>CM076570.1:786332302-786673066 GCA_034641835.2 Pinus albicaulis | reverse complement strand
TTTTACTTGGGGATTAGGCTTTTGATAAGCATCTTAGACGTAATCCCCATGAATCTGTCCGTTAATCCTTTGTTCTAGTAAATTCTGGTCTTCGGCACTGATATTATTTTATTTGCGTCAAATCCATGGTTTTTGCTGATGTGCAGGGTCGAGCAGGGTCATGTGGCATTAGTGCTTGGATAAACACCGATGAAACGTGAAATTGGAAACCTGCGAATGATTTTTGAGGTGAATCGAAGGCGAGAGGGTCGTCACCCTCTGCCTTTGAATTTTCTTTAGAAATGGCGTGAGAACCATTTAAAAACCCTGCAAAATACAAAAAATAGTCATAAAATCCTACATATATAGGTTACTGCTTCAAAAGGCTTGTGGAGAGAGCGTGTTCGTTGGATGGCATCATCCAACGGTCAGAATTTATCAGGGGAGATCGTAGAATGGGCAAAAGAAAGATTAAATCAAGGTCGTCGAATTCGCAGAGATCGACGGTTGGGAGCGAAGGGGGAAGTCAAAAATGGAGAATCGTTGACAAGGAAATCGAATCAGGGAGACGAAATCTGAACCATCGATCTGTAGATCAGATCGACAACGGAAAATGTTTTAACACCGCGCTGGGACCATGTTAAGTAGCGGGCATCTTCATCGAGCGATAATCGTTGGATGGGCGGCTTTAGATCAGACAGTCCACGGAAATATCGATGGGCGTCCTCGTCCGAACGATAACGCGCGATGCACGGCGGTTTTGCAAAAGGTACACAGGACGCGTGTCACCCAGTGTATGGAATCACTGGCAATCAGGAGAAAACCGCCTTTGCCCAAATGCGGTGCGATGAATACCGCGTGGTTTGGAAATCGGCTTTTGGATGTCGGGGACCACAAGGAGATGGATTCCGCACCGTCCAATCTGTAGATCAGATCGACGGTGGGGATTAAACTGAAAATCGAACCTGCGGAAAAGTTTATAATTTAATTAAAAACCAAATATTTTAAAATAATCAAAGGTTTTTAATACTTCGGCGGAGAAATATTTAAAGGTTTGTCGCCCGACTATGGGGCCGAGGGTCATATGAAGGGTTATACGACCAGGGATTTATGCGGGAAAGGGCTAAGACCCATATATGTACAAAAATGTGGGTTTTTATGGTTTTCCAGGGAAATTTAGGGTTCTGATAAGGCAAAACAAAGTTTTCAAACTTGTCAAATGGGTTTTGATGAAGGGGAAAAAGGAAAAAATGTAAATGAGTGATTTTTCATGGGAGATGGAGGGATAGAAACTGAGGTTAGTTTTGGAAGAAGGGAAGGGGGGAAAATGTGCTTTGCAACAGTACTCTGGCTTGGAAATCAGCAGGATTTCTAAGTGTAAAAATGGGAACAGCGGTGAAGTTCGGACAGAGGATAGGCATGAGGCCTTCAAAAAGTCTTCAAGAGCCAACAATTTTTAGCAATGAAATTTGTTCCTTGAAGGCTCAAAAAGTTTTTAGCCTGCATTTGGTATAATGAATTTTATAGCTGGCTAACACCTCCCGGTCCCACCATGAAGCCTTTCCGTGCCGTTCCAAAGGAAAAAGGGTTTTCCCTATGAAAAGTGAAAATTTTTCATTTTGTTTGTTTTATAAGAATTTTTCTCCATCGTCCCCTGCTCATCCTCTATCGCATCGCAATATTTCATTTCCCAGCACTTAACCCCGCCTCCTCCTCCCCGTCAATGCGATTGATCCCATATCTCCCATAGCAATCGACGATTCCCATAATGTTTAAACCCACTCCCCTTCTGATTCCGATTTGTAATTTCGATTCTCCCTGGGTCCCACCTAAAGTCTTCCACCCTTTTCAAAAGAAAACAGGCATTTCTCTGTGTTATATCCATGTTTTCGTTTCATTTCGTTTTACAAAGGTTTTCCCTCCATCGCTCCATCGCCATCGCATATCCCATTTCCTCCGTTACGTGTCACACCCATTCCCCTTCTAATTTTCTATTTCGATTTCCCCAGTCCCACCATAAAACCCATTTCCCCTATACACTATTGCATCGCAAGTTTCCATCACATCGCTCCATTATGTGATACACCCTCCCCTTCTGATTTCGATTTGTGATTGCAATTTGCGATTGCGATTTGGGCCCACCACCCTTTCCTTTCATCTTTTTTCATTGAAAAAAAGGTCTTTCTTCATTAAACGACAAATTCGATTTTCAGTGGTTTCAAAAGGCATTTTTCTTCGGGAATGGGTTTTTCTTCAAAGAGTAAAGGCCGAGAGCTAAATACAGATACTGAATCATTTTGGCCTCTTCAGCAACGATTAAAAAGGGATCTGCCAGACTTCTTCTTTTCATTCATTGGGTACGACAGTGAATTTCTCCAGGTGGTCAAATGTATTGCTCCTTCTTTTCAGGGGCATATTGTTGGTTTATTTTCTATGTTCAAATGTCGATTTCTGAGCTGGTGAAACAGCTCCTTCTTCTGTAGATCTACCCCCCTCAAATTTTGTCTATTTAATGTAATTTCTGAGTCATTTGTAAGGGGGGGTCATAGTGGAATAAGTTTGGAAATCATTGAGGATGCTCTGCGCTCCATTTGTAACAATTTGGTAGGGAATTAATAAAGAAATGTAGCATTGTTTTATGGGATCCCTGTGGTATGGATTTTAGCACTTTTCTTTCCTTTGTGATCATTTGTTAATTTTTATGTTTTCCATTCATTCATTCATATCTCTGGTTGAATGTTTTCAAGATAGATAGTTAGAATCCATTGTATAATGCTTTGCCTTGGGAAAATCATTCAACATTTTATGTTTTCTGTTGTTTGAAAAGGATCCATCTCCTATGCCCTTTTCAGCTTCTCACCAGTCTTACACATTCCATCATCATTTAAATACAAAGTGGTTAAAATCCATGCCTTCCTTGCCCCATAAAATACCCTGTATCTCTGATTTAATTCCCCAGTTTCAAACTGCCCAACCCCATCTGATCCATGCAACCCTAAAAATTTATAAAAACATTTCAAAGTCATTATACCTAGCCTAAAATCAATTTGCAGTTATATTTCTTTGAATTTTTTTCACAGAGAGAGCCCTCTCCTAATCTTGTAGGGCTAGCTACAAGGCTAAGCGTGGTTTGAAGTTACCCTGATTTGCCTTCCTTCAACCTGAGGTTCAAATTAGGTGCTAACAACTTCTACATCCTCTCTGTCTACTACAAGATGTAGTAGGAAGAAAGCCTCTAGTTTCTTCACCCAATATTCTGCTGCACATGTGAGTGATCCATCAAATGTGGATAATAGAAATCTATTGCCTCTCATCATCCCATAGCTGAGGGGTCTTCTTTCTTCTTTCTGCTGAATAAATTATGGAAAATCTAGTGTCTCTTGGAAGGCTCTAGGTTATGCTCGGTATTCAGCAAGGTACTCAATTAGAATTTCAAATTCCAAGTGTTCTTCATGCTTTTAGTCTTCTTCTTTTTGAGAGTAGGAAGTGCATGGTCCTTCCTCTTCCCTTTCTTCAATCTTCTTGACCTCCTTGGAGAGGTCTCCTCTGAATCTGAAAATAGATGAGAGTAAACTCATCTTCTTCATCATCTTGATCTTCTTTGGCTGAGACTCACAGGCTGAGCCAAATATCATGCTTTGATACCACTGTAATATCCCAAATTAGGAATAGCTACACTATTGGGAATATCTCAAGATATTACCAATGTGGATATTAGCAATACATAAACATGAGCTGGAAATAGTAGTGAATACATTAATACAAGAATGCTGAAAGATCCACATAACCATTACATTAGATTATAGCGGCCTCAATGTATACAAGATCTTGAGGAAATGATCTCTCAAATTAGGCAATGCAACCCCAATGAACATAAACATGAAAAATGAAGAAATACTACTATAAAAAAGAAGCCCTGGCTATGATTGTGCAATCCTTGAAGGAAAACTGCTGAAAAATTATATCAATATATGGATATGACAATACATAGCTCAAATAAATAAGGGGGAGAAAGATCTCAACCCCTGGAAACATACAATACATAATCCTTGAAAGGATTCGCTGAAATAAGTACAAAATGGAAAATCTGCAGAAATGTCAGAGTTGCTGGGTAGCAGCTGCAACTCAGAAAATAGAAATGGATGGAGATAGTTGCTAATGCTGCAAATGATGGTTGAATCTCATCCAAAGGATCTCTCAGGTGAAAGGCTGATCCAATCCCTGAAGATATCACCCTCCAAAGTAGTGGACCAAGTCCCCACTGCAATTGCACTCAGAAATAACGCAGTCTAGAGAAGGGACTACGCTGTTGGTGAAGGGAAGTGCCTGGCTTGATGCCAGTGATCTGAAATAAGCTCCAGAAACTCCCTCACTAACCTCCCAAAGGAATGGAAGCTCCCTCCTCTGAAAGATGAGCCAAGGAAATGGTGTGTGGAGTCCTCCACTGCAACACCTAGCAACACTGCGTTATACTTGAGCAGAAATAATGCAATAACTGAAAGGAGTATCTTTGGCATTGAGCCAAGAGATGTGTAGAATGAAGAACAATCCCTCAAGAGGCCTCTCACGAAGGAGAAGGAATCCTAAACAAGAATTCACCGGCAATTCTTGCTAAACAGCAAAATAATGCACAATGTCTACATAGATAATGAAATAAATAATCCAAATCATGAATAACAATGGCTTCCTTGCCCTCCTTTTAAACAAGTGAAAGATCTCTCGCCATGGGCCCCACTCATTAGGGTTCCCTCCACCAAATATCCTCTTCCAAAGTGAGCCACTCCTCCTATGGCAACGTTGTTGACTTGGTCAAACCTGACCTTGTCTTCATGCATTTGCCCCTTTTCACACTTGAGGGTGCAAAATAAATTTATGCTGATGATCCCTTCCACATTATGAGGGATTTTATTCATTTCTTCAATAAGAATGGGTTCCCTTACCCATTTATTAAGCTGCTAGGTGATAAAGACAAAATTTTAATATTCCATTTATCTATGTGCTAAAATGGGAATATTACACATAGTGAAAGCAATTTTACTTAGGGTAAAATTGTTCTTACATGGTGTATTTTGGTCCATCTAATAGTAACAGGTTAGATGACCAAAAATTGGTGTAACACATCTAATGACAAAATTTCTTGAATACTTTCACCAATTTCAAATACATGTTGAAGGGGATCCAGAAATGACTTCATGGTTGAGTTTGATATAGAAGATGATTCTTATTTGATCACATTCATTTGATCAGTACAACTTGATGGGGTGTTAGAATATGATTGTATTGTTACAAATGCCGATTCAAAAGGACTTAAAGGAATCTCGCAATTATAAGAGTCCAATTTTGATTCTAAAGGCACAATCCATGTGTCATCAAATGGTATTGTGCTTAATGTGACCATATTGATATTGGAAATTGTTCGTGGTACGTTGGGTGAGGGCATAGAGAAATTTCCCATGAGAGTGGAATCCTTCATTAATCCTCACCAACATCCTCATATGGGATAACTGATTTTCCAACATGTTGAATTCTATCTGTAGAAGTAGGGTCTGAAGAGAAGTATGACAACTGATTGATTTTAATAATATTTCCTTTGTGAGGAAACATTATTAACTGAAAGACTGATGAAACAACAACAGTCATTGCGTAAGACCAACTACCACCCAGAGGAAGGTTGTAATCAAGAGGGGAATCAACAACTTCCACCTCTAGGTTTACGGTTTTTCCTTCTACTTCTATAGGCAGATCCTGGAGTATTCCATATGGATGGAAACCTCTTCCGTCAAAGGCTTTAAGGATAGTAGGTGATTGGTTAAGTGTTGGATAACCATGGGTTTTCCAAAATTTTAACGAAATTATACACGTAGATGCCACCTCATCAATTACAGTATGAAAAACTCGTCTTGATTTGACTAATACTAGAATCTGAAAAGCCATTTGATGTGGGAGTCTAGGTACAACATTTTTGAGATCAAAGACCATTAGGTTCGAGTCTTGAGGATCAATAGCTCCGATGGCTGATAATAGTAATTTAATTTGTGTTGGACATCATTGCAACACTTCTAAGGCCGACATTGCAAAAGGGGATATGGACAAATCTTCAACAATGTTGTAATTCTAAGCAGCTCTTGCATGTGGATTGAAATCCGATTTTCAATGCATGCCTTTAGTAGGCAGTTTAATCACTAAATCAGGGTTAGGTTTCTCGATTTGAAGTTGTTTGGAAACTAAAGGAGGTATTGCTGGTGTTTGAATGGAAGATTCAGTCTCTTTACCAGTTATAGGACTCTTAGATCCATTTTCTTGAGATCGTGTCACAACCATGACCTAAGACATCATTAAAATATCTGTCGATGAGTTGGAAGAAGATTCAATCATTTTACTATCTTCATATGGAAAAGGATCCTTCAAGAGAGTAAGTGTGGGTGAATCTTTGACAAATTTGGATACCTCGACCTGATGTGGACACTCTTTGGTATAGCGATCCTCATCACAGATAAGACAAGAATAACGAGGTTTTCGCTTTTCATCAGATGGTTCAGTTTTTTTTGTTTTCTCTTTAGGATATGTGTTTTGTTTATTTTTATTCTTTCCTTTCTTCTTATTGCCGATTTTAGCTTTATTCATGGATGAATCTACAACGCGAATGTCAGTAGAAGTTTCAAGGGAAGAATATAATTTAGGTGAATCTGGTAAAGTTATTATTCGAGAAGTAGATTTAGATGACTTCTTCTTTCTCTTTGTAGTAATAATTGTACCAATGACACCATCTGCAGAATGAGAAGCAGAAGGAGTTGCAGTAATTTGACCTTGGCGTGGTAAATCAATAATTTTTTCATATAGAGTACTAGATTGTGCGTATACAATGTCTAAGTACCGTGCTTGAGCTACGACCTGTTCTTTTGGAACAACACCTCCTTTGCTACATATTTAGTGATCTTTGGAAGTAGTATTTAATGAACCATTCTGCCAAAATTTGATATGTAATGAAAACCTTCATTAAACATCATCTAAGTCTCCATTCATGTATGTGATACGAAATGTGTGTAGACATACTATTTTTTAATGAAGTTAAAAGTTTCGTGCCATTTTCTTAATGGAATGGAAACTGAAAGTGAGTTATTAAATTTGTTGCTAACGCGTTGAAATTATTGAAAGATCCACGTGGTAATTTAATATACCACTTTGTAGCTAAGCCTATCAATGTTCTATAAAAAAGTATCAATCGAATGGAATCATCGATTAAGGATTTGGATGCGCACGAAAGATGATAAGTCATCACATGATTTGAGGGGTCTTCTCCTAATTTTCCTTCAAACTTAGGTGTATCACTGGGAAACTTAGTTGGCATTGCTAGCCAAAATGGAAGATAATAAATTGTATAATTCGTGAGGCACGAGAAATCTGGTAAGTCTAATGTTGCAATGAATGGTAACCGATGGTTAGGGTCTTGTTGACAAAAATGATAACCTTGAGGAACAATACCAATTCCCGGAGGAGGATAGCCAAGATATCCTTGAATAGCCTGTGCAGATGGGATTGAAATACCTTTGGGGTATCTAGGGTTAGCGATACCAAAGTGGGGTTGAGCTAGTATTTGATATGTATAACTAGGGTATGGTTGACCTTAGTAGACTGGATTTTGTCCTATTGGTCCATATTGAAACTGCCCTTGAAAATTCTGATTCACAAACTGACCTACACAAGGTTGGATTATTGGAATTGTAGCTACACTAGGTTGTCCTACAGAGGTTTGAACAGTAGACTCGACAATAGGTCCAGTTTGATGAGCAGTGACTTGAGGGATTTCCTGTGTTATAGTTTATGCAGTCATTAGGGTTGTAGCAGCATGGAATTGAGAAACTCCAGGGATAGGTTTACTTGGTTGTCGAAAAAAAGTTTGCACAGTAGATTAGACAGGAGTTATTGGAGTACTCAGGCCAACTTGATGACTACTAGGTACATATACTTGAGGTGTAATTTGAAGTGCGGGCTGAGCAGGTTGCTGGACTTGGGTATAACCAAATTGACCAGCTGGCTGACCAGGTTGATTATAAGGTACTTGCATAGTAGGTTGCAAATGTTGTTGATTCAATGACGAGTTCCACACAGTGTTAACGTCGGGATAAGGAGTTCCCATTAAAGGTTGCGGTGCATAAGGTTGACCATAACCAGTTTGAGGTATTGGAACATAAGTTTGATAATTTTCTAGATAAGTTCCAGTAAAAGGTTAACCTCCTTGACAGGATTGTTTCTCTTGATAAAAATGTTGCCTTTGAGGAGGCGGTTGTCCTTGAATAGGTTGTGGCCTTGGAATAGGTCACTGCCCTTGAAGAGATGGTCGTTGAGGAGTATAATTCCCCCCAAGCGGTAATTTCCACCTTGAAAGTCGGTTGAAGGAATATTTCTAGTCATCATATAGACTTGTTCCATTTTCAAATTTTCATTATTAGATTCATTAAGACTAGTTGATCATGTAATATTTTCAAAAGAGGGAGATGCTCCTGAGAAAGTACTAGAGAACAGTTGGTATCCAGCAAGAACTGATGGACCACCATACAAAAAAAATTTTGTTATGAAGAAAACATGGATGACTCACCTGACATGCTTGATGAAGACATGTAACTACCTCTGGGTATGGAGTACAAAGGAATGTGTCGTGTTGAATATTTGAGACCAGTGCTATGTAGAAAGTCAGTAAATTGTTGATACTAAGGATCTGCTTTAAAAGGACTGTCAGGGTAAATTGGTTCACTATACCTTAGATCTAAATATTCTTGATGCAAAGGAATTGTGATCTCCTCTTCTGTGTCAGTAATCTCTTCGATACTAATCAGGCCAAAAGGAATATTCTCAGTAATGTGAAGCTTCACTCAAGGTGAACAAGGAAAACTAGGAGTTCAGGCTATGAAATCCAAAGTTGACTCAGACGAGGTAGATTTAGATTGAGTTTCAGATATTTTAGGTTCAATAAGTTGAGCATCTGATAACTCACTAGTTGTAGACTCAACTATGATTACTTCTAAAATTTCTGGTTGTTCTTAATTTCTTCCTAATGTCTGAGGTCGATTTACTTCGTAATCGGGATGTATTATTACAGATGTTTCCCCTTGTTTAGTAGACACGGTTCCTGATTGTTGACCTCTTTCAAATTTAATATTTTCAAATTGAATCGGTGTATACCCAGGGGGTTTCCCCTGCATTCTGTGAGAGTGTTTTGGTAATTTAGCCATGGTTAATGTTTAACACACGAAAAAAAAAAAAATCAACAAAATAGACCTAAGGCTGCTAAGAACACAAGCAATTTGAACACATGCCTACAAAATCTAAGAGACAAACCACTCAGAAACAATATTTTTCCACACTAAAAACACTAGTTGGTGATGAATCCAACGTCGTAGAATTTAATGTGGAAAACTTGGTGGTTAGAACAGTTACCCCGAAAACCTACTTAATAAAATAGTCTGGTGCAAGCCCCTCCATTTATGCCATCTCGAAGTGAAGAGTACCCTCCAAAAAGTCCAAGTGATTCTAGCCAACATCTTTTCCAGGTACAGTGGGACCTCCCCTCCACCGTCAGTTTGGGGAAAATCCTAAATATTATGGCCACTAAGATCACCAACGGAGAAAAATGCAACTGGGGGAACAGTCTATGATCCGATATTCACACAAGGGAATAGTATAAAGCTCAATCCCCTTGAAGGCTCCTCGACATGGTAAATCTGAGGTTTTCCAACAAGTGACCCCAAACCCCTCGATAATGGTTAATCCGAGGTTTACCGTTTGTATTGCATGCACATCTTCTATCTTTGTCAATGAGATAGGTACGATTACCTCACTCAGTCTGACATGATCTCCTGCTTGACTCTTTTAAGAAGAGCTTCCCAAAGTACAAATGCAGCAATTGGATTTCCCTACCACAATATTCTACTTATTTTTTTAAACTTATTTGGAACGTTTATTACAACCTATTCCAAAACACTAGCCTAAGCTATATTGGTGGAATGAGCCCTAGAAAATGTAAAAATGTCTAGATTGATTTTATTAGGCGCTTTATTAATTTGGTTATTATTTAACACAAAGGGTATGGAGTTGAAACTTTGATGATGTTGTGACCCGACGTAAAATACTCTAAATGAATCAATATGAGAAATGTAACTCTTTCTTTTCAATGAATTCTATTTAGGAGAAAGTTGAGAGATTTATTGATTTTAAAACACAAACTTCCTCATTCATAAACAAAATCCTTTTTGAAAAGAAGACAATTTCATTTAAGAACTAAATTTTGAAGTATGATCAATTTCTCTTTTTGAATGAAATTCTCTTATAACCAAGACAAAAACTACAATTTCAACAATCAATCAATTCCCAAAATAAAACAATTCCTAAAAAGCCCTAAAAAGTATAAATTTCAAAATCAAAACAATCTTGATCGCTCAAGAAGACAATATCATAAAACCAGTGAGCTAAGGCAAGCGAAGGTATCTTCCATACAGAGGAATAGTAAACAAGGGCAAACCCTAACTTGTAAAATGCAAACAGGATGATCAATCATACAAGACTCAAAATTACTAAAAGGGAGTTCTCACACAAGATCTTACAACTGGAATGGATTAGGGAAAACTTGAATAATTTGGTTATCTACCTCTGAAAGAGATAAATTTAAAATTTTCAAAATTTTCCAGGGGGTGCGCAGCTTATCAGTTGACAACAATGCGCAACTAACAAGTTGTGCATGTTTCCGCCTTGTCTTCCAAAGAGAACTGCGCAGGGAAATGAAAAGTTTGAAAAAATAAAATATAAGCTTTCTTTCTCAGAGATTCTAAAAATTTATCTACCCAACCACACTCAGAGAAGTCAAAATCAGAAAACTAAAGTTTCATACTGAATATAAACAAATAAAACTAAGCTTTGGTTCCCCAATATGGTTGCCAATTTGTTACATGGATTATTCCCTCTTGCGAACAAGAGAGATATCCCTAGTACTCCAACAAGTAACTAGAAACAAATATCCATTTGAATACCCCTTTCTCTAGATTAATTGTATTTTAAGATCATTATAAGAGTAAAGTAGATAGGACATGCTCTTACCTAGAAATCCAAACTTCTGATGTAGCCCTTTGTCCCGTCGCTCCAAAGTAGTTCTCCAATGACTAGAACCTGCAATCAAAGACAAGACAAATAATCAAAGCATCTGCAATATATATAAAGAAAAAATTACTAATCCAACTTAGTGATCAAGGAGTCTAAGTATTGGCATTATTCCCATGAATACAGAAACAAGACAATGAGAAAAAGAGATCCATATGTATTATCATAAATTAGAAAGAGCAATCTTACAACCAGATGCCTTGATGTTGTACATATTCCTCCCGGGGTTTGAGCAATCGTTCTCCTTCAGTCTGATAAGCCTTCCTCTCTATAATAACCAGCATGAATTTATGGGCACAAAGGTGTGATATTCAGTGTGTCAAAAACAACTCACTAGTATAGAAAGTATGCACTCTATGAACTCTCTTCATCTTAGAAACTATATAGATTATTTTATCATTCATAATCTACCTTCTCCTACTAATCCCTGAACCTGAAGCTTGAGCTCAATTTAGAGGGAGATTGAGGTTGTTTCAATTCCATAATGAGAGGGATGGATTCCTCCCATGAAGGGATTGGAGTTCCTTGGACCAAGGGATAAGCTCCATGAGTGGAGGGATAAATCTCAAACTGACATGACTCTAGAGGATTCCAGTTGGGAGAATATTTGACCAACTAGGCTTCTAGAAGTTTCTTTTTATTTTTACTTGCTTTTCATGGGGGTGCGCAGGTTTTAGTGGCAAAGAGTGCGGTAGTTTCCACACCTAATGGAAGGATCATCAACGCATGCATGGGGAAAGGCTAGTAAAACCGCGCAAGAAGTCTTTTAGAGTTTTTACAGAGCTTTTCTCCAATTTCAAGACTTGATTCAGGAACATCAGTTTTTTTGACCTCTAAGGGAACATGATATGGATGGTAATGGACCCATATGAACAGTTAAATATCATGGTGACAAAATGACGTGTAACAGATCCTCTTCCACTTAGTCATGAAGAGAATGAGTAATATCTTATTCTTTATGATAGAGAACAACCAACAATTGATTTTGAGTTTAATGAAGGCTTGAATGGTGAAGGAGAAGGCTCATCAGATTAAAAACAAGAGGAGGAACAAAGATACAAATACATGGGTGATCAAGACCTAGATTGGATGGCCCAATGGCCACTCACTCTTTCGGAACCTTCATATAATTCCTAAACATCCATAGAAGTTGTTATCAAAGTTTGATCTTGACAAGAAAGCTAAGGAAGGAGACCATCTTGATGATTTCTAAATACACCTATGAATGCTCGAGGTACGACATGATGATGTTGCTTGTAGGATCTTTCCTTTCACTTTAGAAGGTAGAGAAGTAGTATGGTATCATATTCTTCCTGTTAATTCAATCCATGTTTGGAGGGAGTTTAAAAATTGTTTTTGGAGAAATTTTCCAATGAAAAATGTTAAATAAATGCAACTGTGGTAAAATTTCACTTTGGAAAGCTCACTTTATGGACGTAATTATTGAATTGAAATCCTCTTTTCTAGAGGACAAAAATCGACTTGAATATCACTAAATTCGGATAAAGGAAAGCATATTTATGAAGAAAATCCCACATGTGTATATTTGATAAGGTCGACCCTTAAGTAAAGTGGACCACCTTGGAAGGATATAATACAAGTGAACTCTACCTCATTTGGAAATTATCATTTTGGCTCGCACATGTCTTAGGATTTTCAGTGGAGGAACAATTTCACTTGGAGGTGAAATTGCAGCGTCAGAAACTTGCATCTCAGTTTTAGGGTCTTGGGCCATAGTTTCAGGCACACCATAGGAAATATTTGATTAAATTTTCTCGCACAAGATCTAATCCATGCAACTAGAGCCTTCTAGTCATATGAACAACCCTCCATCCATGCAACTGGGAGTTAAGGTTTTAGAATTTTGGTTGCAAACCCCATTCACTCGCATACCAGGCTTAAGGGAGCGACTAGGAAGTTATACTCACTCGCTTGACTCCTTTTCCATGTGACCAAGACCTAAAATATGAAATATCAGTCTTCCAAAATTTTTCTCTGTGACTTCAGAGTTCGATAGTTGACTGCAGACAGTGACAGTTCATTACTGGCTTCAAAATCATAATTTTGAGTAGAAGCATTGTTGGGTTAATTTCATGGATATTGTGTAGTTTTTTTTGTTGAATAGTTGTATGCATGAATATATTGATCATTGTACTCTCTTTTTCTAAATCATTTGAAGAGGATATAATAAGATGAATAATTTGAAAGGGTTTTCCCCAAAGTGGGCTTTCCCTGGTCTCCGACCAATCCTGGCGTCTCTATGTGTGAATGAAATTTTTTCACTGTTCCTTTATGCTCTACTGCATTGATGATTATGATATCGATATTTCTACATAGTTGCATAATTTTTTGAATAATGATGTAAATATAAATAAATTTATGATGTTATGGGGTGAAATTCATGTGATAATGAAGAAATGCAATTATCAAAGCAAAGAACAATATAACCCTAAGAAAAATTAGTATCAAAGCTAGGCTGAAGAAAATTTATGGAGATTACCCCTATGATGAAACCATTGATGGAAGCAAGATAGGATGGTTGAGACCTAAAATAATTCTAGGGTTTGAAGGAAACCCTAGACAGTTTGTGTATTGGGGTTTGATGGATATTATGATATTAGAATTTGAGAGAAACTCTATATGGAAAATATTTTAGATTTTCAATGTAGAAACCCTAGCATGGTCAATATGAATATGATCAAGCATTTGTGTCAGATTGGATTAAGCCCTAGATGGGACAACCTCTATTAGGCATGGTTTCTTATAGAGTTTAGTTGAAATAGTGAAGGAAACATTGTCATATATGGAATGGACAAGAATGGCTCTTGAAAGCTTATATATATATACTTCAAGGCTTAATCTCTTGATGAGTTGTGATAAGTGGATCCTTATTAAGAATCATGACTAGTGAAGGAAGAAAATAACTAGCAAATGAGGATCCTGAAAAAAAAGATGACAAAGTGCTACATGCTGTCTATGTAAAATAATAAGGTACACATATATTTAAATACTACAAGGTATGCATGGTATATTGTTTCAATGGTATGTTTTAGCTGTAATATTAAATGGAAAGGTAAGCCATAAGGTATAATGAGAATCTCCTTCACAAAAGGCTCGGGCATATGAAAGTGATTTAGATTGATGTTTCTTATGATGAAATGATGCACTTAGTATTGAAAAAATATATTACCTTTTAGGCATAATGAACTTCTTGATCCTATGAAGATACTTAATATCGATCCTTGATATATTGGCATACTTAATGCTTCAATAATATATTGATTTGATACTATTTATATTTTTTGTGAAAATCATAGTAGCCATGATGATAGAAGTATAAATATGAGATTGATATTAAATATATCTTGTTGACCATGGTTATGTTTTTGACATAATTAGTAAAAATGGCATGTGGTAAAAAGTGAATTCCCCAACTTGATTGAGTTATGAGTAATGTTGTAGTATGATCCTATTAAGCTATTTTAAAATAGTCCTTGAAAAAATATTCATGTCATGATATGATGATGAAGTAGCTAATGTTTTCATGTTATGACCATGATGAATATATGTTTGAATTTATGATCTAATATATTTTCTGATGCATGATAACATTATAAAAATGTTGATGGCATGAATAAATATGACTAAAGTAGATTCCCATTCAGAGGGAGAATATATTCATGCGATTCTAGCTATCATTTGAATTATATATTAAATATTGTTGAATTATGATTTATGGGAATGAATATAAAAACATCTAAAATTTTTGATCTACAACAAAGTTCTGATCTGAGGGAAGAGAGTTTTCCCCTACTCAAAGCCTCATTCGCACGGAAGCATGATTACAAGTGTGATTTTAGCCTTTAAGCCACAATGAAGTAAACTCAAGGGTGCGAATGTAGTCTTGAAATCACACAGAGGAAGGCCAATGGGAGAAACTATGTCTGCAGGACACAAAAATGAATTTTTGTGCATAAAATCAGATGTTCACTTGAAGAATGTCAGTCCTACAGACATGAAGAAAACAAATGAAAGTTATATGAGAAAAGAAGTTTAAGGGTTTACTATAATATGAATATGTAGATTGAACTTGTGTTTGCATATGACCAAGATATGCATATAGACATATCATTATGATTTAACCATTGAAGTTTGTGTTGCAAGAGTTTGACATGATTTGTTGATATAGATGAGTAGTGTTTGGAGTTTTGACATAATGATTTTTAATGAATTAGAACTTTGACTTGATGATTGAAATACGTTATGGACTAAAGATATCACTATTATATAAAATTTGGGATTTGACCTAATGACTAATGATTTGATTTGAGGATTGATGAGTTACCTTGATAACAATACTATATGTGCATAGTGACTTTCAGTGACTAATATTGGTATTCGATATTGGTGTTGTATTGGCCTCATTGTTATTGGCACAATGGTTGGAGTATTGAAAATTGTGAATAAGTGTGAAGTAATCTCAAATTAATGGATGGAACCTATTCTTGGTGTATGCATTTACATCTTGTGAATTATATTATGATAATGAGGATGTCTTAATACTGTCTGGGAAATGACAACTTGTTGTCATAAATAAAGTCATAACTTGAAATTTGAATGAATTTTGGTTTGATATTTGATATGACAACTAGTTTTCATATCAGTATATGATGTCATGATTTGATGAGAGCTCTACCTGTCACTTGGTCTAGAGAATCTAATACTCTGATATTGATGATTTTTTATATTTCTAATCTAGCATCGAAACTTTGATAAGATGACTTAGTTTATTTATGTAATACTAAACATATCGGTTTGGTAAAGTGTTATGATCACAAAAGTGTTCCAATGTATGATTTTGATTTTGGTTTTGGTTTTATATGTTTACAGTCTATTATTGACAGACAATGAGCCTCAAATGATCTAAGTAAGAGGGATATGGATTATGAAGCTTGAAGTAATGAATACTTGCATGATTTCCAAAGTTGGGAATAGAATATATATTGTGAAACTATTGAAAGTGGAAATGAAAATCCTTGGACGCTCCGATTTAATTTCAAGAATTTGTGAAGAGATATTGTTGAAACTTGACTTGGTAGTCGATAGTTGATTGAAGCATTGATGTTTCGATTGAAAACCTGTTCATATATGTTGTACATAGAACCTGAGTCAATTAATGATTGAGACACTTCATATACATAGAGTTGCTACTAATCACCCTTCGAGATATTTACATAGATGATCTATCTTTGACATTCTAGGCTATGATATGTGACTGCATGGGTGTACTTCTAATATTTTGGGATGTGAAGTCTGTTGGAAATACTGAGAAGGGGGGGGGGGGGGGTGAATCAGTATTCCTTTCAATTAGAGCATTAGTTAATCTTCAATTATTATCAGTGTTTGTACAATGATAGTAGCAAACAAGAGGAACACAAATGCACATGGTTTCTAAGGTGGAAACCCACTCCAGGACAAAAACCACCTAATGCTTTTCTAATAATTCTTTAATACTCAACTCCAATTGAAAATAAAGCTTGAACTTCCTAGAATCTAGAAAAACATTCTTCTCCAGATCCCACTAGATGGACGCTCCAGTGCCCGAGATTCTTCAGTAGTCAACTGAACGGATGCCACAACACCCAATGAGCTACAACTCACCCTAGCACCACCCTACCACCCTATAGAAGAATAAAAGAAGAATGGACTCTCGTACCAGGGAAAATGGCCCACTTTACAATGATATAGAATGATGTAGAAGAAGAAGACACACTAGAACATAACCCCAACTATGACACAAATACCTAATGATGATCCTATACCACCCGACACTTCTTCTTTAACTCTTGGCAGATAGACACTAGTACAATTTGTACGATAATGTATTTACAATGACTTAGTACAATGATACCTTTATAATGATTGTATGCAGTGCTGCCCACTTGAAGACTTCATGTGATGAACTTCTTGTTGTTTTTATGTACCTTGGTTGTTACTCTTGTCATGCTACCCTCTGTTGCACCTTGCTTTGCTTTGCTTCCCTATAAATTCTAGTCCTTTGCAGCCCTTGACAACACATGATCTAGCTTTTCCTTTGCCTTCTAGGAGCTCGATATTGAATCTGGTTTATCTCTATTATTTTAGATCCCCGATATCTAATTTTCAATACTGTAGTATTCCTCTGAGTCATATTTCCAATGCCATAGGTCTGACCCAATTTTTATTCTTCAAGAGAGAGTTATACCCAATCTCTCACAATGCCCTAATTATGGATTGTTTCAGCAGAGAAAACTTGTACGGCGTGCCACATGTCACTTTTTCTTCATTTGGATCTGAAATTAATAGAGTGAAAACTACAGACTGTGCACTATCTACCACTTTTTATGGAATTCCAATTTGATACTCAGAGAGAGAGTTATGACGATTTTCCCAAGGTCACTTCTTTGAGATGAATTTCAGGAGCCTGCAAAAACACTGACTTTCACAGATCATATCTCCGAAAATATTGTGCGTCTTGATCTGAAATTTTCAAGAATGTACATGCTTATATAGATGGGAGGTGAGGCTATTGGGATTCAGCTCCCAATGACTCTTAGCCTTCCTTATTTCCTAATAACAAATAATATACAAAAATAAATGTGCACACCCATCCATAGGATTAGGTGTCGACATTCCCAACACAATCCGAAGGGATGTTGGTGAGTCAAGCATCGATGCAAAGACTTTTCAAACTTCTCTTCCAAGTGCTTTGGTGAGGATGTGCGTGAGTTGCTCATTTGTGGAACAATGATGTAGATGGATGGTCTTGGCCTGAACATGATGTCGAATGAGATGGTACTTTGTATTGATGTCCTTTGTTCGATCATGGAACTTTGGGTTCTTGGCCAAATTTATTGCAGAAGTGTTGTCGATCATGAGTGGAGTGGAATACATCTGTTTCATCTGCAAACCTTCCCGAGGATTTTCCGGAGCCACACAATTTCCTTTGTTGCTTGATTTCTTTGCCATATTACTGGACGTAGGTCTGTTTGGGCCCAGTCGTACTGGATCTCCGCAGGATAGCTCACGATCCAAGACTCATGGTGTAACCTGTATTAGATACCTAATTCTTTGTACTTAATCCAAAAGTCTGAATCAGAGTATCTGATCAAGCTGAAATCGCCTACCTGTGTATATTTGAGTCCAAAGTCTTCAGTCCCCTTCAAGTACTTTAGAACTCTTTTTGCAACAGACCAATGTCCTTCACAAGGTTTTTGTATAAACTTGGAGAGGATTCCAACAACAAATGAGATGTCTGGTCTGGTGGTAGTTAGGTAGATGAGACTTCCTACAAGCTATCTATACTTCATTGCATCCTTGAATTCCTTCCCATCAATAGATGTGAGCTTCAAGTTTTTTTCCATTGGAGTGGTTAAGGGATTGCTCTAAATCATGCCAAACTTGTTCAAAAGATCTCCAATGTACTTCTTTTGAGGAAGAAATATAAATTTAGGATGTTGAATTACTTCAATACCCAAATAGTAATGAACATGACCCAAATCGGTCATTTCAAAACCTTTCTTCAACTCTTTCTTCATGGATGCAATATAGCTCTCATTGTCTCACATTATCAAAAGATCATCTACATATACCACAAGATATACAAGCTTGTTTCCAACTTTCTTAACAAACAAAGTTGCATCATCGAATCAAAGTGTTTGAAATCAAGTTTCAGAAGATGCTCGGTCAACTTTTCATACCAGGCTCGTGGTGCTTGCTTGAGGCCATACAAGGATTTCACAAGTTTGCAAACTTTGTGTTCTTGACCCTTTATCACAAATCCTTATGGATGGGACATATAAACTTTCTCCTTGAGATCTCCATTCAAGAACGCTGTTTTTACATCCATCTGATGAACTTTCCATCCACTCTAAGCTGCTAAGGCAACGAGAGTCCGAATGGTGGTCCATTTTGCTGTGGGAGCAAGCGTTTCTTCATAATCAATTCCTTCCTTCTGTGCGAATCCTTTTGCCACAAGCCTGGCCTTGTGCTTGTCAAGTGAGCCGTCTGCTTTGTACTTGTTCTTGTAGACCCTTGCGACCAATTGGTTGACTCCCAAAAAGCGGATCAGCCAGCTTCCAAGTGCCATTCTTTATCAAGGCATCATACTCATGCATAGCTTCTTTCCATTCATCATGAGACGGCTTCTTTAAGGAAGTTGGTTCATGATTTGGGATTGATTCAAGATTCAATCTCCCAATTCTGTCAATCACATCATTCAATGTGTCATCCGTGGTTGTTTCTTCATGTGGGGGAGAGAGTGCTTCAGGACATGATTCCACAGTTTGATTCAATATAGGAATCCCCCCTTCAAGATGTGGAATCTGATTATCAAATTCTTGGAAATACTTTGCATGTGTGAATCTATCCAGGCGATCAAGTTGCCGCTCAACAACCTTGTCACTCTTGGAAGATTCAAGAAATATGACATCTCTTGCTATCACAAACTTCTTATTTGCTTCATCATAGAGACGATATCATTTGGAGGTATTGGAGTACCCCAAGAAGATACATTTGCGACTTCTAGCACCAAGTTTGTTCCTTTGACCCTTGGGTATCAAGGCATAACAGGTGGACCCAAAGACCCTGAAATGCTTTACCGAAGGAATGTGGCCATGCCACATTTCAAAAGGAGTTTTGTTTCTAATTGAACTTGAAGGACATCTATTCTTTATGTAAACAGCACATAGAACTGCATCAGCCCAAAACATCAATTTTACATTCTTGAAAAAAAACATGGAGCGGACCATATTTAAAATAGTTTTGTTCATTCTTTCAGCTACACCGTTCTGTTGTGGATTATATGGCACAGTTGTTTGATGTTTGATTCCATGTTGACGAAGATAATTTTCAAATTCGTTTGAAGTGTATTATTTTTCCATTATCAGTACGTAGAGAGCCAATATGTGTTTGTGCATCATTTTCAATACATGCATGAAAATTCTTGAAAGTTTGGAAAGCATCAGAATTATTCTTCAATAAGTAAATCCAACACATTCTGGTGTAGTCATCAATAAATGTCATCATGTATTTATTTCCATTTGCAGAAGCAATAGGCATAGGGCCACATAAATCTGAATGAACAAGCTCAAGTTTTCTATGTGCTCTGGAGTGTGAATCATGAAATGGCTGTTTGCTATGCTTCCCTAGAATACAAGCATCACATTCCTTAGGTTTTCTAGGAATTGTAGGCAGTCCATTAACACCATTTTTCTTCAACAAACGAAGGCTTTCATAGTTTAAGTGTCCAAATCTAGCATGCCATAAAATACTTGATGGGAATGTACCTTCATCATGATGTGAACTAAATGCAAAGTTTTGAGCATGAGCAGATGAACCTTTCAGCTTCAAGAGTCTCCCTTCTTCTATTCCCTCCATGACAAGTGAGTGATCTGATGCTTTTCTGACCTCTTCCTTGCCATCAAACAAGTGAATGGAGTGTCCTTGCTGGCGGATTTGGACCAGGGACAACAAGTTTCTCCTCAACTCAGGGAGGTATAGAACCTCATGTAGAATATGATCTGGAAGACCAGGCAACTTAAGCCTGACTGTTCCAAGCCCTGATGGCTTGAGTTTGGATTTATCTGCGAAATATACTGCTCCATCAACTTTGTTAGTGAATTCTTCAAAAAAATATTTCTAAATGTCATGTGACATGTTGCTCCTGAATCTAGCAACCAATCATCTCTCCATGAAGTAAATGAAACATCAAACAAGTCTTCAGTTACTCCATTGTTACAATGTGCTAGAACATAATGAGCGGATTTAGGTGCTTTACCTTTGTCTTTGTCATTAGTTTTACCTTTGTCTTGATTTCTTTGCTGCTCAATTTTATCCCAAGGTGTCCTGCATTTGGATGCATCATGTCCATCTTTATTGCAACGTGTGCAATGAAGATCGGATTTGTCAGATTGTCTGCCCCCCTTTTCTCTGAAGTTTCTTCTTCCTCTTCCTCTTCTGCCACCTCTTCCTCTGGAAGAATCTGGAGCATGAATCTTTTCTCTATGTGCCAAGTATGCAGCCTCTTCAGAAGATGAAGGAACTTTCATCTTCCCGAAAGCTTTCTCTCTTTCTGCAAACTTTTTCTCAAGGGTATCAAAGGTGATATGCTCAAGGTTTCCACTTGCTTGCAATGACTCAAGATAATGTGAGTAAGTCGGATATAATGCCTTAACATATGCTATGAGAGG
Organism: Pinus albicaulis; assembly: GCA_034641835.2. Taxonomy (NCBI): domain Eukaryota; kingdom Viridiplantae; phylum Streptophyta; class Pinopsida; order Pinales; family Pinaceae; genus Pinus; species Pinus albicaulis. The sequence goes on along the minus strand of CM076570.1, from coordinate 786,651,710 downwards.
TATGTCAATTTTTACACCAGTGTTGTCAATATCATGCATGATAGATCTAACTTCTGAAGCTAAAGAAAGGGGATCATCATTCTTCATTTCAAGACTGAACAACTTAATCATCAATTGAACAATTTCTAGTTCTGAATGTGAGTCATAGAGTTCTTTTAGCTTGCTCAAGGCTTCATAGGCATTTGAGAATGATGAAATATGGTGACTCACCTCTTCATTTACGGAAGCTGGAATCAAGGCATAGGCCTTGCAGTTATTGTTTTCCCAAATGGCAAGCTCTTTGTCTGAAGTGGGCTTTGTTGGTGGATTTCCTTCTTGTCCTTCACAGATTTCTTTCCACAACTCATTAAAAATGAGAGTGTGCTTGATTTTCCGAGACCATTCAAGATAGTTCTCTTTTCCGGAGAGAACCACCCCTACAATAGATATGAGAGAATGCATTCTTCTGAAGGGACACCTCTTCATTTACGGAAGCTGCAATCAAGGCATAGGCCTTGCAGTTTTTGTTTTCCCAAATGGCGAGCTCCTTGTCTGAAGTGGGCTTTGCTGGTGGATTTCTTTCTTGTCCTTCACAGATTCCTTTCCACAACTCATTAAAAATGAGAGTGTGCTTGATTTTTCGAGACCATTCAAGATAGTTTTCTTTGCCGGAGAGAACCACCCCAACAATAGATATGAGAGAATGCATTCTTCTGAAGGGAAAAAATAATTACTTTGCTAGAAAAAATTCTTTTGAGGGAGAGCAAACTAAAAACTCTTTGGTGAAAAATATACTCAATTGAAGGGGACAAAAACACTTTGCTAAAAATATTGAATTCTGCACCAAAAAAATATATATATTTTTTGTGTTTGAAGAAAGAAAATTTATATGAATAACTGTATTGAAAGTGTGGAGGGGGGGTGGTATTATGAATGTGGGGAAGCGGTATTATAGAGTGGTGGGAGGTCGATATAACATATGACAGAGGAGGTTCGGTATAAAATAGTGGTATTATGAATGTGGGGTTATAGTGGTATTAAATATAGTGGGGGGAGGGGGGGGGGGGCGGTATAAAATAAGACAGACAGCGTTGGAAGAGGGAGCAATGCGTTACAGTTGGGCATAATGCTGTAGAGAGGGCGTAATGGATATGAGTGACAGCGTATTATAACTGTGACAACGTATAAGTAGAGGAGCCGGGCCACGAGGAGGGCCGACAAGCTGGAATGATAATAGGCGAGGGGAGGCCACGGTTTATGTGCAGGCGAGGTAGCGGAAGAGCGGTGGGAGAATGTAGGAGTCGGGGTAGTGGGTAGGGGGTGTGCGTTGAATGTAAGAGCGGAGTTAGACAGCGCAGTGAGTTGTGGGGTGAGATAGTGGAGCGGTGGAGAGTGTATGCGCAGGGGGTGTGCGGTGAGGGCGAGGGGAGGGAGAGGGGTGAGGGGGTATGGGGGAGTGAACAGGGAGGTGGGTGAGTGTAGTGAGGTATGAAGTGGAGAGGATTTCAAAGGGGAGGCCGAGAGGCCAAAAAAAATTTAGGAATGTAGAATTGCAGGTATTGTAGGTGTTGAATTGCAGGAACTGCAGAGATTGCAGAAGTTGTAGAATTGCAGAGTCTTCAGAAACTGCAAAACAAATTCAGAACTGTGCAAATTGCAGAGATAATTAAAAAAAATGCAGAATTTCATTACAACAATTTAATGGAGCAGCAAAAACTAGACATAAAAACTGACTGAGCAAAAGACTGTTGGCAGGAATGAGGGAGTTACACTATAAGCAAAAATGCCAATAGTGGGACGGGCTCTGATACCATGTCAAATCAGGAGGTAACTCCGCAAATCAGAATGTATATTAGATGAAGAATGTGCATGTATTTATACATAGAGGTGAGGCTATTGGGATTCATCTCCCAATGACTCTTGGCCTTCCTTATTTCCTGATATTTATTATACAATATTAAATATCCTCACCCAACCCTTAGGATTAGGTGTCAACAGCAGACACACATCAAATTAACACAATTGTTTTTGGATAAAAGTCCCTGGAAAAACCCAATGCAGGAAAACCGGTGCAGCAGCTGAGGGTTTTATTATTGTGCAACAGTGAGAAATTTTGAGTACAATTGGATGCCGAAATCTGGCTATCCTACAGAGAAAAATACTGGCAAAAATCTAGTGAGGAATTTCCTCACCCCGTAGGCAAACCCCGACACAACTTGCCTTCAGAAAACTCGGCCCTCTGACCCTCTGCATCAGTGTTTGCGCTGCACTGCGCAACTTGCTTGACGTCAAGTCTCTGATTGGTCTCTAATGAAGTTGTTCTGCCTTTTGGTTGTTGGGAAAACTCTTCTTCGGCGCTCTAGGACTCCTTCCCAACCTCTGGAGCTGAAGACGTCTTTCCCTCTCAGCAAATTGAACTTGCCCCTAGAAGCTGCTGCGCTGTCCCTTCGTCAGTTCTCTGTGGCTCTTCTGCCTCTCTGCAAACTCACTCACTGGATCTGGAATACTTCCTCCAACCTCACTATCTTTGCCCCTCTCTCACTGCTTCGATCTTTGGCTCTCTTCGACAACTGCCTATTTCCACTTTGGAAATTGATCTGCCAAGAAATCAAACTACTCAAATGATCTCTCCATTACCACATCGATCTCCTCTTATAATCCTCTGTTGGAGCACCAACGACCAAGATTAAAACATAATCGATGGCTAGGATCATTTCTGGATCGATCCTTATGAGTTTCTAGATGATTCTCGCCTTGACATAATTAATATTGATTAATTAACCTGTTTTCCTAAGTTTAAACTTAGGAAACATTAAAAAATTAGATAATAATCTAATTAAGTCACTTCTAGGCCGAATTTTCAGAAACGATTTATGGGTTATGGAGATCTCATGTATTCTAGCCTCTCCACAATGTTTCGTGGCTAGAACACATCTAATGCTACAAAAACTAACAACCTCCCCCTTAACTGTTTTGAGACCAGTTTTTAGACTAGGTTGTGGGATGGAACCCAATAGGAAGTAAGCGGAGACTTGATTAATGATACCTCCCCCTGGGTTCCAACCACCCAATGCCTCCGGCGCTGCAGAGATTGTGGCTCTGACCACTGCAAGGTCACTGTGTTAACCACTAAAAAGGGGCTGAATCCCTCAAGCTAGATGAGAAAGTGTTGTCGTAGGAGTCTATCATCCAAGCTTATGTGTTAATTTTGGGCAACTGGGTCCAAACTGCATGTTGCACTGCTCATATGACGATGGTCATATTTTTGTTGGATTCCTCTTTCAGAGAGGGTGCAAGATTGATCTAAAGATCATCTTGATTGGATGAGCAGAACATTGATTTTGAATTTATCTTCCACATGTGCAAGGTCGGTCAGATTTATCCCACATGCCTAAGAGATGTGTCACACACCCTCATTGATGAATATAAATTGGAGAGACTTGGAGGTCATTTTCTCATCATCTCATCACACATTCTCTCATTGTGATCTGATTGGTTCGATAGCCTTTGGAGGCCTTTTTCCCCTCACACGTGTGGAGCGAAGCTGCTGTTTTCTACGCTGATCTGTTTAGGGCTTTTCTGTTGCAGCGTTGACTAGCATTGACTGTGGTCAACCCTTGGTCGTTTGACCTCAATCTTCTGTAGAAATTCCAATTTTAGGAGGCCGTACAGCTGGGCACTAAAATCGAGGAATTTCGGGCTGTTTGATCGAAGCCCTAGTTTGTTGCGTTGACTTTTCTGAAGCTGCCTGCGTTGACTTCTTTGTGCTGTCCTTGGTTTGACTTGCGTTGACTTTTGATGAGCTGTCTTTGAGGGTTGTGGGTGTGACACATGAAAGTGATGGCTTTCAAGAAAGACTTTGCTGGTTGAAGCATCCTGCTGACCACCGTAACGCAACAATATCTCGTATCTTTGCTGGACATAAGAAATTGTAAATCTGATCTATATTTGGCTTGTCTTCTATTGATCTATTATTGTGTTCTGTCAACATTTTACTTTCAAGTTTATGTGATTGCTATCTTGTATTGGGCTTATGAAAGATTGAAGTAAAAGTGCATCAAGCATAGAACACCATTGTTATCTAAATTTAACATGGTATCAGAGCTGAGGTGAAGACAAAGTCCAAGAGTCTAAGAGTCCAAGCTGGTGTTAGAAGCTATCTCTGAAGGAAGAAATCCTATCAAGGACAAATGACCTCCTCAACTTACAACGGTTTCAAGGCTGATGATAAATTGACTGATAAGTCTGATTATCATGCATGGAAGATGTCCTTGGATTTGGCGCTAGAAGATCAAGATGTCATGGACTATGTACAGGGGAGTATTCAAGAGCCTTCATCAAATGCAGTTGCTGCCACGAAGACGAAGTATAGAAAAGGGGAAATCAAAGCAAAGATGATTATCCGGGATTCTATTCATAAGCACTTGGTTGCTTACATTTATGAGTTGAAGACATCTAAGGAGATGTATGATAAGCTGGTGAGCATGTTTAGGGCTAACAATGCTAATCAAATCCTTTTCTTCAAGAATCAATTAAAGAATATCAAGAAGGGTAAGGATGAACCTATTCAATCCTATTTTATGAGGCTCATTGAAATCAGGAATAACCTTCTAGCTATTGGGGAAGCAATATCTAATCGAGAGATGGTTCTTATTGCACTTGGAGGTCTCCCCTGTGATTGGCATGTATTCAATACCACTATTCTCAATAATAATGTGATTCCTGATTTTGATGAAATATTGACGAGATGCACTCAAGAGGAAGCAAGAATGATGGAGTATGCCTCTAATGGTAATGGAAGTGACACTGTTGCCTTCACCACTCATTCAAAGAAGAAGAACCATGGTGGCCCGAGAAATCAAAACCATGGTAGAGTGGGGTCCAAAGGAAGGAAGGGAAGATGTTACACTTGTAACAAGACTGGTCACTATGCATTAGAGTGCCCTAATAGAAGGAACTCTCCCAGGGATGATGACAACAACAACTCGAGAAGGAATGGCAGAAACAATAGGTTCCAAGGAAAAAGGAAGGCTCCCTCTGATCGTAATGGAAATGGGCAACCTTTCAAGAGGTCAAGAAATTCCAGGTACAATGAGTCTAATGTTGTTGATAATAAGAGAAATGATTTTATTCTTGTATCTGCCCTATCTACTGCATCTCCACCCGACACCCTGGATGTCTGGTTAATTGATAGTGGTGCTTCAAGGCACCTCATTGGTTATAAAGAAGCCCTTTCTGATTTGGTTGAGAAGGATACTAATCTGGAAATTATCCTTGGAGATAATGCCACCTATCCCGTGATGGGACAGGGACTCTGACCCTCCATTTATCTCAAGGTCAAGTCATCCAATTACAAGATGTGTTGTATGTACCTGATTTGAAGAAGAACCTTGTGTCCATTTCGGCAATGGAAGATAGGGTTCAAGGTGGCATTCGTTGATGGAAAGGTACTTATCTCGAAGAAGAACTTCAAGGAAGCCCTTTCTATTGGTTTTAGAGTTGATAGACTCTACCGGGTTGGAGGAAGTCCAGTGAGGGCTATGACATGTGATGCAACTTTTCAAACATAGTTATGGCACCAGAGGTTTGCTCACCTTCATTACAAAGCCCTTCCCGAAGCAAGGAAGGTAGTGACAGGGATGCCCGAATTTAGAGATGATCATGAAGGTATATGTCAGGGTTGTGCCGAAGGGAAGCATACAAGGGGACCATTACCCTCAAGTGTCACAAAGACAACTGATATCTTGTAGTTGATACATTTTGACTTATTTGGTATGCTACTTGTGACATCCTTGGGAGGATGTTCTTATTACATGACTTTTACAGATGAATTCTCCCGCAAGACCTGGATATATTTTTTGAAGAAGGACGAAGCATTCAAATGGTTTCGTACCTTCAAGGCCTTGGTGGAAAATCAAACTAATAGAAAATCAAAGTTTTGAGGACCGACAATGGGACTGAGTATGAGTCAAATGAGTTTAATGACTTTTGTAGAGAAGCTGGGATTAAGAGGGAGACCGCAACTACGTACACGCCTGAGCAAAATGGTGTTGCTGAAAGAAAGAACAAGACCATTGTGGAGGCTGCCCGCGCCATGCTATGTGACCAAGATCTACCGAAGTTTCTATGGGGAGAAGTTGCGAACATTGCTATGTATGTTTAAAATAGATGCCCGCATTCCGCTCTGGACTCCAAAACTCCTAAAGAAGTCTTCTTTGGTAAGAACCCTGATGTTTCTCATTTTAGAGTTTTTGGTTGTTCTGTTTACTTTCATGTGCCGAAAGAAAAGAGAAGCAAGCTGGATGCTTCTGGAAAGAAGGGTATGTTTGTGGGCTACAGTGAAACTTCAAAGGCATATAGAATCTATGTGCCTGGTCAAAGAGAAGTGGAGATATGCCACGATGTCACCTTCAATGAAAACGCTGCCCTCAAGAAAGTAAGAAATCTTCCTAGCTCCGAGGAAGACAAAGAAGATGAAGAAGCAAGAAGGCTAGAAGAGCCGAAGGATGACCTGATGCCCGATGTTGAAGGACCTATGGATCCCAATGATCCACCTCCTTCAAATAAGAGAAGACCGTCATGGCTTAGGGATACTCTCAAAGATGCCGAGAGACATATTGCCCCAAGGGGGACATTCTGTGAAAGCAAGAAGTCGAAGAGATACCAAGGGTATCTAGCAGCCATGAGTACGATAATACTGAGCCTGGAACATTTGAAGAAGTCGTAAAAATCAAGCTTGGAAGGATGCTATGCATGAGGAGTATGAGTCCATTATGAAAAATGATGTCTGGGAAGTAGCCCCGAGACCGGAGGTCAAATTTGTTGTCACCTCGAAATGACTCTATAAGATCAAACATGGATCTTATGGAAGTGCTGAAAAGTACAAGGCAAGATTTGTTGCCCGAGGCTTCTCTCAAAAAGTAGGCATAGATTATGATGATATATTTGCACCTGTGGCCCGCTATACCACCATCCGATCTATTATTGCCTTTGCTACTACGCAAAGATGGAGTCTACATCAGATGAATGTGAAGATTGCTTTTTGCTTGGATCTATAAAGGAAGAGGTGTATGTGGAGCAACCTCTAGGGTTCGAAGTCAGAGATAGAGACACCCATGTATGCAGGTTGAAGAAAGCCCTCTATGGGTTGAAGCGAGCCCCTAGGGCTTGGTACGAGAGGATAGGTAGCTACTTGATGAAGCTGGGCTTCACTCGAAGTAATGCTGATTCAAACCTTTATTTTAAGGTTGATAGAGAAAGGCCTCTCATTTTTGTTCTCTATGTGGACGATCTCTTCCTAACAGGTGCTGACCCTCTCATTCATCAATGTAAGAGGGAGCTAGCGTCCGAGTTTGAGATGAAAGACCTAGGACTGATGCACTACTTCCTAGGCTTGGAGGTCTAGCAGAGGCTAGGCGAGATTTTCCTTTCTCAAGGAAAATATGTCGTGAAGCTGCTAGAAAGATTTGGCATGGTGGAGTGTAAGTCTGTGTCGACACCGATGGAACTCAACTTTAAGAAGTTGAGTGGAAACGCTGTTGGGTCCATGCTAGCAAATCCTACCGAGTATCAACAACTCATGGGGGCCCTGATGTTCTTTGTGAACTCCCATCCGGACGTATCTTTTGCAGTGAACACTTTGAGTCAACATATGCTTGATCCTCATCACATTCAGTGGATTGGTGCCAAGAATTTTTTGAGATATCTTCGGGGCACAATCAACCATGGGTTGAGATACACTGTTGGGAGTTTGAGACTCCATGGATATACTGATGCCGATTGCGCTGGCAGTGTGGTGGATCGCAAGAGCACATCTGGATGTTGCTTCACTTTGGGCTCCGCTTCGATATCTTGGATGAGCAGGAAGCAGAAGTCGGTGGCTTTGAGCATCGCTGAGGCCAAATACATTGCAACGAGTATGGCCTGTTGTGAAGCTGTTTGGTCGCGAAAGCTCTTTAGTGAGCTGTTCGGGCATGTGCTAGACACTGCCGTTATCCTTTGTGATAACCAAAGTGGGATTCATCTTTCTGAGAATCCCGTGTTCCACGATCAATCCAAGCATATCGATATTAGGTACCACTTTATTCGGGATATGGTACAGCAAGGCGCTGTAAGGCTCGATCATATAGGAACTGATGAGCAAGTCGCAGATATTCTCTCAAAGCCCCTAGGGAAGGTCAGGTTCCTAACCTTCCGTGAGAAGCTTGGAATCGTGGAAAGACCCTAATCTGAGGGTCCTGCTTGAGTTGGACTATGAGCTTTGGGAGCTCCAGGGGTCTTGGCGATAACTTCTTGGAGCTATAAGCACATATGGGGCTAGGCTTTCCGAACCTTGTTGTGCTTCTGCCCCATCGTTATGATATTGAGTTGGTTCGCCTCTCTCTGATCTGTGCCCTGCACGCATCCTACCCATGGAGTTTCGGGCTCATGGGAAGTACCTCTAATTTGGCCAATGAGGTGGGAAATGTGGATAGAGACCATAGCAAGACCGATGGATGCATCGGAGATTGCCGTATTGTAAATTTATGCAGATGTTCTATGCTTGATGCAACTTTACTTTCTCTTCTATTTCAGACAACGATCACATAAATAATAAAGTAAAATGCTGATAGAACATACCAGTAGATCGACAGAAGACAAGCTAGAAATATATGTGTTGTTGCGTTACGGCGGTCAACAGGATGTTTCAACCAACAAAGTCTCAGTATGGTTAGCTAACCAGCAATGTCACACAACCCTCAGGACAGCCAAACGGTCAACTCAAAAGTCAACCCCAGAAAAGTCAACACTCTTAGTCAATGGTCAATGTAAACAGAAGCAAAGCAGCTAGGTCAATGTTGAAAAGTCAAAGTCAACGTCTTGCCTCGAAAATAGTGCCAAAAAATGCGGATTAGGGAAATTGAAGTTTAGGGAGAGTTTCGGGTTGATTTGACCTTGCGTTGACCAAAGTCAACGCTGGTCAAACTTAGCTGCAGTTGCTGCAGAAACCCTAGACCGAAAACTAGAAATTTTTGCTGCCAAATTTCCCACGTGTGGAGAGAGAAGAGACTCCAAGTGATCGAACCAATCATATGAGGAGAGAGAATGTGTGAGGATGAGATGAGTGAAATGTCCTCCAACGTTGACCTTATTTATATCCATCATTGAGGTGTGTGACACATCTTGTTGGGGTACAAAACCTTAAAGCTGACCTGCACATATTTTGAATAGATTAAAATAAATTCAAAATAAATGTTCTGCTCATCGGATCAAGATGATCTTTAGATCGATCTTGCATCTCTCCGAAAGAGGAACCCAATAAAAATATTGGTATTTTCATCTGAGCATAACAACATGGAGTTTGGACCTAGTTGTCCAAAATTAACACGTACTCTCAACTAGGGAGAACTCCATCCACCTGTGCAATCCAAACATCGTGCGTCATCTCTCCGTAACTTGCTTTGCTAGCTTCTTTATTTCAGAACAGAAGTGGGTCAGTCACAAAGACATCATTCCCGGTTGACAGATTCAGCCCAGATCCGAAACCTCTATAGGACTCAAAGAGTCTCATACCAACCCGAAGTTGGTTTATTTGACCTTAAGTCAGTAGGAGGTCCGAAACCTCACTAGACTTGATCCCAGATCAAGTGGTTGGACCGTGCCATCCTAGATAGAGAGTACGACAATATCTGATGCGTCCATCAGTCTTTGTTACTAGTCTCTAGCTTTTCCCACCTCACTGGCCAAATGAGAGGTACTTCCCATGAGCCTTGAACTCAATGGGTAGGATGCATACGGCGCACAGATAATGAGAGGTGAACCAACTCAATCATCACAACGGTGGGGCAAAAACACACCAACAAGGTTCGACAAGCTTAGCCTTGTGATTGCTTATAGCTTCGAGAAGCTATCCCCAAAGCCCCCCAGAGCTCCCAGAGCTCATCGTCCAACATGACCCTCATCATAGGGTCGTTCCACGATACCAAGACTCGCAGGGAAGGTTAGGAACTTGACCTTTCCTAGGGGCTTTGTGAGAATATCTGCGACCTGCTCATCAGTTCCTATATGATCAAGCCTTACGACGCTTTGCTGTACCATATCCCGGATAAAGTGGTACTTGTATCAATATGCTTGGATCGATCATGGAACATGGGATTCTCGGACAAGCGAATCCCACTCTGGTTATCACAAAGTATCACGGTGGTATCTAGCACATGCCCGAACAACTCACTGAAGAGCTTTCGCAACCAGGCTGCTTCAGAATAGGCCATACTTGCTACAATGTATTCAGCCTAGGCGGTGCTCAAAGCCACCGACTTTTGCTCCCTGCTCATCCATGATATCGAAGCATAACCAAGTGTGAAGCAGCATCCCAATGTGCTCTTACGATCCACCACACTGCCAGCCCAATCGACATCAGTATATCCAAGGAGTGTCACGCTCTCGTCAGTGTATCTCAGCCTATGGTTTATCGTGCCCCAAAGATGATAGGAACATTCTATTGGTAAGTTTTGGGCTTATCTTAGGTGATTCGATTCATTGTATGATCTAATGATTTTTTTACAAGAAATATATAAAGTTTGTAGGTTCCTCGACCCTTGGGCTCCAAGTTCACAGACTGTGGGCACAAGCTGACCTTGTTTGGACTTCGAATATTTTATGTGATTTTCTTACTTCACTAACGCTGGTGTTAGCATCTATTTTTCGAAATACGTCAGGCCGTTGTCAAATTATCATAAAAAAATTATATTTCAAAAAACTTTCAAGCATTGTATATTTGTATATAACTTGTAAATAATTTTTATTTATAATTTTTGTAAATAATTTTTCTAACCCTTGTTTTGCAGCTATTTGGGTTTGGGCTTTTATTTTAAATTTTATGTTTTGGGGTTTTTAGTATACTTGTAAATATTCTTTAGAATTATTTTATTTTGTAAATAATTTTTATATTTCAAAATTGTAAAAAATTATTTTGATTTAAGTTTTATTTTTATAGTTTAATTTCTTTAATTACATATAACTTTTAATTTGAAATTCAAATTTTACTTGTAAAGTTTTTATCCCACATTCAAAATTTGAAAATGGTTTCTCTAATTTGTGTCTATATATACTAACCTTTCACCTTGTATTTTCTATTATGCAAATAATTTCACTAACCCTTTGCATTTTAATTTTTCTTGTATATAATTTCTTGGTTTTTATTTTGTTTTTGTATATATTGGGCTTTTTTTTGGGAAAATTTCTTTTTATTTGTACAGGTGAAATCTCTCAAGGGATCAAAGATAGGAGTTAACTTCTGAAGTTTCCAACCCTTAAGAACCCTACACGTCTAGGGTTTTTGGGCCCAATTTTGTAGGTTGCTTATTTTCAAATTGGGAAAGAGACCCATTTTTTGAAGGCCCTGACCCTTACCAAACCTAAAAGGCTAGTGTTTGGGACCTATTTTGCAAGTATTAAGAAGGCTGTAAATCCTACAAAGGCTAGATCTCATTGCAAACAAGGGTTTCTTCAAGGGATTGGCATTTTATCTTTAACAATTTGTGATTGCAGCAGCCATAAAGGTCCGACCTTTGGGTTTTGAGTTAACATTTTGTGAGTGCAAGTGTTGAGGAGTGATTTCTCTCACATATCCAAACTTGGCATAGACCATTAGGCCTTGGGGTTTGGTCTTATTGCCTTCATCTCTCATTTTAATTGACTGCATAGTTTATGTCAGATTTGATATATTAATATAACAGTGGCATAATCATCATAATACATTTTATCTATCAATTTTATTGTTTTATGTTGGCTGTCATATAATTTTCAATGTCTGATTTGAAGTTTTAGAGGTCTGTTCTGAAAGTTTCAGGTCTGATATAAGTGTTACAACAATGTATTCAAAACATAAACACACATAAAATAACCCTAAATCATAAACAAGTCACTTAAGGCGTTGAACATTAATCTTGTGGTTAAATTGATTGCATTTAAGTTATTTTTTGAAGACTGTTGGACAATTTCCAGATCTGATATGTTTGCTACAGCCATTTATGCAGTCATATAAACTAAATAAGAATCATCGAAATCGACTAAATTGATTGACTAATCATTGGAGCTTATTTGGCATTAATATTTAGGCACTTTGTTGGTTTATTAATGACTGAATCATTGATTTCATGAGTTATTACAGATTTGATATACATCATTTTGAGGTCTGATTTGAGCATGATAAATCCAATCTATAGCGTCTAAGCAGTCTTATAATCAATGAATATCATTGGAAGTTAAATGCATTGATTTTTTAGCTTATCTTCGGAATATTGCTTTCTTGATCGCTGATATAAAATTTTCAGACCTCTAAATACAATGTTGCAACGATAATAAATCACACACAAGTCTCTAAAATTGGGTAATTCATGGTTGAAGTGACTTGGGCCTAACTTTAGTCATTGACATCTTGTATTGGAAATCATTGGCTAATCAGATAATGCTCTAAGTTTCCTAAATTGCTATCGTTGTTATCACTTGTTGGTCAATATCTTTGTGGAATTATTGTAAGAAGATCTCTTGTTGGTTGCTGACACTTGTAGCATTGAGCATTTGGTCTTGTTTAGGATTGTCTTTCAATTTATTGTTAAGTACTCTTGTTATAAGATAGCCAACATCAAGTACTTGAATCACATAAACAGTTTTAACTCAAGACTCACTTATAATTCTTGCATATCATTCTAGGAATATTCTTGCATCTAATAATTTACCTCCAAGCATAAATTTGGTTGATAGACATTTAGGAAAACCTTTCTCACCTAGCTCGAGAAGCCTAACACCTCTTTAGTGGTTAACACAGTGACATTGCAGTGGTCAGAGCCATAGTCTCTACAGCGCCGGAGGCATAGGGTCGTTAGTACCTAAGGGCAGGTATCGTTAATCAAGCCTTTGCTTTCTTCCCCTTGGCCTATTTCTCACAACCTACTTTAGAGATTAACTTCCAAATAGTTAGGAGGAAGGATGCATCTAGAATAGACATATACATTAGAGGAAATTTTAGCCTAAAAGTGGCTTCCTAAGGAAAAATAATAAAATAATAAAATAAAAGTTGTGAATTTTGGAGGGAAAATTAAAAAAACTACTTGTTTTAATTTTATTTTTGGTTTATCTCCGTATAAGTTTCCTCAAATTTCAATTGTAGACATTCGTTGGATGTGGAATTTAATTCCGCATCCAAAAAGTACCCATTATGCATACTTTTGAGGAGATCCACATTGATAAAAATTGAAGATAAATTAAAAAAACGTATTGCCAAAAATACAATTAAAAAAAGTATTTTTTTTTAATTTTCCCTCCAAATATTTACATGTACCTTTTTTTAAATTTAAAGGATTTTGATTGGTTTACATATTATGGACGTGAAAATTTCATAGGCATTTTTAGGCTGAAATTTCTTTTAACGATTAAAAACAATCAAGATTCTTGCATCACACCTAGATTCGAAGAATTACATAGCATATAAGGTAGATAATCATTTAAACAACGGTTGTTCATCTAGTCATTTGGTCCTTAATTGATCTAAAAACAATAAGTTGACTCCATAAGGCACTGGTCTCACATCTAAATCTAATCTAACTATAAACTTGCTAAATCAACCAAGTGGCTAGGCCATTCAATTGTGTTTCCCGAACTCGTTGGTTGCCAACTTGTCTCTCATTTCCTTCTTTCATAGGGACTACCCCCCATAGCCTGTTGTTGGGAGTCAACTAGAACGAAGAGGTCGGGGATCAGAGTGACATCCCCCAACCTGAGGCGTTGTCGCAGTGCCTGTACAATCTGAGTGACAACATTTTTTGGCGCCGTTGTCGGAAAGGAGTTTATCTCATTCTCGGTGCTTCAACAACATCTTCTCAATTTTTCATATTTCATCATTCCTTATACCATCAATGCCACATTTTTTGGAACCATTGCAATATCTTCATTATCTCTTCATCTTTTCATCACCTTATTTTTTCTCCTCACTAATCTTTTCATCTTCTCTATTTGCACCTTTAGCACCTGGACATTTAGGTTGGTTCCCTGTTTGGGTGGCGACTCAACTTATTCATCCATTCACAAAAAGCTTACACTAGAAGAAATCCTAGTAGCTTGCTTAACCCCGCTCTCAAAGCTCGATTTAACGAATTACATTCTAGTAAGCATTCATTTTTCTTAGACAGGAAGCCCTCCCTCATATCCATTTGCTTCTCCCTGATAACTTTTCGGTTTTGCCTTTGGATTTTGGATTTAGATTCATGTTCAAGTGGTGACTCCACTTGTTTCATTTCTTACAAGAATTTTTGCTAGAAGCTAGCTTCTTGTAGACATCTTGTTTTTCTTGAACAAGGATCTGTCTCTAATATCCATTAACTCCTTTTACCCTTAAGCAGGTCATCGTGAATGAGTTGCCTGCTCCCTGTTGTTTTACTAACATTCAAGGCTGTCCCCATGATATTCAAGGCTCGACCATTGATAATTTGCCTTCATTCATAGTAATAATGTAGTCACTACTAGAGATCATCTTACAAAATTCACTCACTGTATGCTAAAGTTCGGTGGCTATGCAATTAAAAGCATGAAGAAGTCAAGATGCAATTTTTTGTCCTTTCTTTGGAGGAGGATGCTTTTGATTGGTTTTATGGTCTTTAGGACAAATTTTTTGATTCCTTATAAGCCCTTGTCAATGCTTTTTGTGCAAATTACAATATAAAGGAAGATGATCCTATTAGGAACTTTCCAACATAGAAAGTGTTCAAGGGAATGCTCCACCTCAATCTTTGCAATATTGCAGACATTGTGGCCATTCTCATGATGAATCCACTTGTGTCGTTGCAAGAACAATCCTCGATAGTGGAAGGGCAAGGACGAAGGATCAAATTAATATTGATTGTGAAAAGGAAAATGATAAGCATCTTATTGAGGAATTAAAGCAAATGATTAAAGACATGCAATTCAGTCAAGCACAGTTGATGAAAAACATGGAACTTAATCAAGAGAAATTGATAGCAGATCACGCCAAGGATATGAGAGCCATGTACACCAAATTGTTAGCCATAGAAGAAAAACATGATGAGGAGCTAAAAATCATGCAAGCAAATCATAAAGAGGAAATGAGATATTTTCAAGAAAATCATGATAAATTGATACAGGACAAAAGCTAGTCAGATATCTCTTCAGAACAGGTTACAAGTAATGGAAATTACTTAGTATAACTAGAGAATCACCTTTCAGGACATGATGGATACCATGGAGGAAAATCATACCAGGAAAATCAATGCTATAAAGGATGAACATGCTAATTGAATGAATGCCATGGAAATTAAGCAGATCACTACGCAATAAGCTGCAAATAATGGAAAAATCACAGGTACAACCAGAGGATCCCAAGCATAAGCCTCGTAGTTCATTGAAGCAACCTTCATCTTATTATGAAGAAGTCATTGATTCTATTGAAAAATGGTTAAATACAGATGATTCAGGTTGGAAGGAAATTGAAGGAAATCAAATTGATACTTGCAGGATTGATCCATCGGCGTTGCAGAGCAAGGTCATGAAAATAAAGAAGAGCATGTCATAGAAGTCTTGGATGTTCCAAATTTTCCATATGAGTTTTTTTTCGGATAAAAAAAGAAGTGCGCCGATGACATCATCATCAACATCACATCCTATTGAGAGAAAACGTAAAATGCGAAAGAGAAGAAGGAAGAGGTTTGGTGCATCTTATGGCAACCCCATTCCCTTTCATTGATGTCATTAGCTAGTTTTATTTTATGCACTTAGATATATGTTCTCTCATTTTAGTTTGTTAGAGTAGATTTTTTCTATTCCAGCAGATATTCTATGTATACATGATGATTTTGATTTTGAATGGATATCTATTTGATGGAATTGTGTTTTCTTGGATGCAAGATTCTAGATTCTCACATTGCTCCATTGAAGTAACGTGTTCCCATATTGAGCCAGATGTTGCACCCATTCTTTCAACATTCCAAGGAAGCAGGATCCAAAGACTTGAAGGAATTTTTTCAAAGTTCAAAATCATCAACCAATAGTTTATTATGTCATTGTAAACCCATTCCGCCAATTTGTAATGTAAATGATGCTAGTACGACTGCTTTATTATGTAACAACCTAGGTAAGCCTATGATATTGGTGACAGATTTCATCCTAGGAGGTTTTTCGTCTCACTGATTCATTTGTGTTTCTAAACACAGATGATCAACAAAGTTTTTCCCTCCAACCTCACCCCAAAGCTAGGGTGGAGTTCATCGGCAAAGTCTTAGGTGAGTCCTAGTGTTTTAGTCGAGTCTATTGTAAAAGTGATTTGGAAATAATTTAAGCTAATTGGCTAAATTATTTTATTACAAATCACTTGGTTTATTATATCATATTGTGTCGCATAATTGGGTAAATGTTATGAGGGTCTATAACGAACGAGTTTTCCCCCTTTGAGGGTTGAATTTGTAAAATCTTATGTAAAAATTATTTTAGTGTATGGTCTTTCATACTTAGACACTCTGGCTAAAATATTTGAGGGTCCAAAAATAATTAATCTCCTCAAGAGTCAATTAATTAATTTTTTTGGCAAAAATGAAATTGAATCCTAAGCCAAAAAATTAAATAATTTAGAGTCAAAATTAAAATGTTAGAGAAATTAATTTCTTCAAGTGGA
Organism: Pinus albicaulis; assembly: GCA_034641835.2. Taxonomy (NCBI): domain Eukaryota; kingdom Viridiplantae; phylum Streptophyta; class Pinopsida; order Pinales; family Pinaceae; genus Pinus; species Pinus albicaulis. The sequence goes on along the minus strand of CM076570.1, from coordinate 786,635,071 downwards.
AAAATTCGTGGGTCTAAAAGAAATTAATTTTTGGAGGTCCCCCACCAAGAGAATATTGGAAATTTCAAGAAAAATTGGACCTTGCACCTTGGTGGTTAAGTCAAAGTCAGATTTTTGAGGAAATTAGCTCAAAATAATTATTTTTGAGCTAATAAAAAATAGTTATAATGAGAAATTCGAAATTTCCTCAAAAATAAATATTTTCGATGACAGAGATTGAAATTTGATCAAGGATTTATCAACGATAGAGATTATTTTGACGAGGATCGAGCCAACTAGCCGTTATTTTCCACTTGGAGGAATTTCTCTATAAATAGAAGGCATTTTGCTTCTATTTTCACACAATGATAGTGACTCTGGTCTCAATGTAATTTTACAATGGTGGTGTGAAGCCGGTTGTTCTGCTAGGAGCATTTCAAATTCATAATAAAAGACTTTGGGTTACAGTTCATGGTGTCTTTGTCTCATTGATTTGTGGTACATGCTGGGTATGTGCTTTCCTATATTGTACTTCAATATTAAATGAATTTTTATTTCATTTGTTGACGATAGGAACATTCTATTGTTAAGTTTTGGACTTATCTTAAGTGATCTGATTCATTAAGTGATCTAACGATTTTTTTAAAGAAATATATAGTGTTTGCTGGTTCCTCGACCCTTGGGCTCTAAGTTCACAGAGTGTGGGCACAAACTAACCTTGTTTGGACTTTGAATCTTTTATGTGATTTTCTTACTTTGCTAAGGCTATGTTTAACATCTATTTTTCGAAATACATCAAACCATTGTCAATTTATCATAAAAAAATTATTCTTCAAAAATCTTTCAAGCATTGTATATTTGTATATAACTTGTAAATAATTTTTATTTATAATTTTTGTAAATAGTTTTTGTAAATAAATTTTCTAACACTTGTTTTGCAGCTATTTGGGTTTGGGGTTTTATTTTAAATTTTATGTTTTAGAGTTTTTAGCATACTTGTAAATATTCCTTAGATTTATTTAATTTTGTAAATAATTTTTAGATTTCAAAATTGTAAATATTTATTTTGATTTAAGTTTTAATATTGTAGTTTAAATTTTTTAATTAGATTTAACTTTTAATTTGAAATTCAAATTTTACTTGTAAAGTTTTTATGCCACATTCAAAATTTGAAAATAGTTTCTCTAATTTGTGTCTATATATACTAACCTTTCACTTCGTATTTTCTATTATGCAAATAATTTCACTAACCCTTTGCATTTTAATTTTTTCTTGTAAATAATTTCTTGGGGTTTTTATTTTATTTTTGTATATATTGAGATTTTTTTTTGGGAAAATTTCTTTTTATTTGTACAGGTGAAATCTCTCAAGGGATCAAAGATAGGAGTAAACTTCTGAAGTTTCCAACCCTTAAAAACCCTAGATGTCTAGGGTTTTTGGGCCCATTTTTGCACGTTGCTTATTTTCAAATTGGGAAAGAGACTCATTTTTTGAAGGCCCTGACCCTTACCCAACCTAAAAGGCTAGTGTTTGGGACCTGTTTTGCAAGTATTAAGAAGGCCGTAAGCCCTACAAAGGCTAGATCTCATTGCAAACGAGGGTTTCTTCAAGGGTTTTGCATTTTATCTCTAATAATTTGTGATTGCAGCTGTCATAAAGGTCCGATATTTGGGTCTTGAGCTAACATTTTGTGAGTGCAGGTGTTCAGGAGTGATTTCTCTCACATCTCCAAACTTGGCATATGCCATTAGGCCTTGGGGTTTGCTTCTATTGCCTTCATCTCTCATTTTAATTGACTTCATAGTTTATATCAGATCTGATATATTGATATAACAATAGCATAATCATCATAATACAAGCCTAAAGAACCCACACAGTAAGCTAGTAACTCATACAAGACATCAAAATGAATTACATGAGTTTGATCTATCAATTTTAATGTTTTATGTTGGCCATATAATTTTCAAGGTCTGATCTGAAAGTTTCAGGTCTGATATAAGTATTACAATTGTGTATTCAGGGCATAAAGACACATAAAATAAGCCTAAATTCATTAACATGTCACGTAAGACATTGAACATTAATCTTGTGGTTAAATTGATTGCATATAAGTTATTTTTTGAGCACTGTTGGGCAATTTCCAGATCTGATATGTTTGTTACAGCCATTTATGCAGTCATATAAACTAAATAAGAATCATCAAAATCAACTAAAGATCATCTAAAAATCACTCAAATTGATTAGCCAATCATTGGAACTTATTTGGTATTAATATTTAGGCACATTGTTGGTTTATTATGTTAAAATTATGCAACTGCAGTCAAATTCCTCTTTGGACAACTCATATGGTCGAGATTATAATTGCATTAGATTCCTCTTTTCGAGAGGACCAAAATCGACCTATAGATCTAGATTGCCCCAATCGGATAAGCGAAAGTTAAATTATTAATTATTTTATTTATTAATGAAATGGAATGGGTCGACTTCAACACGTGGATTTAGTCAAAGCCCCAAGTGGTCCCTCACTAAAAGTTATAAATAGAAGCAACCTCAAGCTCATTCTCACACATTCGCTCATGAGATTTTCTTGCACTCTTTAACTTGGGTTATCTTTTCTGTTTTGGTTCGCACAGGTTCTTCGCATAGGTTTGACGAAAGAAGCTCTTGCAGGGTACGAAATCACAGGAGAGAGGCTCGCTCTAAACTAGGGATTCTGGGCCATAGCCGCAGGCATAGAACTAGTGAAACCAGGCCAGAGCCGCGGGCACAACATGGCAAGGTAGTGGCCAAGCTGCCCTAGCCGTGGGCAGAGCTTGTCAAGGTCATGGCTGGGGTCTTGAGGCTTGATCGGGCTGATCTGGAGCAGATCCGTGGGTACAGTGTGTCATGCCAACGGCCAAGGGAGCTTTAGCCACGGGCATAATGTGTTGAGGTCGCGACCAAGGGTTTTTCTGAGCATATTTGAGTTAGGTCATCTTCAGTTGCTTGCGCAGTGCTTCCATACTTGAGTCGCTCAGTCACAAATGTTTGCGATCTGTCTTTGAGAGCATCCTGGATTCAGATCTAAGATTTGGCAGTTGATATCACTTGACTTCAGTGATATATTGGATCTGGGTTTCTTGATGTTGTAAATCTGCAGATCTGTAGATATGTTCAGTATATTTCCACTGCAGATCAGAGATATGTTCAGTATATTTCCACTGCAGATCATGTCCTCAAAGATGTATCTTCAGTTCTCTAAAATTTTTGCTCAGTGACAGTTGCGTTCATCAGTATGCCCCAGGCAGTTACAATGCAATACAGATCTCAGAATCAGTTACCTTCAACAGAGATATGTTTAAGATTACATTATGCTTGTGCTAGTTGTTTTTACTACATTATGAAGATATGGATCAATGGATCATTGTACTCTTGTTTGCCGAATCATTTGATGATGATCTACGAAGAAGAATTTGCAAGGGTTTTCCCCATAGTGGGTTTTGTCGTGTTCTCGAACCAATCTTGGTGTCTATATGTGTGCATGCTTTTCTTCTTATGTTTCTTTTCCGCTGCATAGATGATGATGTTATCGTTCTTTCTACATAGTTGCATATGCTGATGGTTAATAATGTAGATCTGAATAATGATATAATGATATGGGGTGAACTTATCATGTTATTGAAGAAATGCAACTATCAAAGCAAAGAACAATGTAGCCCTATGAGAAATTGACATGGTTTCAGAACTGGGCTGAAGAAAAGCCATGGAGATCACCCCCATGGAGACACTTTGTGATGGAAGCAAGAAAAGGATGGTTGAGACATAAAATAATTCTAGGGTTTGAAGAAAACCCTTGGTAGTTAGTACATAAGGATTTGATGATGAGGGTTTGAGAGAAACCCTGGTTTATGGCTTGATGTATGCAAGCCTAGCATGGTCTATGAAGCACTTGGGATCGATTTGACAAATGACCTGGTTGATTGAAGACAACACTGCTATGTGGTCTATGGATGGCTCTTGGACACTAGTTCAAGAGGGAGAGGATCACCTCTCATTGATGGTAAGTACTCCTAGACCCTTGATGTGTCTTTGTATGGATCTGACTATTATGATTTGTTTTGATCATTGCTTATACCTTCTGCATGTATATTTTGAGTACCTGGATGTTTCTAACCTTCTTGATGGGATGTGATAAGTGAATCCCCCTTGAGGGTCTTTTGAAATGTAGGAAATATGGCTAGATCTGCAAGAGGAAAAGAGGCACCTAATGAAAAAGGTGACAAGCTACCTATGTGAAGGTGCACAGGTATTACCACAAGGTATTCATGGTATATTGTATTTCAGCTGTAACATTGATGGATAGGTTAGCCCTATGGTATGTTGAGAATGTCTCCTTTGCATATGGCTCATGCATGCATATGAAAGTGATTGGGATTTATGTTTCCTATGATAAAATGGTGCACTTGGTATTTAATATTTTTGATCATGATGTTCTTCTTGATTGTGCGAGGCTATTTATTAATGATCTTGGATATAGTGGCACATCTTGATGTTTTTCTAACATCTGTTGTTTTGAGATCCTGATCCTGACTCTAGTAAATGGTACTCTTGACTCTTGATATGCATAAGACCTGTTGGATCTCTTGTAGAAGGTTACCTCATTGATATGGTATTAATAATGCTTGTGATAAGCATGATGAAAGCTCATGAAAAGAGAGATTGCACTCTTTTGGTTTATTGAATGACCTAACTTGATCCTATTGATCATGATAAGCATGGTATTGATGACCATGATGATAGAGGTATATCTATGAGATTGATGTTCTAGATCTCTTACTACCGGTGGTTATGGCATATGGTGAAATTAAATGCCCTAAATTGATGTATTGTTATTGGGTTCATAAGATTGTGTTGTCACATCTGCCTACTGCCCTGATTTTTCAAGTCCAACCCTTGATGAAAGATTGATGACATGATGTTGATGATCATGATAGATATGTGTTTATGATTTAACAAATCTGCTGTTGAATGACTCTAGTAAAGACAGATTGATGACATGAATGAAAATGAAATTTCATGCTCTTCTATGATTTATGGATATCTGACATTGTTAATCTACAACAGAGGTCTGAGCCTCACTCGCACAAAGGAAGGCCCATAGATGCGACTATGCCTGATAGACAAAAAATTGAAGTTTTGTACACAGGGATCTATGACATGTCTTACCATTGTAAACAAATTTCTGTAGTTACTAGATTAAATTGCTGATCAAAGTAAATAAGGGATTGAACACGAAATCAGATGGTCACCTGGAAGATGTCAGTTCTACAGATGTGTTGCAGATAACAGTAAGATTTGTCAGTAGGAAAAGTTCGTATGTTTGAATTGAACTTGTGTTTGCAGGTGACTGAGACATTCATATGAAAATGTCATGTTTGAAGATTGTGCTACATGTTTTGGCTGATTGATATAGATGAGCTATGCTTGGAACTTTGACGTGATGTTTTAGAACTTTGAATTGATGATTGAGACATGTATTTGGATTCTAGATCTCTCTATTTGGACTTTATATGTTGATTGTTGATTTTCCTTGATGGCAATGCTATGTGGTCATAGTGACCTTCAGTGTCTTATATGAGTATTCAAAATTATGGTTCTGTATTGGCCTCCATGTTCCTAGCGCAATGGTTGTTGTGACTTTGTATGAAGATGGAACATGCATGACTTAACCTTGATGTATGTACTTGCATCTAGTAACGAAAATGGCTTGTAAAGGCATTCTAAATGACAGAATTTATGGCTTGACAGTAAATGAAATCAAGACTTGATATGAGCTCTACCTGTCACTAGTTGAAAGAATTGATACTATGATATCAATGTCTATGATAATAGTTTTGGTTTGGCTTCTAAATGAGATGATTTTGTTGACACAACATTGATTTATGTAAGGCTGAGTATGTTGGCTTGGTAAGACATTATGCTTACTGAGAGCGTTGTGTGATGCAAGCTCCCTGATTCAGATTAATCCATACTTGACTGTTATCTGATGAAGCCAGGATAATGAGCTCCAAGGTATGGCCTTGATTTTGATTATGGCTTTGGTTTTACATGGATAGTCTACCCTTGACGGGTGATGAGCCTCTGACAATCTAAGTAAGAGGGAGATGGCTTCTGAAGCTCGAAATAATGTATCATGGCATGATGAATCAATTTCTGAAATTTGGGAAAGAAATCCTATATTGCAAATAAAATGTCTTTGTGTAATGGAAAGGTAAAATCCTTGAACTCTCTAGGTTAAAGTTCAAATGTTGTTGAACTTGACATGGCATCCGATAGTTGATTGAAGCATTTATGTTCCGTTTTGAACATCCATCCGTATATGATGTGTATAGAACATGATTAAATTCATGAATGAGCTATTTCATTCAAAATTACCACCAAATATCCTTTGAAATATCTGCATGAAATGTTCTACTTTTAAAGGTTGAGATATTTCTCCCATGATATGTAGCTGCATGAATGATCTGATGATGCTTGGGATTAGTATTGATGAGCACATTTGGATGTTGCCTTAATATGAGATCTGCCATGATATCTTGGATGAGAGGTCCATAGCACGACTGAGGTCGAGTACAATGCTGCTAGCATGGCTAGTTGTGAGGCAGGATGTAGAAGCTCCTTATAGAGCTATCTGAGCATGATCTGGATAAGACATGGATAAAATGTGATGACAAAGAATCCCATATACATATAGTTGGGACTGTGATTTCTCCATTCATTGAGACAGTGCAACTGTTCGAGACAAGCTTAGGCTTGTGATTGACACCTCCATGAGAGGGAGGATGATTATGGTATCCATGTGTGATTGACACCTCCGTGAGAGGGAGGATGATTACGGTATCTTGTTGTGATTTACATGATTATGTATGTTCTAATATAACATTTGATTTGATGTCCTGTATGAATAGGACTCAACTACTATTGAGACAAGCAGATACCAGATATGAGTATGATGAGAGCAACGTTGATTGAGGACACTGAGCAAACTCTTTCTCTTTGTCTGAGCTCCCAAGATGAGGAATTGAGATAGAGGGCTCCTAGGGTTGACGAAAATGTTATCAGAACCGAACCGGTCATCGAATTGCAAAACCTTGTGGATCGGGAACCGGAAAAAAAACTGGTTTACCAAAAAAACATAAAATATTCATGTTTTAAAGAAAAAACAGATATATTCATGTGCATCCATATGAATCCAAACCAAAATTTCTCATTTATATAGCAAGTAATAGTGCATACAACCAAAATAGCACTTAGTGCAAAACATCGTTGAAACAAAAATGTTACAAACATCAAGAAGAAGGCTCTAAAAGGCCTTTATAGTCCAAATAACATCATTGATCATAGTATTATACTACAACCTAAAATAATACAAGCTACAACTACAACAAATCAATGATCAAATCATCAATCATCAATAGAATCATCATCCTGATCTTCCTCCTTATCCTCATCTGAAGAATGAGTAGCATCCAAGTCTGCAATGGGATTATGGCTTGATTCCCATGGTCCTTGATTTACCCTTTAAAATTTTGGAGAAAATCAGCTCCAAAATCCTTTGAAATCAACTATGTAGCAACCTCAACAAAATAAAAAAAAAAAATCTTCCACCAGTTGCAAAAACCACTGAAGAAAACCCAAAGATCTTTGGGAAAAAAAAAACTTTGAAGTAGCTCAAAAATCTTTCAACCCAACAACTCTCCAAGACTCCAATCAACTCTTCAAATTTGCAAAAAATCTTCCTTAGAACAACCCTACAAACAACTCTTCGAATTCTCCTTATCGAACTTAGCTCAAGAATTGCAAGAGACTTGAATGAATAGTGTGAGTGAAATAGAGGGGGTAGAGGTGTTTAAGTAGCTTTAGGGGGGGCCTAGGGTAGCGTTAGTAACTAGGAAAAATAATAATTAAAAAAAATAAAAGAAAAAAAAAAAATATTTTTTTTAATGCCTAGGCTTGTGAACCGGTCCGAACTGGATTGGTACGGAACCGACTGGTTCAGTGCCAAAACCGGCCGGTTCGGTACCAAACCTGTCATTTCCGGTTAGGAGGGCCGGTTCATACCGGTTTTGCCTCCAAATCGGTTGGACCGACTGGTTTTCCGGAATTGGTTCGGTTCTGATAACACTGGTTGAGGGAACTCTGGGCAATAGGACAATAGGGTCATTTGGAAAGACACATTGAGTGAATCTAGAGATCAAATTCCTCTGATGGAGCAGTGCTCGGACAAAGATCGGATCTAAGTGATTCCAGCGCGGAGAGGGGCAGAGATAGCTTCCGGAGAGAGTGATTTTCTCAGCCGAAGAATCATCAACAGAGAGAGGCAGAGAGACATCTAGCATAGGCAACGCAGAGCCAGACAAGTTGACGCAGAGCCAACGCAGAGTCACACAGGGCTACGTAGTGGTTGAGAGGGTTTTCGAGATTTTGCTGTCGGATTAGTTCCAGAAGCCAGGAATCGGGGTGTGAGACCAGGAGGCTGAGATTTTTGATTTCGGGAGTCAGATCAATCCATAGATGGGGTGATGCAGTATCAAGAGGAGGTGATGCAGTGCCTACACAGAGGCAACACAGGAACCTCCAGGGGCTTCTGTTCTAATGTCCAGATCAACTGGATTTTCCAGTGATTTAGTGAGGTAAAACTCACATTATTTCTGCCAGTATTTCTCTCTATGTAACTGAATAACCCTTGAGGTATACAACGATGTATTTAGAAATTGCTACTACTTAATAATACAAACCCTCAGATCTGCTGCATCGGTTTTCCCGCATTGGGTTTTTCCGGGGACTTTCGTCCAAAATAAAGGTGTCCTATGTGTATTTTTTCTTTGTTCAATTTCCTTGTTTTAGAATCATTTATAATTATGTGTACGCTGCTTCAATATTTTACTTCAATATTTCTAGAAGTAATCTGAAAATAACTATTTAATGTAATTTACAACTAGATGAAGTAGATTCAACTAGTTGCAGTAGGATTCCTGTGATTGTTAGATCTAGGAATTTTCACATGGTATTAGATCGTTTGATGTGAAACAAGAAGAGCAGATCTAGCACTGAAGTGAAGGCTGAATTGTTGCAGCAGCAACAGATTGAATCCCTAGAGGGATTACGTAGTTCTAGCTAGAAGGGCTGAATTTTGAGGTGTCTCTATCTGAGTGAGTCGATAGAGAGGCAAAACTTCCAGACCGAGATCTTGCCGAGGCAGAGGGAGCAGTGCGGAGCCTTCACGCAGAGGCAGAGGGACGCGATTTTCTGCAAGTAGTTGCTGGGTAGAGAAGCGTCAGATGAAGAAGAGGAGCACATAGTGAGGGAATTCTTCCTCAGTGAGTTCGTTGCTGAGGAATTCAACATTTCTCATTTGCTGGGGAGTCGAGGAGCAATAGACTTACCGGCTCCATCATGGAGTGCGTAAGCCAGCCTCGAAGCTATGCAATAGGGAGAAAGAGGGAGCAACTCGACAGTTTTCGGTTGAGATGGTATCTCACGGACTTAGAGATCAAGATCGGTTGGAGGGTTCTTCCAACTACACGATCTGGAAGGAAATAATCAAAATCCTTCTGGATGAATATGATCTCAAGGCGTTAGTGGACAACGTGGTTACTGTACCTACAGATTCGGATTAGAACAAAAAGTACAAGTCCAATATGGCAAAGGCCAAGAGGCTAATCCTTGATGGTGTCAAGGATCATATAGTCTCTCATATAGCTGACAAAAACACATCTAGGGAGATATGGGAGGCCTTGTCCCTTGCTATACGAAGGAACTTCCGAGCAGCGGAAGATGTACTTGGAGAAGAAGCTCCAGATGATTCAGATGCAGAAGGGGGAGCACATTAATCTATTCTTAACGATACTTTAGGAAATCCGTGATCAACTGGCAGTCGTGGGATTGACCCCAACCATTGTAACTATGGTGATGTTGCCCCATAACGCAGTCACTGAGGAGTGGCAAGTTTTTGTCCAAAGTATCTTGGGAAGGGAAACGCTTTCTAGTTGGGAGGAGATGTGGGCAGCTCTTCAGGAGGAGGAGGAGGAGATGAGAAGAGATCTGGTCAAGTGTAAACTTGACGGTAGCAGCGGGAGTGGATCGAAGAATCCGGAGGAGGAGAATGTGGTCCTCACATTGAAGGGAAAACAAGGGCAACGAAAACAAAAGAGAGATGTTTCGAAGGTGAAGTGTTTCAGATGCGGCGAGATGGGTCACTTTGCATCACAGTGTCCTTTGAAGAAAAAGGACAACGATGAGAAGCACAATCAAAAGTTGCAACCGCGAAGATTGAGCAGGATGAGTTTTCCATGAGTGCCCACGCATCTCCAAGAGGGAGATAGGGCGATATTGAACTGTAAGTTCACCTTGAACTTTAGTTGGGCAGCATTCTTGAGGAGCCCACCTTTTGGATCACAACCTTGCTATGGGTGCCCATGATCAACAACAGTGGGATGGAGGTGTTTTCAGTGGGAGCCAAGGAGTGATGGAGAGACAGTTGCAGTGGGTAGGAATGCCTACTTCTGAGCAGCGACAACGCGGTGCTTTAGAGGGACAACGCAATAGCTATCAACAGTCATAGCCTTTAGCACCAAGGTGCATCCACTAAACGCTTGTTCAGTTTTTGGGTGATTTCATTTGCTTCTCTCAGCAACTGAGTTGCAGTGTTAACAGTGGCAGTGCTAGCAACATAGCAGATGCAACATTTGAGAGGGAGTTGTAGTATGAATGCAGCAGTGTCAGTGTCATGGGCAGCAGTACAGTTGCAACAACAACGCAGTGGTTGGTGGACAACTTGTTAGACATCAGCAGCGCAAAGGATGCTTCAAGGTTAGAGCAATATGCAGTAGGCATGTTGTTAGAGCACTTTCCTCGCTAAGAGGGAATGTTGATTTTTGGTAGCATCGGAAGTGCTCTAAGTCTCAAAATTTGTGGAGAGGCCTAGGCACTAGTATTCCAAAGAACCCAGAAACTGTTTGTGGAAATTCCACTCGGAATATGTTTTGTTGTAAAAATTAATTATTTTGAAGGGTACCCTAAGTCTAAACTTAGGGAAATTAAATAATTAAAGGTATTATTAAAACAAAGTGAGAATGATCTAGTAAAAGTGAAGATCAAGTCAAGTAATAATCTTAGCCGTTGATTAGAGATCTAATGTTGGCTGTTGATGTCTCAACGAGAAGACTAGAAAGGAAGGCTTGAGGGTCATTTGGAAAGACACACTGAGTGAATCTAGAGATCAAATTCTTCTGATGGAGTAATGCTCGGACGAAGATTAGATCTAAGTGATTCCAGTGCAGAGAGGGGCAAAGATAGCTTCCGGAGAGAGTGATTTTCTCAGCCGGAGAGTCATCAACAAAGAGAGGCAAAGAGACATCCAGCATAGCCAGCACAGAACCAGACAGGCTGATGGAGAGCCAACGCAAAGCCATGCACGGCTACGTAGAGGCTGAGAGGGTTTTTGAGATTTTGCTGTTGGATTAGTTCCAGAAGCCGGGAGCCGGGGTGTGAGACCGGGAGGTTGAGATCTATGATTTTGGGAGTCTGATCAATCCATAGTTAGGGTGACATAGTGCCAAGAGGAGGTGATGTAGTGCCTACGCAATAACTGTGCAGAGGCAGCGCAAGGACCTCGAGGGGCATCTCTTCCAGTGTCCGAATCAACTGGATTTTCCAGTGATTGAGTGAGGTAAAAATCACATTCTTTTTGCCAGTATTTTTCTCTCTGTAACTGAATAACCCTTGAGGTATTCAACAATGTATTCAGAAATTGCTATTGTTTAATAATACAAACCCTCAGATCTGCTGCACTGGTTTTTCTGTATTGGGTTTTTCCGGGGACTTTCGTCCAAAATAAAGGTGTCCTATGTGTGTATTTTTTCTTTACTCAGTTTCCTTGTTTTAGAATTATATTTTATTAAGTGAGGTTGCTTTAGTAATTTACTTCAATGTTTCCAGAAGTAATATGAAAATAACAGTGTAATGTAATTTACAAGTAGATGAAGTAGATTCAACTGGTTGCAGTAGGAGTCTTGAGATTGTTAGATCTAGGAATTTTCACAAGGTAGTGATTTCTAAAGCCCATTCACAAGAGATACTCAAATAATTGGGTTCGCTTGCTTTAGAAGCAAGGTGAAAGCCTCTCTAAGAAAGGCTCAAGGGAGGCCTAGATTAGAGGTATTCCTTAATGAGGGATACCCTAGACCATGATTGCTTGGGAGCGGGAGCGGGAGTGCCATTTTCAAAAGCTCTCGGTTCGGAGCGTTTCGGGGAGAGTTTTTATATATATATATATATATATATATTTTGATGTATATATGTCAACAAAAGCATGTAGAATGATGAATTAGACATAAAAAACATAAAAACATAGATTGAATCATATAACATCAATCATCTAGAAGTTATAATCTTCATCAAACATGCCCACAAGTTGGACACATACAACATATTGACTCTTGAGTCTCGCGAATCATCAATCTGAAGGTTTCAAGCTTTCAAAATTCGATATATAACATTTATCATCATTGATTTTAAATTTCAATATATAACATTTATCATCATTGATATATATCATAAGTCATTTATCATCATTGATTCATTGATTTCAAAATTCAATATATAACATTTATCATCATTGATTCATTGATTTCAAATTTCAATATATAACATTTATCATCATTGATTCATTGATTTCAAAATTCAATATATAACATTTATCATAATTGATATATAACATTTATCATCATTGATTCATTGATCACCATATAACTTTCATGAAACATCATATTCATAATTCATAATGAATTATAAACTTATAAATGCCAACTTCAAAGTTTCACCTTTCAAATTCAAACTTCAAACTTAAATTGTCATTAAATATGAAAGAGTCAAGTTTCAACTGTTCCACAGTTATAAAAGATAAAAACTACTAGAAAATAGAAAAGACTAGTAAACGACAAATCTATTTTATCTATTTGCTGGCCCCTTGCCACGCCCACGAGAAATGTCTAATTTGTGAGAACCACGAGGCAATGGTGGTCTTCTAGTACTCTCAGGAGTACCACATCCACGACCATGACTAGAAGGCAGAGGGCAACGTGAGGATGTAGGTGGGGGCTGAATCTGCAAAGGAATAATAGTTGAATATCGAGCACTGGCACTGTCTCTGCTACTGGATGGTGGGACTGGCCCTGTGTGTGGTGGTGGCATGGTTGCTAATGCTTTATCATCATCCCTCAAAAGTTCTTCTTCCAATTCTTCCATATGTACAGTGCCGTCCTCTAGATTATCATCCTCTGGGTTGTTGTCCCAGACATTATATGATTGATCCTCATATGCTCGATCACAGTAATGACTCAACAACCTCAAGTTGTAATGCACATAAACCAAGCTTTCAACTCGATTTTCATTTTCCCTGTTTCTTCTCACATTATGTATGAAGCTGTAGGTGCTCCAACACCTCTCTGAAGAAGAAGTATTCACAACTTGTGAGAGAACTTTTTTTGCCAACTTTGGCAAAAGTCCCATGCCACCATATGCTTCCCACCATTTGAGAGCATCAAATCTGTCTCTGTCTTCCATTGCATGGAAAGAACCAAAGTTACCAGTGCAACTGAAGTATCTACCTAATTCAAGGCGCAATCTAGCACACTCCTCCTTGTCGGGGACCAACTTGTCTAATGCCTTCATGTACCCCTCTTGTACCTCTGGATCAGTGTGAGGTTTGATCCTAACCCCACCTCCAAGTGCAAGTTGGCCCAACTAAGATGGAGAGTAGTATTTTGGCATAAGGATATAGGCCCAGGCATGTAGTAGAACATTGAGTTTATTCCACCGTGCACACACACAATCGTGAATCATTGCATACAAGTTGGGATCATTATCCTTAACAACATCTTTTATTTGGCCCAACATGCTATCCATCTGCTCATAAACCTCCCCAATCACTGGTTTATCTGTATCTGAAAAACGAATCATGTGATAAATGGGCTTGGTGAAATTTAAAATTTCCCTCACACGTGCCCAAAACAAAGGGTCAAGGGCGGTCTCCTCCACATGTTCAAAACCTTGCCTGTCAACTATTGTCGCTGCCCTGTCCTTTAATACCTGCCAATGTGGGCTTGATACCATTGCAGCCAATGACTCTCTTACCTTCAAAAGGCGCCTGAAGGTGAGGTAATAGCTAGCAAATCTAGTCTTTACTATCTTCAACAACTCCAATTTGGAGTGAGTACGGAAAACCCCATGGGTATTGCTATGATTTGTAATAAATCTTATCATTATTTTACCTCTCTTGTACAAATCACCAAGCCATTTGAATTGAGGTTGTTTGTTTTTAATGATATCATGCATCAAAAGGTTCATTGTGTGAACCAAACACCCAGACCAAAATATGTTGGGGTATTTATCCTCAACAATTGCTCTTGCTGCCTTACAGTTAGCAGCATTATTAGTGATGACTTGGATGACATTGTATGGCCCAGTATTTTCAATTATTTCAAGTAATGGTTCTGCAATGTTAATGTCGGTCTTGAATTTGTCTGAATAATCATATGCTGAAAGGAATATTGCACCACTAACCGACACAGCCAGAACACTTATCAATGGCTTTCCTTTTATATTGGTCCATCCATCAGATACAATGGACACCCCATGCTCATTCCAAGAATTTGTCATTCTAGCCAAAGAATTGTTTATTTTAGCTCTTTCATGATCAAGTCCCATGGTTCTGGCCTTGTCATACCTAGGGCTCCTGTATCCTTTGGGGGCATCATTAATGATAGAAACCATTTCATGCCAATAAGGTGAGTGAAGAACATTGAATGGCACCCCACATGCATATAGAAACCGGAAAATTTTTGAATCCACATCATTTCGACACCCTTCGTCAAGGAAATCGGATATGGTTCTACGCTCACATGAGATGTTGAATTAAAAGACCAAACACTTGCCAAGGAAGTTGAGACCTTCTTTAACGCATGGCGGACGGCGTAAGATATGAATCAGCGACAAGTGATGGAACTTTTAGATCCTGAGAATGTATCCCCTCCTTCGGTGGTTTTCTTGTTGCTTGGCACCACCACATGTTAAGGTTCTCACTTCTTGGGCTTGGTTCCATCCCAGGCTTTCAAAGTAGCCTACTGCAGGTATGAACTTTGTCTCACACACACCAAATTATATCTAATGTCTTTCTCTCTGCCTCTTAAATATATTTTCCATCAAACTGCCTAGACTTTGGCCCTATTTGTTAAATTTCGTGTGGCCCCATGTTCACCTTCCCAACATACTCCTCCTTTGCAGGATTTTCATCAAATCCACTATAACCCACTTCTTCATCCTCCTCTTCTCTAATGGGCCTCTTTCTTCTACTCTCCAACACCATTATTACAAAGAAAGTCCCACATGCATGTAAAATGCGATAAGTGGGAAGACAAAGTTTCTAAGTGGCTTTGTGAGATAAGAAATGATAGAGATGTGGGATGACAAAGAAGCTGAAGGGCACCCAAACAAGACCTAAGGTTTAGGGTGTAATATTCAACCAAGGACCTAGGTCAAGAGAGGGGGAAGAAGGGATCAATAATTGATGAACTTCCTTAGAGTTTTCAAGAACAAAGGATCCCTAAGAACACCGCTAACCTAGAAGGACCAAGAGCCAAATGATTTTGGATTTAGGGCTTGGTGTATCTCACAAACTGATCGTGGGATTGACTTCAAATTTGGAGGGCATGTGGAGGACACCCCAACACAGTTCCTAACTAACTCGCTGAGCAAGATGATGTTTCTATTGGATTTCGTTGGATGCCCCAGCTAGGTTGTCTAGGGTTAGGGCAGAAAAAATGAGAAAAAGAGAAAATTTTCAAAGGTGACCACCAAGGATTGAGACCAGTGCCTAGCCAATTGTGGAGAATGGAGTCAAAGTGAATTCGATTTTGAGATTTTGCCCTATCAGGAAGTCCTTGTGTAACTTTGCTTAGCCCTAGAGAGGCAACAACTAGGTCACAAAGGAGTTTATACTTCTACGTGCAACTTTTAATGGAGTTTCAAGGTCAAAGTTTCATAACCCACCCCTACGAACATTCAATCTTCTTGCCAAGATGAATAACATATACAACGAGCCAAGATTACATTTGTTCATGCATTTCACATTAATAATTAAGGCACAAAAATAATCCAAGCACAACGTTCCATACATTAGACAAATTACATGAAAAATTTGGCATAAGAAAAGCACTTGACAAGAAGATTATATCCATCCATTAGACTTACAAAATTGAAGCTCCAAGACAAATAACAAATATCCAAACATCAAAATGCAACAATTGATCTCTAATTTGTCCATCAATGGTAGGTCCGAGTTCTTTGTTACATAGAGATACCAATCCAAGTGATGATGAGAGGTGAAATGATCCTCTCTCATATTTATACACTCCTCTAAGGAGTTCGAATGGCTAAATTAGGTCTAATAATGCCCCTACAATAAAAATAATGTGCAAAACAACATCCTTTTGGTGACAAACCCACCAAATAACTCCATAATATGAAAAATAAGCCTCTCAAGAGGGCCGAAATGATAGACAAGTAGCTAGGAGGGCTGTTAGGAGGCCAAATGAAGTCCAACATGTGCCAAAATGAATAGACGGACTCAAAAAATAGTGATGAAGGGGGTGGCCCCTTGATCTCCAAACAAATGACCTGTGATGCCCCCAAGTGGTTGTGGGCATGGGTCTCCAACTGAATCGAACATGCATGTATACCATCTGCAAGGGCTGGAACAATGATGCAAGCCCTCCCTTTGTCTCCCATGGTGAGACACAACCCCATCTGGGCCCTGGATCAACTTCAAAGTGTGTGGTGCAAGAGTGTAGCCGGCTGGGCAAGGTGGTCGAGGTGCATCATCATCATCAAATAAGTGATGAGCGAGCAATGAATGGTGCTGAAGGATCCCATGGCATGGCTATCTGCTCTCAGCTATAGTGTAGGCCCATGGCTCTCAATGCACACCCTATAAATGCCAATAAGACCCTCTAGAGGGTTTGGAACCCGTATAGGGAGACCAAACCCCAAGATGAAGACCCACTTGCAATCCTACTTAGCATAGAATGTGTCTCCTCGCCTTCTAGTACAACAAATCATTAGTGTAATTGAGCAAATGAGCTTACAAATCATGGAACCAAGTGGACACTTCATAGTGGCATGCCCTTCCATAATGGGCTTTAGAGTGTACAGGTGTCTACAAGTTCAAGAAAGAGGTTAATCAAGGACCCTATTAAGTGGTTTCAACCTCTAAGGGAGTGACAGGCCCATGGTACATCTGTCATATGACAAGTGTCATGTGATATAATGATGGAATGGAGTGGGGGATCGGGAAAGGCTCCAAGCCACATGCCATGGTACAAGGGTAGCTATGATTGTGAAAATTCCTAGATTTGACAATCTAAGGAATCCTACTGCAATTATCTGAGTTACTTCTCCTATTATGTAAATTGCATTTACAAAATTAATTCAGATATGAATTATTGAAGTAACTACTGAAACAACCTACACTTAATTAAATTGATTCCGAAACAAGGAAACTGAGCAAGAAATCAATCACACATAGGACACTTTTATTTTGGACTAGGTCCTCGGAAAAACCCAAAGCAAGAAAACTGGTGCAACAAATCTGAGGGTTTGTATTATTAAGCAGTAGCAATTTCTGAATACATCTCTAAATACCTTAAGGGTTATTCAGTGATACAAAGAAATACTGGTAGAAAGAAACTGTGAGAATACCTCACTCAATCACTTGAAAATCCGGCTGATCCGGACATTGGAGAAGCTGCCCCTGGAGGTCACTGCACAACCTTTGCGTAGGCCCTGCGTCACCTCCTCTAAGCACTGCGTCACCCTCGCTATGGATCGATTTGACTCCCGGAATCACAGATCTTAGCCTCTCGGTCTCACACCTCGGCTTTCAATTTCTAGATCAGTTCCGATAGTGAAATCTCGGAAACCCTCTAAGCCACTGCGCAGCCTTTGCGCAGCCCTGCGTGGCTCTGATTAGCTTCTGCGTCACCTTGACTGGCTCTGCTGGACGTCTCTCTACCTCTCTCTACTGATGATTCTCCGAATGAGAAAATCTCTCTCCCGATGCTATCTCTGCCCCTCAATGCACTGAATCACTTAGATTTGATCTTCGTCTGAGCACTTGCTCCATCAGAAGAATTTGATTTCAAGATTCACTCCGTGTGTCTTTCCAAATGACCCTCAAGCCTTCCTTTATAGTTTCTCTTTGAGAAATCAACGACCGAGATTAGATCTCTAATCAATGGCTAAGATTATAACATGAATTGATCTTCGCTTTCTAGATCATTCTCACTCTATTTTATTAATACCTTTTAATTATTTAATTTCCCTATGTTAGACTTAGGGTCTCCATTAAAATAATTAATTATTATAATAAAACATGATCTGAGTGGAATTTTCACAAACAGTTTCTGGGTTCTTTGGAATACCCGTGTCTAAGTCTCTCCACAAAATTTGAGGCTTAGAGCACTTCCAAGTTCTGATGCTACCAAAAATAAAAAATGATGAGGGAAGCGCACACTTGGGTGTATAGATGTAGGAGGGAACAATTGCGGTACATGAGTTACCTCGACCTTTGTTTTTCCACCCTTCTTCATATGCCTTTTGCCTTTTATTGATTTTTTTATTTTATAACTACTTGGGGCTCTAGTGGATGAGAGTATAATATGAATGATATAACAATGAGTACCCTCTTATGGTAGGGCAATTCATTTCCCACCAGGGGTTGGGACAATCATGGGTTCCTTAATGATGCAGGGGACCAATATGAGGGGCCCTAAGAACTAGGGTGATGGCCATAATGATAGGGGTAGAGCTCATGTTGGATTTTGTCCACGTGCTAAATTTGTATGTCCCAACCATCTTTTGCTTTTTATGGTGCATTTCTTGTTGAGAGTGGCCAAATTATGCTTTTTACTTTCTTTTTAGTTGCATCAATCATCGGGGCATCGTTCTAGGCCTAACCCAAAGTGTGGACAAGGGGAGGGGGAGGTTAACTCCTTGTGGACCCAATGGAAAAATGTGGACTTGGATGGGAAATATGTGGAAAGGGGTTATAATGAGCAGAAGGGAGTGATGTAGGTTATGTCAGGAAGTGAGACTACACAACCAAAATTGGGGTTTCTCATGTAGTTCCACTTCTAAAGCTAGTAGCCAATAGAGGAGATCCCATGAGATTAGGATACAAGGTTAACCACCAAGTTGGACAAGGGGACAAGAGTACAGACCAAGCCCGTTCTTTCCGCCAAATCCCCCCATTAATCCATGCCTAGAAGTGTCCATAATAAACAAAAATACCCAACTACATAATGAAAGCCATACCTTCGGGGTTGGAAGGCCCACCTTCAAACATACGATCATGACAGATGGGTGAGGGTGCATAATCGCTGGCTTAGGTGGTGGAGATGGTGGCACATCGAGCTATCTGGGGGCTGTTGGCCGCCAGCTGAAGACAATCTAGGAGAAAAATTTCTCTTATGGGTGTCATGCACAGGTGGTGGGTAACAAGGACTAGGTTCCTTTTCCTTTCATAGCGAAAACAATCAATTAGGGTTTTTATTTCTTGGGTTTCTCATTTTATTCCGTACTTGGTTAGGGTTTACAAACCATAAATAGCAAGACCTGTCATTTACAAATTGTAGATTTCTACAATCACACAAGAGAGTTAGTTATAAAACCCTAGATTTTTTGAAGTCTTCAAGATCTATCACGATAAGAATATCAAATTTTATACAAACCCTTGAAACTTCATTATCATTAAGACTTGTTATCCAAGCATTACACACTACTAGCATACAACAAAACCCTAATCATGCTGCTTGATATACCTTTTATCCATATTGATTGATTACACGACCTAGTCTTTATATGCAACACAATCTCTTACATGTTACTGACTCTAATTTATGCAGACCCTTTCTGTGATCATCACCATGACCTAAAACATTATAAGCAATTGATATAGGTTGCAGGAATTATACGTACCTCTTAGATTTTACCTGTCCTCTTTAGCAGAGACTTGGTCTTTGACATTATCAACTTCATTTAAAAAGACAACAACTTAATTTTTGTGGCGTAGAGATGAGCTTCATTGATCTTCAAAGATACTACTTCCACAACTAACATAGTCTCAACCTTTGGATGATCCATATAGTTATTCTTTTATCTTTCACAAGCTGAATGCCATGACAGGGTAATCTTTATAGAAATCCAAACTTCAGGTCGGCTTCATATTAAAATTCTACCTCCTTATATATATATGTATATAGATGAGAGGTCTCATGGCTTCTGTCACTATCACTATCATATATTAAAGTCACTTCTGACTAGGTTATTGATATACCAAGATTAATTTCCATGTTGAAATCAACACCATCTCTCAGTCACTATCAATGTTGTCCTTAAATTATTGTCACATTAGGTCAATGTCATCGTCTCATTGTTCCTTAGGTCACTGTATAACATTGTAAGTGCAAATTTAATGCTATTTTTCTTGTTGCTGCATACAATTGAATTTCTCTATAATTAGGGCTAATTGGTGCATGTATGAAATGTGGAATTATGTGTCTATTTAGCTTATTCTATGTATGGGCCATTGTTAGATGAATGAAATGTCCTAGAGATCATGTTATCTTGATAAGCTTACACCATTTGTATGAATTATAAATGCTTGAAAGTCACTTTTCTTATCTTTCCTTTAACATTGGACGCAGTTGACTTATGGAGCCTCCTTGAACAAGAAACTGAATCCTTCATTATTATCCTTGACTCCATATCCCCAAGTGAATCAGGCACTGATCCCTCAAAAAGGGTGATCAGTTTCCCCTCTTTTTCACTTTTTTCCTAGGTCTAGTCCCATTAGGTCACCTAGGGCATCAATTTCCCGAGAATATAGCCATTGGAAAACTTCAATCTCCTAGATACAACTGCGTTGGTGGGTCTCCTAGATCTCCTCCAAATTTGGAGCAATTCCGATGGTGGAATCTCCGGATACCCCAAGCCCTAGCTCTAGGATCAAGTTTTGCCTAGGTGTTCCCAAGGCTAGAACCTAGTAGGATCAATTTGACTTCTTTGGAAGAAAATTCTTCTTTGATCCTTTCCCCTCACCTTGTCCAGGTTAAAAACATCATTGGTTGCCAAAGTCCATCCCTTAACCTGGGCTGGGTTCATTTGGCCTCGTGTGTTCCCATTCTTCATCAAAGCTGATTTATCAAGGCTACTCGGGAATCCAAGTTCCCAAAGGATTTTAGGGATTGAGAACCTCCTTTATAGGTCTTGTTCCTCTACCTCAACCCTCCAATCCTCATCCCCTCTCCCTAGAAGATCAAGTCCCTTTCTTAAAAAGCAAGCAAGTCCCACTCTTCATTCTATCCTAGGGAAAGGGTTTCTAAGGTCACTTCACATCTATTCATTGATCTATACCTTATAAGTGACATTCCTAACTACCAGGTCTCCTCCCATAGGTGAAAGTCCGTAAAGAGCAGGGAGTCTTAACTGTGGTGACAGTGGGCTAAGTCTCCATGGTTGCCCTTGACCTAGTAGTTTCCCTCTTAGGAATCCATTTTAGGTCCCCTGCTAGTTTGAGTGATAACAAGCCCAAAAACATAAACCATGCCACAAAACAAATCCAAGTGAAGCCATAGAATGCATGATACTTCGATCCAAATGCCACCAAAGCAATCTTCAAGCCTTGTTCTTCAAACCTTAGCTCTGATACCGTGTTGAGAAATCGGGAGGCTTGCAAATTAGATTATATTTCTCTTCTTTGATAATTGTTTGTGAAGTTTGTTGGCTTCTTATTAATCTTTATTATGTTATTTTCATCCAGCAATTACCAAAATGTAAATTCACAAGCAAATAATGAACACAAGATATAGGCTTCAAGCCAGGGCAAAACCTCTTGAAGGGGAAATTGGAAAAAAATATCTTCTTATAGAATCAGATCAAAGTGAGATGTCCAAGACCCATGACCATGAAAAGATCCCAACCAGTGTTGTAGGAAACGTCACCCCCCCCCCCCCCCAAGGATCCAAACCAGGAATCGCATCCTGTACGGGTCCATGGGGGATTCATTGTTGGATTTGCGGTTCGGAATTTCAGAATTGCAGATCGGGTCGGCGAAGACGATTCCTGGAAATTCGGAAACGTACTGGCCCGATCTGCGATTCGAAATTTCCGAACTGCGGATCCGATGACGGATTCTCCGTGGATTGGGAATGGATCCGTACGGATCCGAAGGGAGACAAGCGGTTCCATAGGGTTCCACAAAGTTCCAAATATTATTTTTATTTTTTATTTGACTTAAGTTGGGTTGGGGCTTCTCGGACACTCCCAAGGTGCCCCTATGATGCTCCTTAGATGCTTCCTAGATGCTCCCTCATGGTAATGTTAAATTTTTAAAGTAAAAGTCACACTCTCCTTTATTTTTCATTTTCATCCTTTTACATAAATTTTTAACATTACCATGAAATGGCTTAGGATGTTTGAGAGTGGTTCCAGATCGGACTTCATATGGAGAAAATGGAATTTCATATCCTATTCAAAATTCAGCAAACTTAACAATTTTTTGGAATTCAAGATCAATGGTATTGTGGCATTTCATTAGATTATACCATGTATGAGGGTATGTGATTAGCATTTAATCAAGAGCACCAAGCTCTATTTGTGCCCTAGTGTTGGTGGTGTTAATTATTGAACTCCTTTGTCATGTTGTTAGCAAAAAATTACATTTCAATCAAGTCAAAATCATTGATCAAGCATGTTAAGTTTTTTCTACATATTTTAAGGCTTGCATTAGGTAGTTTGATCAAAATTGGGCATGTTGACTAATGTCCCTAGACAATCGAGGTAGAGGCAAAGGCTAGACAAGAGGAGAAGAATCTAGATTCTAGATGGTTGGTGCATCTAAATGGTTGATGCTCGAATAATTAATCATTAATGTACAATGGATGTCATATCTATCTTGATTCATGTACAAATATGCATGCTTCCATATCTTCTACACTTAATTTGGTATTTTGGATGTTTTTTTAATATAAATGCAATATATATATATATATATATATATATATATATATATATATATATATATATATCGTGTACATTTCGAGATGCTTGCCTGTGATTTTTTTTGGAAATGACGCTTCCGCGTCCCCGCTTCCAAAAAACGTCCCCGCTTCGTCCCTGCTTCGTGCACCATTGACCCCAACCCTCTAGATGTCCACTCAAACCCTCCTTCTGCACAACAAATCGATCAATAGCAAGAGACCAACAACATGTACAACATCAAAAAATAGTCCTTCAATAAGAGATGTGTCAAGGAAGAACATCTACAAATCCAATCCCTTCTTCTTGTCAACTTCAGACTTTGGCCTTCCTTTAGCGAAATTTCAGAACAGTTCATGCAAATGTGTGTCCAAATGAGCTCAAATCTTCCTTTATTTATACTGTCTAGAGGGGTTCAAAATGACATGTCTTTTGGGGCAGGGCCGACTTGACAGATGGGGCCAACTTGGCATCTAGAGGCAATTTTGACCCAAACTACAATTTGAAAAATACTTTTTCCTTTTTCTTTACAATAGGTCCAA
This sequence comes from Pinus albicaulis, assembly GCA_034641835.2. Lineage (NCBI taxonomy): Eukaryota > Viridiplantae > Streptophyta > Pinopsida > Pinales > Pinaceae > Pinus > Pinus albicaulis. Next base: position 786,611,417 of record CM076570.1, on the reverse strand, counting down.
TAGGACTTTGACTCTTTGACTCAACAAATCCTAGAAGCACGAAGGACATGCTTATCTAATAAAATAATAATAATAAAATTCTTTTTCTTCCTTTTTTTTCTTTTTTCTTTTTACATAAAATACATAATGATACAAGTATAGTGACAATTATGAAGACCGAACCTAGTTACATTTTTGAACAATTGCCTTTTTGAGATTACAACAAAATATGCCCAAAATAAAATTATATTGAAAGTAACCACAATATTTAGAAAATGACCCAAATATCATCAAGTATTCACAAGATACAAAACATAAGGGAATGTGCACTATTTCTAAAGCAATAGCCTACACACAATTTACCCTAGAAAGATAGACGAGGCACTCTGTGACCAAAATAGATGTAAAACATGTTAAACTTGTAAACCCATGAAATATAAGAGTTGATTTCCCATTGTTGCCTTGAATGAGAGAAAAGTCTTCTATTTATAGTAGTAAACCGATAAATCCTCATCCTAACCTTAGATCATGGAAAATATGCCTATACACATTGTATCATGTTATTACGTAGCCTAACACCATGGCTGACCACATAAAATGACCTTATTGTTCCATTAATGAATACATCGACTTATATGACCCAACCAATCCCTTATAAATCTGTAGGAACTATAGGAAGGGCCATCTTATGTGTTTTAACTTTTACATGCTGTATGTTGTGCTAATGTAGTCATGCTATTTACAACATTTACAACTTGAAAGTGCATCGTGGTGAGTTGAATCTTTGATAGAAATCTCTTTGTTAAGGTACCATAATTTAGTGATTCACTTATTCCAGATGGGATTTCTTTAACTTGAGATGTACAAGATCAAAGATTTCTTAAGGATTTTTCTTTTTCATACTCACATGCTTAACATTTAGTTATTTATCTAATAAATAATGTAGAGATCATAGTTACATGGTCACATTTAGAAATTGGGTTTCCCAGTGCATGGGCATGGAACTACATGACAACAAGACAAACAAAAAAATGAGTATAAAATATTTGAGTGACTCATAAATTGATGATCATTCATGGATCTGCCATGTGTAGCATCTTGACTTTGTTTTGGGTGTACAGTGATTTTGATTTGAACTACCTGGGATTTGAGAACCTGCTTCCTAGCGCCTTCCCAAATTTAATGTACTTTTTTAAGGAGGATGAGTATAGGTGATTGGTGACAACTCTGTCAGTTAAACTAATTGTCCTCTTTCATCTTTGAGTAACCAACGTTGCACGGTACCGCCTCCCGCCTCCTGGAGGGCAAGCACCCCAAGCTCCGCCGCTCCCCGGGAGCTTTGAGCGGCACGAAACGCTCCAAAATGTGGCGAAACTTTGGATCGACGTTGGAGCTTTTCGGAAGCTTCGTTTGCAAGTTTTGCCGTTCCCGAGCGGGTTTCGGTGGGAACGTGACGGAGCTCCGTGGAGCTCCGACCATCGAGAGCGTCTCGACACTGGCGGCAAACCCGTTACCAATTTTATGAGCCTGTGGGAGCTCCGAACCATCGAGGAGCGTCTCTATAATTTGGCGGCAAACCCGTTACCAATTTTTTTATGCAATCAGGTGCGAAGACTTGCACTCTGTGCAGTGAAACATGCGAGAAGTTGGTGGGTCGGTGAGAGTTGTAATTCGTGGAAGTATGTGGTTGCACACTGTGCCGCAGAATCTGAAAGAGGAAAAGAATTTTCAGAATGTATAATAATGGTTTATGCAGTCTTAATACGTGGGAAGACTTGCACTCTCTGGAGCGAAACGCATGCGAGAAGTTGTTGGCTTGGTGGGAGTTGTAATTTGTGTTTCTATGTGGTTGCAGATTGTGCGGTGGAATCTGAAAAAGTGGAGTAACACAATAAAATGGGATGTAAATGGTGGAGGAAACATTCGATTTATTTTTAAATATATCTGCAATTTTGTTATGCCATTATTCTGTCATTTGTGGTGTCGTTGAGGTTGTTTATGAATGACGTTGCCCAGAGAAGGCCTATGGCTTTGAATCTGACACCTTTGACCGACTCAAAAGGAGGACGGAAGGACAAGACGCTTGCCCTAAGTTGCACTCGTGCTGGGATGAAGCAAACTGAATGTGAATACCATGGTTTGGTTTGGTTTGGTAGAATGATGAATCTGTGGTTTTCGGATAAAACCATGTGTCATGCGCCGCAGGGATTGAGAACTCATTTTTGGGTTTGCAGGGACTGTACGCCGGCTACACGTCTTCTGTGTCGCTCGTGAGTGCGCGAGGATCGAAAGAAAAGTAACATGGCGTACTTCCCACTTGTTGGTGCACTGAACATTCACAACATTTAATGTAACAAAGATATTTATGCTCGTTGTGTAACTTCAGAAGAGGACGGATTTGCAAGCGTAACTTTGGAAGATGGTAATTTTTTTTATTTTTTTTTTTTAAATTGAGTGACCTGGAGTTAGGTAGGAAGATGGTGATTTTTTATTTTTAATAATGAGTTAGGTTGGATTTAGTTTAATCTAGTTTTAGTTTTTATGTTGAGGAGGAAAAGATTGATTTATTTAATTAAATTATTTTTCTTTAAAATGATGATTTTGAGAGGTTTCACAATTTAGAATGAGATTATTCATTTAAAGTACTATCAATATTTTGCCTTGTCCCATAAAGAAAAAGGTCTCATACACCAATATTTAGTATTTTGTTTCGTTGTTATCTTATACTAGATTATTATTATTATTAAAAAGTAATTTCAATCCTGTAATTTTAACAAGAAAAACTTTATGTTGGGAAAAAAAATGTGTGAAAGTCATAAAATGACTAGCACTCACTTTATAAGTGGGGTGGTAATCTGTAATTTAGTTATCCAATATATAAGGGAAAGATGGTCCCTCCCATAGTTGAATTATGTATTACTCTAGGCTTTTATCTTTAGGTTTTGTGTTTTTTTTAAGTAAGAATATCAATATGATTTGGATGACTTTTAGTTTTGGTTTTAACTTTATATGGTTGTCCCTTGAGTCTTAAATAATGAATCATTTAAAAATTCATTTAAAATTTTAATTTGGAATGTACATTAAAACATTTAATTTTTACACTATTTAAAAAAAATCATATATATTAAATTTTATTTTTTAATATATTATATTATTGCCGCTTCCAACTTAGACGTTTCCTATAAATTTGGGCAAAGCTTCTAGCCGTACCAAATACTCGTTTCCACGTACCCAAAGTACCCGCGTACCGGAAACTCGTGCAACATAGGAGGTAACATAAGATGTGATTGTCTTAACAACTAGGAACTCCCATGACTATAATACTGATTAGCCAGACATTCAATCTCTGCATGTAGAAAATAATGTACAGTTTCTGCCTTTTTGCTTTATTGTTAGTATTATTTTTGAAAGGAGAAACATGCCTCAAGTTGTGCTACACCACAAAGAGTGGACTCCTTACCCATTAATTTAGTTGCTAGGTTTGAGGGATTTCTATTTGCCAAAATAGCCTAAGACTCGCACACAGCCTCATCCATTCCGAACTCTTGCAATGCAGGTGGGGCAGACATCAGTGAGGATGGAATCCTGATGGATAGGTTTAAAACTCTATCAACCTCACCACTAATTTCTTGTTGGGATCAATGATTTATCTCTCTTTCTGAATCCTGTTGATACCTGTTTTTTTAGCATCTTTTATGCACATACCCATGAGGTGACCAGTTGGTTTGTGTGCGGTTTAGTCCCCATCAGGTTTCAGGTTCAAATCTCATGGGAAGGGGTTGAGGGTGCGAGCCAATTATGGGGGTTACACTGTCCCAACGGGCATCTAGGCTCAACTGGGTCTCGCACAATCCTGGTGACAGCATCCTGCAGTTGGGAAGATTGTTATTCCATCCAACACGTGGGCTGTCCCTGACCTAGGCCCAGCGTAGTAAGGAAAAAAATCATTTTATGCTCTTAAATGTTATATCTGATAAGAACTTCAGGTTTTGAAGTTATTGTAAACTGTTTATTACAGTTTTATATGTTGATTAAAGAACTTTTAGAATATTTTTTGAGTATTTTTGGCAGCCTTTCTACCATCTTATGTGTCCAATAGGTTATGTTATTCCAGAATCCAAACCATAAGGCTAACCGCAAACAAGAGTTTTAAACCTGGACCACCACACATATCAATGTTTCTCATTTCCACAAAAAGTACTTTTTAAATGGGAGAAAGTGCATCTTGATTCTTCTGCTAAATTTTGAAAAATTAACTTTGTTTAACACTTGTCTATTTCTAGGACCTGCGCAATATCAGTTAAAGAATGCATTGAAGAGACTAACTGGACAATCAACGGTACCTAATATCTTCATTGGTAAGGATTATCTCTTATGATCTTTGGTGTCTTCATTTTATAGATGCTGCATGCATTTGAATGAGAAAGTATGTGAAGGCAACATGAGATTCTTTTCTAAGGGGCAAAGGGACACATTAAACAACATTTTCATTGGAGTTCATCATAATCGTTAATACCAATTAAATACATTGGATATTTTTAAAATGTCTGATTGTAACCACTGTATTTACGTTATTAATGTGATTGATTGAAGTTATCTTTTTCTTTTCTGTTGGTAGAATAGTGGTGATCTGATAATCCACATATCCTCTGAAGGACTGCACATAGGCATGCTATGTTCATTCCATGTTATTCATAGAAACATGGAACTTGTTGTTAGCATATTATGGCTATTGTTACTGAAATTTGGAAAACTGTCTATCATCATAATCGTTAATACCAATTAAATACATTGGATATTAAAATGTCTGATTGTAACCACTGTATTTACGTTATTAATGTGATTGATTGAAGTTATCTTTTTCTTTTCTGTTGGTAGAATAGTGGTGATCTGATAATCCACATATCCTCTGAAGGACTGCACATAGGCATGCTATGTTGATTCCATGTTATTCATAGAAACATGGAACTTGTTGTTAGCATGTTATGGCTATTGTTACTGAAATTTGGAAAACTGTCCGTTGTAATTTGAGTGGTAATCCCATTATCACACATTCAAAATGTTGGAATATGAATAGGAAAGGACAGGCAAAGATGCTCAAAAATATAAATGACAGTTTTGAAACTTAGAAATCAAGCTATGTTAAGACACATTGCACCCCTGGTTGATCAAGACTGATGTCAAGGGTCAGCTTCTAAACCTGTGGAAGATAGTAGAAGAAAGAAAATCATTATAGAGAAAGTTAACAAGAATGCCCTACTACCCAAGCACTATGGGTATCTAATGATTAAGCTCTAGTTGGAACTTGGGACTCTATAGACCTCAACAATCAGAGAGTTATTTAGGATCATGCCAATCCTCTTGTAAGAGACCTCACTCCTATGGCCAATGCTAGTAATGGTCATGACTACTCCACAACCATCAATAAGTTGCTTGTGACCCCATAGATCATATCATAATTCCATAGGCACTTGATGACTAACCATAGTGAATCTGGGATCCTCTTATTTTAGTGCCCTTCCCTTGCCCCTTCTTGGAATTTTACAACTACCTGTACAAATCCTTGGGCCTCCCACAATCATACATAATACATCTAAGAGTCCGTACATAAACCATCCATGCATGTATGTACAATGTCTGTGTGCGCAGACACACATGAAAACATGCATATGAGTAATGGTTATGCCATATTAATAAGTAAATGGATTGTTGTAGTAAATGTCCATATCCTTATTCTGCAGGGCCTTACATTCACTAGCTAGGGTATGTTGGAATGTCAAGAGATAATGGATCTATGGTGAATGCTTCAGCAAACCATAATCTGGCATAAACCTTGAACATAAATATTACAAAAACAGAAGTGGGCTCATGAACAAGAGAACAAAAGATATGGTGCCTTTGGGCAAGAGTCAATCATTAATGAGTTCAAGATGATAAATACAAAAGATTTGTGTATAGTTATATTTGTGCTACTCTTATTGTCTTGTTGAATAATGGTTGAGGGTTTGGAATATAACTTATTGGCAATATCAAGGAAGATGTTGGAAAATATCGACAAAAATATTGGGAAACTTTAAAAACTACAAAATTATTATTTTTTTCGTTATTTTTAGGAATCTGAAGCAACAACCACACCAAACGAACACATTGCCACATAAATATGAAAATAAAACTGATATATAAGATGTGAAGTGATTCAACACATCAATTATGAACTCTGATATCCATCCTAAGGCTTGGTAGGGCGATGCAAAAACTCAAAAACACGTCAAAAGAATAATAAATGCATCTCATGATTCATTGTTGTGAGCAAACTTATCAAAACAGAACTAGCCTGTGACAACCATTATGAAAAGTTTGATCATGTTTATAGCAAGTACTAAGGGTGAATATAGCAAACTGTTGTTGAGTGAAAAACATGATACATATCTGAAACAAAATACTTAGACATCAAGGTTCTAAATATCCTCTAGAGTCCAAAAAACATCATGCTACAACCAATAACTACATATCTGTGATGTTCCTTTTTCTAGTGTTCCTTATGGCATGGTTAGGATGGACTTTCAAGGTTGGAGGCAGACGAGTCATAGGTCACAGGTGCAAGTTTACTTCATTAGCGTGCCCAGGGGCTTTTGGAGATGTTTGTGGGGTCTGGAGGAGTTCACTTGCATATTCCATCATCAGGTTTGATTCTGCACAACTTGCGTCTCATTCCATTGCATTTTGATAATTCTCGTAAAACGAGGTTATTATTGTGCCTAAATTAATTATGCTTAAGGTGGCATTCCGAGAGGAATACTTGACACAACACCTTAGTGTAATAGCTCGTTGGAATCAGAACAAGAAAATCTACAGGATGGAATGGTTAGAAGTGATTTTCAGTGGCCTGAGGAGGCATGGTTGCCAATTTACCCTTTTCCCATATTAAAAAGATATTTTAATTGAAATAAAAAGAGGGAAATATGCTCAATGATTAAAATAATAATAAAAAAATGTTGAAATTTGGGTACTGGAGGACAAGTGGTTCCCTAAGGCTATGATCTTTGGCCTAGGGAAAAGTGTCCAAAAGAATTTAACTTTTTCTCCTAAAGTGACTTTATAAGTTGTAAAGTCAAATAAAGGTGACCATAAGTGATAAAGTTACTAAGTCTTATTTTAAAGTGACTTTAATAAAGTCAATGTGAAATTAGAAAGTGAAAGGTGACTTTGGAAATAAATGACTAAGAGGGTCTTTATTAAAGTGGGGTGAATTAAAAAATAGAAAGTGAGATTTAAATGCACATTTAATCTTAGCCCTAGATCTAAAGCTTTCTCAGCCATTGGATTTAGGGATTCCCAAAAGTCACTTAGGGTTAGGTTAAAGGAGGAAAAAAGGGAAAAGATCATTCAGTGTTTCATGAGCAGATTGAGAGAAGGAGGAGAAGAGAGCAAGGAGAGTTTCTGAGCAGTGAAGTGAAGGAGAGAAGAACCTTGACACACATACCGAGGCAGCATTCAGCAAATCCGTACAACAATGTTGGCACATAGTTCAAAGCAGTTTTGGGCACGTTTTCCAAGGTAGATTTCGTACAACAGTTTGGGCATGCATTCCTAGGCAACCATAAAACATTCTGGCATGGATTTCAAGGTGATGGATTGTTGTTTTTGTGGCACATTTTTCGAGACAGATCGTACAGTTTGTTGCTATACATGTGCACAAAAAAAGAGGCAGATTTCTTACAACATTTATTGATGTCCCTTTGCACGCAGTTCGAGGAGGTCGTACATCAACATTTATTGCTATTATGCATGCAAATCGAGGAGGACATACAAAAACATTTATTGCTGTGTTTTTGGGCACAGAAAACAAGGATGTCTGTACAACATTTATTGCTGTTCCTGTTTTACTATTTGCACAATTTTCGAGGCAGTGGTTAAGCACGGAAAACAAGATAAGTTGTATTTGTTTGGTTGCTGAAATTTTATGTGTATTTTTATCTCACTGTAAAAGCTATATTCAGAAATAAAGAGAAGCTTTCGAACTGGTTTTCCCCAAGAGTTGTAGGGGGTTTTTCTTGGGTCATCTTGACCAAAAATCAACGTGTCATTTTCTGTGTGTGTGGCTGAAAATATTTTTGTGTTTTTATTTCTGCAAGTTCCAACACTTTGAAATTTCCAGAATTTGTGTTTTTAGAAAATATTTATTTTTCCAACTTGTTGAATGTATGGTTATGGGAATGGGCATTTAACTATATGGGAGTGATGAAGAGAAACTGAGAACCGGAGTGGGTCACAAAATTTCTACAAAAAGGAGGTTCTAGAGGGGTCCATTAACTCTATAAAAAGAGGAGGAAGCTATCACAGGACATCTTGGATTTGATCTTTCTTCTTGTATAAGAGGTTTGAGAACCCGATTCTCTACTTCATTTGTAGCCCCAAGATGGAAACTCTCGAGTGATTCAGTGAGATTGGCCAAATACCCATCCCTCCTTGGCGAATTCATCCAGAATTCACAGGAGAGATTAACAGTGTAGTTCATGTCAGTTTGGAGGGCGTGTGCAGTGCAACAAATTATCTTGGAGGCCAGCTTCTAGTTTCACTATTCTCATTTTATCTGCATGTAACCCTGTTTCGTATAATAATAAAGCTGAGATTGTTTCCAGTTTATTGCGTACTTGTTTGCTGCATGTTCATTGCTTATTTTACATGGCAATATTCTGCTAAATTTATGAGGATTTGGTTGTGAAGATTTTGTTTAAAAATGCATTTCAGGGAAATACCCGTAATTTCCCCATTCAGGATATTATAGTGGTATTAGATTTGGTCTTCCGACTAGCCCGAGGGTTTTAATTGCAGATTGTTCGAGGGTTTATTTTGGAGGTGCCGAAAGAAAATTATTTTGGGAGAAAGCAAGAACGAATTCTTCTATTTGTTGGAGAAATTTGTCCTGGGCGTTAGCTATTCTACAAAATCTTTGTTGAAAAATGTCAGACAAATTTTCTATGGGTTTGTCATCTGTTTAATAATCATTCTACAATCTGTGTAGACCAAATTAATTAAAAGGATCTAATATCACCTTGGATCCGTATGTTTTCATTTATTTTTATGAAGGGGACGAATGCGTTATTTGGCTCAATTCATTTCCAAGTCAAATTGCATAAAGTATTTAAAGGGAGGAGCCGATTTTTATTTGGCGGATGCGAAATCATTATTAAGAGGAGCTGTGAGATATTATCTTTGAAGGTCGTAAATATTATGAGGACCAACCTTTGGGCAAAGAATTGCTATGTTGCAAGCTGGTTTAATTTTTGAGCCTTACTGATTTGCAGGATTTAGAGCATCCTTGTAAAGGCCGAAGCCAAAACTAGTATAATTTCCAAGGGCCGTGAACATCATTTTGGGAGCATAATAATTCTAGGTGGACCAAGGGTTTGAGAGGACTAAGAAAGTCCAGGTTGACCACAACAAGCTACAAAAGGTACCGCTGGCCTATGGTGGCCATTCAAGGAAGGACAACAGCTAAAAGGAAGCATTTTGTAGGGCAGTTGAGGACTGAAAGAACTCAGCCTCAGCCCAGGAAAACACAGATGTGTTTGTTCTTACACTTTTACTATTGTATAGGGATAGTAAAGGGTCTTTCCCTGGTATGGGATCCCTTGTATTTCTTGTTAAAGGAATATCAGTTTAGGGCATTAAATTATGTATATTGTGCATAATCTAACTGTTGGTGTGTTTTCCGCCGTGCAAGTTGTTGTTAAAGTTAGGTATTTCAGTGTGTTTATGTTTTCTATTTTGTGAACTGCCAAAACATAGACCAAACCTGGGGTGCATGGAATTCTAACAGATTATTGTATTTTGTTATGTTACAAGGGAAATATTAAGAAGGCAGTATTTAAATTATTTACCATGTAAGTGAATTGTTAGTCAAAGTCATATACAAGATGATATAAGACTGTACTGTTATTTTTATTCACAGAGAATGCATACCATGCAATCAACCATAACATCATTTTTAACCTTAAGGACAAAATAACAATCCTAGACAAAAAATTTCATCTGTCATTCAACATGGAATCTATTCAATGGTTGTAATATATTCCACCTTGGAATCTACTATTCTAAAAGAATATTTTGCAATGAAATAATTTCAACCATAGTTATGGGAATCAATCCCTAACAAAAATCACATACACAGTGCACAATACAGCCATTTGGAGTCCTCTTATAGAAATGAGTTCATGTTAAATAACCCTAAAGAAGTGATATAGTGAAACATTAGATAATTTTGTAGATCTATCATCTCATCCTCAAGAAATCCCCTTCAAGATGACTATGATGTTGAAAACTCTTCCAAGCTTAATAACATCTTTTCTTGGTGATAATTAGGAGAGAACTTTGTTGTGATTTATGAAGGGCATAGTGAATGTTAATTGATATGTTGCTAAAGTGGCCTCATACATTTTCTCCTAATCATGCTTTTATCATAAATTTAGCCAAGTCTTCCACATGATCTGAATGGGGGAGGTGGTCCCAAATCGATAGTATTTTATGTAGCTTGAGTGTTTCCAATTTTAATAATTGAAATTGTTTGACAATTGACCCACTGCTTCAAATGACCATCACTTCCTCATTTAGTGCAGATATGGAAACCACTCATTTTGAATGGGATATGACCCTTACATGATGGATGTAGGAAATGTTAAATTTTTTTCTTAGGGCTATATTGTTCTTTGCTTTGATAATTGCATTTCATTATTTCCATATTAAATTCACCCCACAACATCATAACGTTATTCAGATTTACATCATTATTTAGCAACATGTGCAACTATATAGAAAGAACAATATCATCATCAATGCAGCGGAACATAAAGGAACAATAGAAGAAAAGCATTCACACATAGAGACACTAGGATTGGTTGGAGATGAGGGCAAAACCCACTATGTAGAAAACCATTTGAAATTCTTCATCTTATTAGATTGTCATTGAATGGTTCAGCAAAAAGAGAGTACCATGATCCATATCAACCAACTTAAACTTATCCAACATAATCAACTAAACAATATCCATGAGATGAACCCAATAATGCTAATAATCGAAAACCCTGATTTAGAAGCCTACAATCAATCGATCAATTGCCGAACTTTGCAGTTCACTGACACAATCCTCGGTCAACTGTAAAAATTCAACCCTTACGTCCCAACCGCATGGATAACGTGATGTGCGTGCGACTGAAAGGCTTCAGCCGCACGGATGAGTTGGTTTGCATGTGGTTGCAGCTGCAAATTGCCTGTGACAAGCCTGTAGTCGAAAACCAAAACGCTAGGACACATGCGAGCTTCAGACCCTACAATCTCGGACTCGTGTGAACGAACTTTCCATGAACCATCTCAGACCTGTGTGAGCCAAACCAAAAAAAGAAGAATGATCATAATGATGATGTCCAAATGAGGATGAGGTCACTTGTATTTATAATCTTCAAGTATGTCCAATTTATTTAGAACCAACCTACAATAGATACACATGGCTTTGCTGAAGTTCGGAAGAGGCGTCCAAATTGAGCGCTTCAATAGTCAAAATTGGTCCTCTCGAAAAGCGGAATCTTCTCCCATGGTTGGAATTTGTCACTGAACTACCAAATTAACACTCCCTCTTAGCTAGGGAGAAATTCCTACTGCATCGTGTAATCATCACAAGAATCCTGTCATCAAATCATATCCAAATCTCAAGTATCTCATCATCAAATGTCATTAGTGCTCATCTCTGCTCATCTCTTCTTATCTCTTGATTGTCTCTACTCATATGCTGAACATTCTCGAATCTAAAAGAAGAAGAATTTGACATTAGAGGCAAGCCTAAGCTACCACGCTCTATCATGTCAAAGAGCACATCTCAATCCGAAACAATATCAGGGAGCACATCTCAACCTAGAACTACATCGGGGAGCACATCTCAACCCAGAATCACTGCCAGTGGGGAGCCCAATGCTACCACCCGGGAAACATCATGGAGCTTATCGTCAGGAAGCACATCTCAACCTGGAACCGCATCGAGGAGCACATCTCAACCCGAAATCTCATGGGGGAGCAAAACATCTTCAACCCCATATCAAGCAATAGGTGATATAGGGTAGCACATCTTAACCCATCCTATTGCCTACTGATCTTCCCAACAATGACACTCAATAGTCATGTGGTAGAACACCTGCATCATAATCCGAGCTTGGGTGAGATACTAGACTTACCAAAGGTAAGAATCACACACCCCCAAGCCTCCTCAACCTGTTGGCCAGATGTGGAGGGACAATCCTAACAAGCCCAGTTTGTGGGTATGATGCCAACTGAGGTATACTTTGCTAGACCAAGATAGGGGGAGATACTCGACTTGTCAAAACAGACAAGGATCACACACACTCTATGGGTGACAGACAGGGGAGCAACATCTATGACCCTATTGTCTAGAGATCCCTCAACCCCAGGAGCCCTCCATCTTAATTCCTCATCCTAGGAGCTTAGATAGGGGGGAAGAGTTGGCTCAATTTTCTTGATCATTCTTGCTCTTTGTAGATCAGAAACATATCATCGTGCTCATCTCTGGTATCAACTTAATCATCATGTCGCAATAGCAATAGTCACCTGTTCATGTAGGACATCAAATCAAATATTATATTAGAACAAATATCACAAAATGATACCTTATTCATCCTCCCTCTCACGGAGGCGACAACCACAAGCCTAAGCTTGTCTCGTACAACAACACCGACTGAAGATATCAGTCCCAACTATATATGGGATTCTCTGCCAATTGGATTCCACTCATTATTATCGCAATGTATCCTTGACATATCCAGAACCTGCTCAAACAACTCTCCAAAGAGCTTTTTCAACCTGCCTAATAGCTAGTCATGGAAACAACATCGTACTCAACCTCAACCGTGCTTAATGCTATGGACTTTTCTTCAAAAATATCATGGCAGATATCATACTAAAACAACACCTAGAAGTGCTCATCTTATCAATAACGATCCCAAAAAACGTTAGTACATCCATGCAGTCACATATCATATGAAGAATATCTCAGACCAAAAATTGATCGTCCCATGCAAATATCTCGAAGTGTGCTCGGTGACAACTCATTATGTATGAAGAGGCTCAATCATGAATTGACTTAGAATATACACTGAACATCAATGCTTCAATCAACTATTGGCTGTCTAGTCAGGTTCAACAATATCTATTCTTAACTTCTTGAAATTCAATCGGAATGTCCAAGGATTTGCATTTCCACTTTCGAAAAACTTTTCAATAGCTTTACGATACAAATTTTCTTTTACAAACTTCAAAAAGAAATTCATCATGCCATGATTCGTCATTTCGAACTTTAGAGGCCAACTCCCTCTTACTTTGATCATCAGAGGCTCATTACTTGTTAAGAATAGACCATCAACATATAAAACCAAAATCAAAGCCATACTTGGACCTCTTTTGAAGTAGAGGTTTGGATTGGCACATCTTCCTGGCTTCACTAGGTAACATACCAAGCTCGAGAAGCTTACTTCATATAATGCTTTCTGCAAACATAACATTGATCAAACGAATATATTGAGCCTCACATAAATGAACACTATGCAATCAAATCAAATAAGTCAGCTTATCTAGCCTTAGATGCCAAATCAAAGCTAATATCAAAGTCATAAATTTTTTTGCCAATATCACTGTGACAAACTCTTTGGACCAGGTGTCAGGTGGAGCTCTCATCCAAATACCAAGTTACAACAACCTTTCACTTGCCAAGCATTATCCGATCAAACATTATCAAGCCATCCTTATGATCATAGCATGAATCATTTTTGCCACTAAATATGAATGGATACATTAGGGACAAGTCATATAAGTTTCATGCATGTACCAAGAATGAGTCATATAAGTTCCATCCATTCATCGTGAGATTACTGCATACTGAATCACAACTGTTTGTTGAAACGTAACTAGGTTCGGTCTTCATAATGACATGTGTAATTGTGATTTTATGTGATTGATGAAAAGAAGAAAAATAAAATTATTATTGTAATGCTTGTCTCATGGGTTTCATGAACAAGGAATATTATTTTTAGTATGACTCCCATTGTGAGTCCTTAGGATTGGTCATAAAGTCAAATTGAGTGAATGTAATGTATGAAGGACCCTCTTGGGCATGTTACACATTTGTATGAGTCATTAAATTAGTATAAAATCCCTCCAAGACTAGCACAAGGCCACTCCTGCAAGTCGGCTTCAATATTGAATTAATTAACTCCTCCAAAGGACATGTCAACTCACATACACTCATGCCGGCTAATTATAGAGGAAAACAACTATAAATAAGAGTGCTCGACTTCATTTCAGAGGCAGATTTTTGGTCATCATAGTCTGAAGTGCGAAGTATAGGTCTGAAGTTAACCAAAAGTGCGAAGGTCAGAAAGGAAAGCCTCCTAGCCAACGTAAAAATAGAAAGAAGAGCGAAGTTATTTTTGGGCATCTCTTGGATTTGTTTTGGGTCTGTTTTGAAGACACACATACGAAGAAAGTAAAAGATAGTTGCTGTAGAAAGAACCAGTCCTAATAAGGCAGCTGAGTTGGAAGAAAGTCAAGACAAGAGGAAGCCGAGGGAAGCTAGAAGGAATTACCTTGCAAAGAGGGCCTATTTCAAGGAGACCAGAAGTAGTAAACGTCTGAAGCAATCGAAGTTAAAAAGGAGCTGAGAAGGAGAAAGAAAAAGTTTGTCCACCGTTGACTCAAGGAAGAAGAACTTCATCAAGGGAGCTTTGTGTCTTGGTCTTGGGGCGGAAAATAGGTCAAGTGTCTTGGTCTTGGAGTGGAAAATAGGTCAAGTGTCTTGGTTTTGGTATTCATCAATTGGAATCTCTATAAGAAGAAGAATTTGTTCGGGTTTTCCTCTCAAAGAGTGAGAGGTTTTGGCCCTGGCTAATAGCCTATATTTTGTGTCTCTTGTCTCTCTATAGTTTATACATTGGTAGCTGTTGATGAAGAAGAACACTAATAACCTAAGTAAAGGAAGATCCTAATCTAAAGAAGTAAAAAGTACTCCCAAGAAGTTACTAATAGAAGAGAAATCACTTAATCTCTATGCCCTAGATTTCTCAACATTGTTTATACTTCAACCAATGTGCCAAAGACAATGAGGCCAATACAAAATCATTATTGAATACCAATATTAGTCACTAAAAGTTACTATGCCCACATAGCACTGTCATCAAGGCAAATCATTCGTTATCAAAAACCCAAGTTGTTATTTCAGTGAATTCAATCAATTCATAACCCAAAACATATTTATGAATCATCAATCATCATGTCAAAGTTGTAAAGCATATCTATGATTCATCAAACATTAATCCAAATCTTGTCAAACCCTTGCAACTGTTATCAAATACTGTCATACACTAGCTTCAAATCAAAATGACATATTGATATGCATATTCCGGTCACCTGCAAACACAAGATTAGTGAACACATTCACATTCTCTATATTAAGTCAAACGTTCAAACTTCCTTACTCATCTGTAATATACCAAATTTTCGTAAACCACTCCGGAAATATTTCACTTTTTGATAATTTCGGAATTAGCAACAGCTTTTGGTATTTTGACTTGGGAGAGGGAGAAAATCAAATTCTTAGTGGGTTGTGGGGGCCACACACAAAAGGAATATGCACTCCCTTAGGAAAACACATTTGTGGAGAGAGGAGGAAGGAGATGGAAGGTGTACTAGTGGAGAATGGGGCCCACAAGGAAAGGAAAAGGACAACACGCATAAATAGAAGAGGAAGGGCCATCATTTGGTAGCTTTTATTAATCTGAAAATTATACCACTATTTGCTTAAGTTGTTGAGCCAAGTCAACATTTAGCTGTTCAACACACGAGGTTTTCGAGGGGAAATCTCAACTCCTTCGTTGGACTTTGAGTGCCACCCTGAGGGAGCCATAACTGCACTTGTGAGCTGATCCGAGAGAATTCTACAAGTGACATCGAACTGTTCTTCAGGCATTCTGGACATAGAAGGGAAATGCACACTCCTTGGGAGAGGGAGCTATAGATCTGTGTTGGCACCGGGCTTTTAGGGACACATTACTTGGTATTTTGTAGCCATTTTGTGGGAGTTTGGTGGGCTGAATCAGTGGCTTTTCCTCAGGCCAAAATTCTTCTTCTAGTGCACACGCAGAGGCAGTGTCATTGGGTCTGTGCAGTTCCTTGGGGAGAGACTTAGTTGTGGGAGGATTGGCTGGGGGTTTGGAGTTGATATTTTCCAAATGGCATAAGGGGAATTTTGGGGAACATTTCTCAGCATTTAGGTGCTCATTTGCAACAGATTTTCGGGTGATACGAATTTTCCAGTAGGTGGAAGGGATCACTCTAATTGGGGGAAAATTTGGAAGGTTGGAACTAGGCCCAACCCTTTCTGTGTTTGTCTGGGTTTATTGAGGAGAGGCCAAGACTAATTTTGCAGAATTTTTTGAATACTTATGAGGGCAGAATTCCTAGTTCCAATTAGCAGCCAGCGACAAAAATTGATAGAGGAGGGCACAGTTTATTGCAGGGAAATTTCCACCACTTGGGTTCGTGAGACATTTCTGGGTTTTGTTGAGTTGGTGGAGTAGCGCTTGTGACTATTTTCTCAGAATTTTTGGAGCACTCTATAGGGTCCAAACAACATCTTCCTTCCAGCCAACAGTTGTAGATTTCCAGGTCCAGTGCAGAAATAGAAGGGGAAGTACTTCGTAGCAGTTGGGCAACATAATTTCTCACCCGCGGTTGTCAAGCTTGCTTTAGCAAGCCAGGTGCACACACTACATTCAGATTTGTACTCCCCACTTGCATATATATAATAAAATGGCTCAGTTCTGCACATTTCTTGGCTAAATTCGTGGGTCATTCACTGCATGTTGGATTTTATGTGTTGCATGTGTATTTTTGCGTTGTTTATCATTGTATTTCCTAAGTAGGAATATTACAGTGGTATCATAGCCATGAGCTTGGCCAGCTATGGGGTAGCTAGCTAGATCATGGAAGATATGGGCATGTATGCATAGTGACAGGCTAAACCATAGACAACCCATGGCTCGAGGAAGATTTAGTATGCAGGAATTCTGAGGTGGAATCTGCTGGAACGCTGAGAGATTGGACCAATTGAGGAAGGTGTCTGACCAATTCCATCCTCATCGTTACAACAGAGACACTAGAGGTGTGCAGGTCGTGGGGGTGGAATAATCTACACCATGTGGGGAGAGTTGACAAAACCAGGGCACCAGATCTCCTCAAAGGGAGCAGGCAGGACAGGGACAATTAGAGGGTGAGGCCAGGAGGCACTTTTGCTGGTGGATACCTGGCTTTAAATATCAGGAGCCTAAGGAGGAGGTTGAGCATGAGGCCGACGACATGCAGGGTTGTGAGGAGCACGTAGATATACCCAACATGACACAGGAGTCACCCTTATTGAAGATTCCTTTGATAGCTCTAGCTGACACCTTGGGGGAGAGAGTAGAGCACACACTTATAGGGCCATCCATTGACGAGGTGCCAGGGGACACAGGGGTCCACTATTGAGGAGGTGCCATCCGTTGTTAGTTATCCATTGATGAGGTGTCCGCGGTTGGGTCCGAGTTTTCAGGTGATAACAACACACACCAAATTGATGAGGTGCTTGGAGAGATATCCACTGTTGATGAGGAGTCAATAGGTACAGAGGCATCTAGATTTGTGATAGAGTTTCTAAATGGTAGCTACCTATCTTTGATTATTGAGGATGTTATGCATGATGAGCTATCTATGGAGGGGCAGTTAGTGGCTCATGTGGAGCCCATGATGGAGGAGCATGAGCAACCATCCTTGGAATCAACCATCGATGGCGAGAATTTAGGGGCATTGACAACCAACAAAGTTGTCATGCTTTCAGACGACAGCCCCTTCAGGCATACATCGATGGGGCTTGTAGCATTATTGGGCCGCCTCCTCATTTGGGTGAGAGAGAGGCTGCATTACCTAGGCAGATTACATGGATTGGCCAGACTAGTGAGATGAGGCGACATGAGTGGCATAGTGTGCGACATTCGTAGGATGGAGGACTTATTTCATGTATGGTTGTTCGTGCATTTGATCCCTCTCTCCGGGTTGGATGGCGAGAGATATTCAGTTGGTGCTCGGTGGAGCTGGCTAGGAGGTTAGATGCATCCATGGCCACAGGTCAGCGGAGGCTATGGATTTACCATAGGGGCTCGAGGGCCAGACTATTGTTGGGATCTAGGTGGGATTCTCCATCACATCGTGGAGTCGGTAGGTGATGGTAGTAGCTGCATGATAGACTCGATGGTTGGGCACATGCACCTTTTCTATCCCCTTCAAAGTTCTTGATAGCACTAGTGACAAGATGGATTGACAGGGGAGCAAGCAAGGTTGATGAGTTGTCATGGCATGTTGGGCGTACATGGGATTGTAGGATGATTATCCTACTCTGGCAAGAGTTGGTAGAAGGAGGTGGCATCGACAGGCCACTAGATAGGGTATTGTATGGAGACCATGCCCTCTCATTGGTATATTGGACACATGAGATACTGAGGATAGGAGTAGTAGTGTCATTCACGTTAGCATGTGAGGAGTTATGCTGCTCAGGTCTGTCTGGGCAAATGAGGAGATATAGCTCACATCATTGAGGGCTTACTAACAAAGTGGTGGATGCGTTGGCACACGAAGGATGGCATATGATACAGGGTGGTACGATAATAGGCAATGGTACCTAAGGGTGCACAAAGATATGCTGCAGAGTCCAGTGTCAGGCAGAAGGATGCAACCTGATGCATACATACCCAATTTTAGACCCTAACATCCAGTGTTGTATGGACATATCTAGTGATGAGCAGTGGCCTACAAAGGAGCAGGGGGATGCATGGTTGTTTGATGTAGCATGTTGGTTTGCATTGAGTAACTCACATCGCATCGAGTACATGTGGGGAGTTCTAGGTACAGTGACATAGGCAGGATACGAGACGGTACAAGATGGTACACCAGTGGCAGGGGGTATCCAATGGTGTGCAGGGATGGGCCATAGGGTACAGTGGCATGTCGAGGAGTACAAGGATGCTCGGTGGTATGCAAGAGCGTATGGTGCTACACAACAAGGTCTTGGAGGGTTGCCTCCAGGGAGATTTATGGACGGAGACACCGAGCATACCTTTGGGTGTAGTTCACCCAGGATCAACGGTGACGCAGATGAGCGATACTTGATGGTACCCATGGGGACTCACATGTTGATTTTTTGTAGCATCGGATGTGCTCTAGCCTCAAGAGTTTGCAGAGAGGCTAGGACATATGCATTCTCCAAGACCCATAAATCGTTTTGGGAAATTCCACCTGAAGATAGTTTAATTAAAATAATTAATTATTTTTATTGGATGCCTAAGTCCAAACTTAGGAAATTAAAATAATTAAAGGGTATTAATTAAACTGGGTGTGAATATTCTAGAAAAAGACGGAGATCGAGTCAAGATGATCTGAGCCATTGATTGGGATCTAATTTGGGCCGTTGAAAGTTCAACGAGAAGATTATAAGAAGGAACTCGATGGGGACTTGGAGAACACATCAGGCAGATACTCAGTTGCCCAAGTAGATCGATTTTGTCACTGGCTGAAATTCGGCAAGAGAAAATCGAATCTGAGGGTGTGTTGCAGGTGAGAGAGAGGGTATCCGAAAAAATCGAGAGTGCAGGAAAAGTCTAGAGGAGGTTGCACAGAACAAGGACGCAGTTCATCAGCGTAGGGGTACCGACGCAGGCACGTAGAGGGTGACGCAGTGGGTCCAGCGTGAGGGCAGCAGGGCCTCCCAGGGATCGGAAATTCACTGTGGAGCATGAGAAATTCGTCTGCAAATTTCTCTCAGCGATTCTTCTTCTATTCTGCTATCCGTATCTTGTACATGAGATTTTTGCTGAAGATTAATAAAAAAAACCCTCATCTGCTGCACCAGTTTTCCCACATTGGGTTTTTCAGGGACAATTGTCCAAAAATAACTGTGTCGATGTGTTTATTGTTGTGCTAGTATTTTTCTTACATTTATTTTCACAGTAATTTATTTCTGAAGACTGCAGTGTATGTATTTCGATATTTTCCGTAGATAACGGCAAATACTTTATTTCAATAATTTAACAAGTAGAAGAAATATTATCAGTTGCTACAGTAGGATTGGAGTTTCCGAAATTTCACATCACACGCCTATCCCTCTTCTACATCACTTACATGCACAAATGGTTTGGCTGTTGTCCTTTGACACTCTGGGCGCGAGCAGTGGGGGATAGGGAGCTCACTCGAGATATTTGGATGACACTCAACGCACTAGGGGAGAGACTTCTTAGCGGTGGAATTGGGTCAGTGCGCGAGTTGACAACCACGAGTTGGGGGATGAGTTGATCATTTGTAGGGGTGGCATATCATTCATCATTGAGCCTACACTTGGGGAGTTGGTCATGAGGGAGACATGTGTCAATCTTTCCATAGGGCATGTCAGGACAATGCATGAGCAGATGATATCGTGTACAGTTGAGGCAACTTTCGAGTATGTGTCCAGGCTCCAGACATTGAATTGACACAGTATCGAGAGGGCGGATGGCAAACTCAGTGGTGATGGTTGGTAGGTGCAGGACAGGCCCGCATACATAGAGTCGATTACGAGTATTAGATGCCCATAGATACCCATCTATTGGCTGCCTTCAGGGGGTAGCTATTTGGCACATGTGGCTTCCAATGGTCATCGAAACTACACAGTGGCAGGCACTTGGCAGTTTAGCATGCATCAGATTAGTTCATGATATATGGGGCTTATATGTTGGTTGCATGCAGGGACTAGGGACAAGGCACAGATGGATTCCAGTAGTTTTTAGAGCTATGTCATAGCAGATCTGGATAGGGGATCCATGGATTCAGTTGGTTGATAGGCCACTCCATCTCGTGAGGAGCAAGACCATAGGAAAGGGTGATCTAGCTCACCTTGGGGTTGACACATGGGGATCACTGAGGCCTCCATTGTTTGGTAAGGCAAGATTTTCCAGTTGCAGCGCAGGATCGGGGTTAGAGATGAGTGGGTAGATATTGACATCAGAGAGATACCTGGGAAGGATAAGCTTAGCTTTCGTCAATATTTCGCCACCATGTTTCAAGGGAGGAGAATGCAGTGCGCACACGATGGGCAGATTATTAGAGTCAGAGTGGTGCAGTGACAACATGGTGGCGCTTTTTTGAGACGAGCATGGGACTCGTGCATCGTAGTACTAGACAGCTCAACAACCTTTAGTGTTAGGTTTCTATAATACTATTGTATCCCCTTATTTTTATTATTAGTATAACCCCCTTATTATTATTGTTTTTCCTATGTAGTCCCCATATTGTTATTATTGTACCCCATAGAAGCCCACTATTGTTATTGTTGTGTCCTTAAATTGTTATTGTTAGGTTGGCTAGGATTATATTGTGACCCATTGGACTCCTATATATAGAAAGGAGGTTTTGTCATTTGTATCATCTAAGAATTGTTCATTTATGTAATGTAAAGGAGGTTTCCCCCTCGAAGTGGCTGATTTCTAAGGCGTTGATCTCTCTTTTCTTCTATTTTGGAAGTTGGTTTCATAACATTTGGTATCAGAGCTTTGGATTCTAGGGTTTTGCTGCTTCAAACAGGGCATCGTGGAATTTTCGCTATAAATTTTTTTCTACGAAGGTTCAGAAGCTAAAAAAAACACATTTGCGAAGAAATCCCGAGGAACTGTGTAAAAATTTCAAATCTTGGTTCGCAACATTTTCGGAGATATGATCTGTGGATGTTAGGGTTTTTGTAGGCTCTCGAATTTCATCTTAAAGAGGTGACCTTGGGAAAATTGTCATAACTCTCTCTCTGAGTATCGGATTGAATTCTGTAAAAAGTGGCCGAAAGTACACAGACTATAGTTTCTTGTGTATCAATTTCAGAGTCAAAAGAGGAAACAATGACACGTGGCACGCCGTACAAGTTCGCTCTACTGAACTAATCCATAATTAGGTCATCGTGGGAGATTAGACATAACTTTGCCTTGAAGAATCCAAATCAGGTCTGACTTGTGGCATTGGAAAGAGGACTTAGAGGGCTAATACATGATAGAAATTCAGATCTTGAAGATCCGAAATAACGGAGATAAATTAGGTTCAATATATACCTCCTAAAAAGCGAGAAAAAGGTTTTTATTTTTTAAACTAGTTTGCATAACTTTTGTTTGAAAAGTCAGTTTGAAGTGATTCCAAGTGCATATTGAAGCATAGATATCAATAGTGAGTTATGTAATGCCTCCAAAAAAGAATTGCATACCCATTAAGCCCTCAGAAAGTTCTACTATGACGCATGAAGAGGAAGAATTGCAGTATGATATATCAAAATTACGGTACCAAGTGCAATAAATTTCGATCTTACGAAGAGCAACCAAAAATGACATAGATGGTTTAAAAGCAGACATGGAGGCTAAGTTGGATGGTTTAAAGGATCAAATGAAAGCTAATATGGATGATAAAGCAGTGGAATATCACATCGAGCATCAACAACAAGTTCTCCAACTCTCAAAGGATAACCTAACTTTGGTACAAAATCGAATGAAACAACAAGAAGATCAACATCACAGCGAAAGAAGTTCTGAAGCAGTGACGAAAACAAGAACTTGAAAACTACGAAATCGACCAATTTTAGATTATCTCAGTAAGTGGAAGAACTTACCCACTGAAGATTCCACATGGGAGAATGAGAGTTTTATACAGAAGCATCGAGAAATAATCAAGCATTGAGGACAACACTTGTTTGAAGGAGAGGGGCGTGTTAGGTCCCTATAATACTAGTGTATCCCCTTATTGTTATTGTTAGTATAGTACCCTTATTATTATTGTTTTTCCCATGTAGTCCCCATATTGTTATTATTGTGCCCCATAGAAGCCCACTATTGTTATTGTTGTGCCTTTACATTGTTATTGTTATGTCGGCTAGGATTATATTGTGACCCATTGGACTCCTATATATAGAAATGAGGTTTTGTCATTTATATCATCCAAGAATTTTTCATTTATGTAATGTAAAGGAGGTTGCCCCCTCGAAGAGGTTGATTTCTAAGTCGTTGATCTCTCTTTTCTTCTATTTTGTGAGCTGGTTTCATAACATTTAGGGGTGATCTGGTTGTTATAGGGGGAGATCATCGAGATCATCCATTCGGCTTTTGTGACTCGTTGATGGCATGGGGGACTTCATCAGCATGACAGGTTGGTCACCAGGAGGATATCAGGGGAAGCTCATGTAGGAGAGACTTCTTCCCTACAAGGGTTGGGGTGTATCATCAGGAGTTTGCTCTTGGAGTGCATGAGGTGGACTACTTGGTAGGGCAATCTCATGGGGAGTTGGACAGAGTCCTGCATTATCATGATGCTCTACATATTGAAAGTATGCAGAGAGTTTCTGGAACCTACACTTGGCTGGATAGTGAGTGGAATAAGGGGTGCTCCACATTGATTAGGGTGGCTCGGGATCCTGGTGTTGAGGGATTCCTTTGTGACAGGATAGTGCATGGGACAGTGATGGCTCAGTGGCACATTTGGGAGCTCGATATTATTTGCAGTGATTGTTTGGTCCATTAGATAGGGGGAATGCTTGTTCAGGCATTGCTTGGGGACAAACAATTTTTGGCGGGGAGGACTGTAATATACCAAATTTTCTTAAGCCACTTAGTAATTATTACACTTTTTGATAAATTCAGAAATAACAACAATTTTTTATATTTTGACTTAGAAGAGAGAGAATCAAATTTTTGGTGGGTTGTGGGGGCCACACACAAAAGGAATATGCACTCCCTTAGGAAAACACAGTTGTGGAGAGAGGAGGTAGGAGAAGGAAGGCGTACTAGTGGAAAATGAGGCCCACGATGAAAGGAAAAGGACAGGAAGCGTAAATAGAAGAGGAGGGGCCATCATTTGGTAGCTTTTATCAATCTGTAAATTACAATACTATTTGCTTGAGTTGTTAAGCCAAGTCAACATTGTGTTGTTCAACGCACGAGGTTTCCAAGGGAAAATCTCAACTCCTTCGGTGGACTCCGAGCGCCACCCTAGGGGAGCCATAACTGCACATGTGAGCTGATCCGAGAGAATTCTACAGGAGATATCGAACTGTTCTTGGGGCATTTTGGATGCAGAAGGGAAATGTACATTCCTTGGGAGAGGGAGCTACATACTCGTGTTGGCACTGGGTTTTTAGGGATACATTACTTGGTATTTTGCAGCCATTTTGTGGGTGTTTGGTGGGCTGAATTAGTGGTTATTCCTCAGGCCGAAATTCTTCTTCCAGTGCATACACAGAGGCAGCCTCTTTGGGTCTGCATAGTTCCTTGGGGATGTTGAGAAATCTAGGGCAACTAGATTAGGTGATTTCTCTTACTTTGATAACTGCTTGTGACGTATTTTTACTTTATTTGATTAAATTTTTCTTTCCTTGTTATTATTAGTGTTCTCTATCATCAAACAACTACCAAATCAGAAAGAACCGTGAGACAATAGAACACAAGATGTAGGCGATCAGCCAAGGCCATCCTTGTTATTATTAGTGTTCTCTATCATCAAACAACTACCAAATCAGAAAAAATAGTGGGACAATAGGACACAAGATGTATGCGATTAGGCAAGGCCAAAACCTCTCCAACTGAGAGGAAAACCCATCAAAATTCTTCTCTTCTTATAGAACTTTAATTGACGAATTCCAAGACCAATGACCCTTGACCAAGACCCTCCAATACCAAGTCAACTTCCAACAACAAACTTCGACCTTCCAGCAACTTCTTCAACAACTTTGACCCCAACAACAATTTCTGCAACTTCGACCTTGATGCAGCTTCAACAACTTCGACCTCGCAACTTCACAACTTCGACCTTGCAGGTTCATAACTTCGTCATTGCAACTTCATAACTTCGACCTTGCAACTTCACAACTTTGACTTTGCAGCTTCACAACTTCTACTTTGCAGCTTCATAGCTTCGATGCAGCTTCATAATTTCGATGCGGTTTCAAATTTTCATCTTGCCCAGTTACTGTAAAGACCCTAACAAAAAGGGACAGAGAGGCCCAAAACTTTGAACTTGTTTTTCTTCCTCTTCTTCGTCCTTTTCCAGCTTCTATCTTGATGAGATCGAACTTACTTGAGTGAGTGCACAAATGCGGTCTAGTTCCTTCTTATTTATAGGCTTCTGAGGTGTATGAATTACTCTCTTTAGGATGACTTGTCCCGTCATGTTGACCAACATGATCTTTGCACCATGATGAGGTCTTGGAGCGTCTTTTGACTTTATTTTGACTCAAATAAATTTTCTTTACAATATGTAACATGCCCAAATGGGTCTCCAATACATGACAATGACTCAATTGACTTTATGATAAACCTAGAAGCACTCAATGGGTGCTTGACCAAAAAATAAATTTCTCTTGAGCATGAAACCCATGCCTCAAGAATAACAATAATAAATTTATTTTTCTCTTTTCATTAAATACATAAAATCATGATTACATATGTCATTATGAAGACAGGACCTAGTTACATATTTCAACACTCCTTAACTAGGGAGGTATTCATAATCCATACAAGATACTTGGACATTTACAATTTGAAGAATTCTCATAAGAAGAGTTGGATTGGTAACCCATCTGTTTAGCATCATATCATCCAACATTGTCACATAGAAAGGCCTTGACTAACAACTCTATCTCTCCACAAGATCAAAGCACAATGTTGGCGAGGCCAATGATTTATAGACACCTTCATCATTGTCTCTCCAGGAGCATATCCCATCCGGGTGTTCACAGGATATGTCCTTCCAGGACTATTCTTATCTTGGATTCCCAGTCCTCAAAGAATATCGTTCCTTCACGACTCCTCTTACCTTGGATTCCCTACCACATCCTCAAAGAGTATCGAATGCCAGATTCTTACCAAATCCTCCATTCTTTTTTCCCAAGTGAAGACAAGAATGATGTGTCTATCTGTCCCTCTCAACTAGGGAGGATATACCCATTCCTATAAAGGAATGTTCTCTAGCTCCCTCTTATTTAGGGATTTGTCCAGGTTCCCATGGACTGGCTTCCAAGCTCCCTCTTAGCCAAGGACTTGTCCAGGTTCCCAGGGACTTGCTTCCAAGTTTCTACCAAGTTAGAAACTTGTTTCTAGCCCCCCTCTTAACTGGGAACCTGTTTCTAGCAACAAATTTTTATTCATTGGTGGAGATCATGGGACATTCATCTGCTTGTAGCGCTCCTCCATTCGATGTCATGTATATTTTATCTTTAGTATTATGGATACTTCATCTTTGTAGGGCATCGACCATCCATCACACTCCTCAAGTCAGTCATGTCATCATTCCCTTTATTGGAAAGTGATTTTCTAGTCCACATCTGGCTTTCCTTCATATAACTACCTCTTCTACATCATGTTTATTTTAGGATCTTCCATCCCACAACATGAGTGCTAGTTGTAGACGACATTCACAACTCTTTTTCTGGTAGCCCTGCATTAACCCATCCAGATGTTATTCAAAAACCAAAAATGAACATCAAATCAAAGTTATCTTTTGTGATGACCCTTCATCATGACATCTGTTTTCTTGCAATATTAACACCCCACACATATATTTGACACATCTCCAAGATATACAATGTCAAGGGTCTCCTTCGTTCCCAGACTTCATCAGGGTCTTCATATCTTTCCCATGGAGATATCATAGTCAAATCTTTTAGTCATTGGATGTTGATTGTTTTCTCCATAGTTGCATCTTTCATGATCTCTTCCTTTTTTTATCACACATTGCTTCCCAGGAACTTCTAATCGTAGTTCCTTCATTTTTTAAAATCACCTCACATTCCATATGAGGACTTACTATTATGTTGATTTCATTAATATGGGAACCATTCCAAAGGAGGAGATCCCTTTCTCTTGATCATGCTCATGGGGTGGAGCATTTATCCACTCTATTTGCAACTATATGACATGACTTAATTTTATTAAATACAAATAGACATACCTCATCTCTTCCTTTTGGTCATCTAGACTTCCTTTAGCAGCTTCCTTGATTGAAAGAACTTCAATCACCTTGACCTGCTTCACTTCTTTTGACATCATAGAATCGTTGCATGAATCCCATACAAGGTGGAGTTCTTGGCGACACACTTGCCTCTTCCAGTAGGTGAACCTTCCAATGAAGATTTCAATGGAGGATCTTGATCATCCTCATCCTGAAAATGCTCCTTTTTGAATGATGTATGATGAGCTCTATACTAGATGACTTTCTTTTTCCCATAAGTACTACTTATGCTTCTAATGAGGTTACCAAGAGCTACATCCTTCTATAGTTGACAACCATAGACTTCTATTTTAGTTATCTTTCAGGCTTCTTTATGATGATGTCATGAGCTCTTGCTCTCAATCACATTCCTATTTGATGCCATCTCCTTATATGATGCATCCTATCATGTTTCTTTTGTTTCCTTGCATGATAGCTATACTTTACAACAAAATTTGAAAAGAACTAGGTGAAGAAGACTATCTCAATCATAGTAGAGATCTTTTACTTCCTTCTTGTTAGATTTATTCTTTTCAATTTCTTCCACTTCTTCAGTGATATGGGCTTCTTCCCTTTCTCTTTTGTTGTTGTCCTTCTTGAGCTTTGGACAATCTCTCTTGTAGTGCCCATATTCATGACAACCATGGCATTGAACCTTTGACATGTTCTTCTTCTTTTTCTGAGGACCAGTTGTCGCCCAAAGTGTACACCAAGAGCCACAACGCTCAGGACAAAGACCGTCACTTTAAAATTTGTCCACTCCGTTCTAGCTATCTCCTAGGCAAGCTAAGGGCAATGGTCCTTAAAAGGTGAAAAATGGATGATGAATGAAAACTTGTTGGGAACCAACAAGTTCTAGGAGATGCAATGAGAGCTATCTTATTAACTTGACTTAAATTAAATGCAAGTGAGATTAATTAAGCAATGTTTAAGATATTCAATTAGATTTAGACAAATAAGATCTAAAGTTATAAGACCAGTGCCTTTAAACTACAGTGCTCAGAAGAAAAAGTCTTGCAAGATAAATGGTTTACCAAATAACAAGATGACAAATGCTGCTTTAATGAATGATCAACTAACTTATATGAAATGCAAATCTAACAACTAGGTGAAATGCATAAGTCTTGGTTAATTTTATTAAAAGGCTTATTGTAGATTTAGCTTTCCCTTAACTTTTTTGAAGCTGTGTTCCAAGGTATGTTGTCGGAAGGAGGCCAACAGGAAGTGGGCTAGGGCCTGATTAATGATACCTTTTGTTGAGCTCCTATCACCCAGTGCCTCCAACGTTGCAGAGTCTGTGGCTTTGACGACTGCAAGGTCACCGTGTTAACTACCGAAGAGTTATTGAGGCCCCTGAAGCTAAACGAGAAAGTTTGTCCTATAGATCTATCAACCAAGCTTATGCTTGGAGGTGAATTTTTGATATGCACGACTAAGCTTAAAATGCAAATGCAAGGAGTGATTAGAAGATGAAGCGAAATGTTAAAGACTCAAAGCACTTAGATTTATGATTTGTTCTGAGTTAAACATTAAGTACTTAAGCGAAAATTCAATGAAAAATTCCAATTATGCAGATACTCAAAATACTCAATTTTAAGAAACGAAAAATATACAATTTACCATAAGTCCACAATAGAGTACTCAATAAAAATGGTGAACGCAATTTACTTGAAAAATTCCTAAAATCAATTATTCAAGAAATATCCAATAATTGAAGCAAAAAGATCCAAACTTAGAGTTAATTTTTCCCTTTAGACAATGAATGATCTCAATAGATATCAAGCATTGAAATTTAAAAAACCCCACCAAACTTTGCTAAAGTATGCAAATGAAGAAAGCTTAAGCACTTAGATTTAATATTAATGCAAATTTAATGAGCAAAACACCTCTTCAAATGATTATGGAATTAATTGATTTTTCTGATGTCTCAAACCTAGAAGATAATCCTTTCTCTTATAGTCAAACTCAATTTTTTTTTAGGAATTATGTTACCTTAGACTATAGGAATTTTTAATTTCTTTCCCACAAGTAAATTTAAGGATTTAAGAAAAAATTTAAGGACTTAATGGTCAAAAACCCCTATCACAAAAATTCAAAAAAATTAATGTCTAGGAAAGCAAATTTTTTTTTTAAAGGTGAATGAAATATTTTCCTTTTTTATTTGAATTTTTATGATAAGTGTTAGGAAAAATTTTGATTTAAATTTTTTAAGGGGGAGAAGCCACTTTTAAAAAAAATTGAATTTCTTTTTGCTTTATTGCATTAGGGATTGATTAGGGTAATGTTATGAGAGGAAGTCGAGGCTTAGGTTTAGGATGGAAAGGTTAACCCAAGGAATGATGAGCGAGGGTGAGGAAGGAATGCGATGGGAGACGG
Organism: Pinus albicaulis; assembly: GCA_034641835.2. Classification (NCBI taxonomy): domain Eukaryota; kingdom Viridiplantae; phylum Streptophyta; class Pinopsida; order Pinales; family Pinaceae; genus Pinus; species Pinus albicaulis. The sequence continues at coordinate 786,581,939 of CM076570.1, read as the reverse complement.
GAGGGAGCGGGAATGAGTGAGTAAAAAGGGAGATGGAGGAGCGAAGGGAGATGGGAGAAGAAACAAGGACAAAAAGAGTGTAGACAGACAGAGACGGAAAGAGCGCAGGAGTTTAGGATGAGGGTAGAGGGAGCAGACAGGAGAAGAGGAGAGCCATGGGAGGGAAAGGGATAAGGGAGGATGAGGACGTAGGGAAGAAAGGGAACGAGGACAACAAGGGTAAGTATAGAACATGAAGAAGAGGGCCGTGGGCCAAATGCAGGCTGAGATGGCAAAGGAAGCCGCGGGAAAGAGAGCTCGAGCAAGGCAGCGGAAGGGGCTCGAAAGGCCTTTACGACCTGCAAAATAATGGAGGAAAAAGGGTATAGTTTAGCCCATAAAATTAACGTAGAGCTAGGCCTTTAGAGCCTTAAAAAATTTGCCCAATCCTTTGCTGAAAAGTTTGATCTTGAAATGCCAATTTCCCTTGATTGAATAATTTGAATTGTTTATTTTTGCCAACCAAGATTTGAGACCAGATCTTTCCCTCTAGGGCCTAAATCCGTCTCAAATTTCACGAATTCTCCTTGAGCAATCTCACACCTGTACAAGACAAAAGAAAAAAAGCCTAGTTCCCGAATATATATAAAAAAATAAAATTAAAACCCAAAACTCATATGTTAGAAATCAAAACTATTTTACACATTCTTTAGATCTATACAACTAAATTACAAATCTGTTAGATCTGAGGAGTATGAGTCCAACTCTGCTCCCAGATTTGAAGATTGTTAACAAGAAAATGGTGTTGAGGAACAACTTTGTGTATGCAGATGACTAAATTTAACTCAGTGACGAGCTACCTGATGGAGATCACTCAGATTTCCTGGTTAGCTTGCATTAGTGGGGGACATATTTGATGATGCAGAGTTAGTGAACATGGTGCTAAATGACTTCCCAGAGACTTGGGATCTATTCGTCAAACAAATTTGTGCTCAGGAGAACTTGTGAATTTTTTAATCTGAAAATCTACTGTTGCAGTGATAGATTTATTTCTCCTACTTATTACTTCAATAAGTTATTTACAAAAATCTATCAGTAAACTTCGCAATAAATACTGCTTCTACATTCATAATTATATATGCAGAGAAATAAACAGTGAAGAACATAAGCATAAGAATCAATCACATGTACACGGTTATTTTTGGACAACTGTCCCTGAAAAAATCCAATGCGGGAAAACCAGTGCAGCAGATGAGGGTTTTATTAATATTCTTTAGCAAATGAATCTTTACAAGGAATACACTAGCAGATAAAATCTGAAAACACCTGAGACAGAATTCTCGGCTTGTCCCGACAATTTCCTGACACTCGGATAAGCCTCTGCTTCCCTCTGTGCTGGTTTGCGTAGTTCTTTGCGCAATCCCTGCGTTGGACTACGTAAGTCTGCGTAGGCTCTGCGTGGGTTTACTGCGCTGCCTCCTGTGACCCACTGCATCCCTCTGTCCTTGAGCTCAGTCACTGCTGACTCCCTCCTCCTACTGCTTCTGCAACTGTCCCACTAAGATCGACTTCGATTCCTTCAGAATTGTTCTCCTTCGGGTACTGAGTGTATGCCCGACTTATTTTCCAAATGACCCTCAAGCCTTCTTTTGTAATTTTCTCGTTGATGAATCAACGATCCATATTAAAAGTCTAATTAATGGCTAAGATTAAAACTTGACTTGATTTTCGTTGTCCAGAAGATTCACACAATGTCTTATTAATACCCTTTAATTATTTGATTTCCCTAAGTTTAGACTTAGGGTCTCCATTAAAATAATTAATTATTTTAATAAGACATGAACCGAGTGGAATTTACACACGGTTTTTGGGTTCTTTGAAATACTGATGTCCAAGTCTCCTCACAAAGTTTGAGACTTAGAACACTTTCTGATGCTATAAAAAATCAACACTCCCTCTTAGCGAGGAAAGTGTTCTAGCAATATGCTTGCTGCATGCTGCTCTGCTTTTGAAGCATCCTCTGCGTTGCTGATCTCTGGTTGCTGCCCCTCATCTGTTGCACTGCTACCTTCTGTATTGCTACCCATGACACTGCCACTGTCACTGGTGCATCGGTACTGCACCTCCCTTTGAATCATGATCCTATCCATTCTTGTTACTGGAATGGATTCTTGATTATCCCCATCTTCTCTCTGAAGTAGACAAACTTAGTCTTCCCCAGAGCCTTCGTGAGAATGTCTGCCGCTTGTTCTCCTATTGGAGTGTACTACAACTCTACAGTTCCTCGTTGGACACAGTCCCTGATGAAGTGACACCTAATATCAATGTGCTTCGACTGATCATGAAACATAGGATTTTCAGAGAGCTTGATGCAACTTTGATTATCACATAAAATACTGGCTGCTTTAATTTTCTCCTTAAGTAGGTTCACAAGCAGTTTCCGAAGCCATATGGCCTCACACGAAGCTGTGCTAGCTGCCATATATTCAACCTCCACTAAGCTCAGTGCCACGGATTTCTGTTTCCTGCTGCACCAGGAAGTCATTCCTGATCCTAGACTGAAACAATACCCACTGTTACTCTTTCGATCTATTGAACTCCCAACCCAATCTGCGTTGGTGAACCCACTCAACCTAACATCACGGCTACGGGTGTACTTCAATCCAAGCTCTACTGTTCCTTGAAGGTACCTGAGAACATGCTTGGCTGCTGCCCAATGAGCCCTCTTAGGTTCCACCATGAACTGATTGAGGGTATTTACAACATAACAAATGTCTAGCCTTGTGTTTACCAGATACATCAAATATCCTATGAGCTGCCTATACAGAGTAGGATCAGCCTCATCATCTTCGGACGTGTCGATTTTCTTCAAGTTGGTGATCATTGGAGTAGTCATGGGTCTACAATCCTCCATCTGAAATCTCTTCAAAATCTCTGTAGTATATCTTCCTTGAGCAAGAAAGATCTCCCCCTTCTGCTGCCAAACTTCCAACCCCAGAAAATAGTGCATTAGCCCTAGATCCTTCATGTCGAATTTCGCAGCCAAATTCTTCTTGTAGTCTTTGATGAGCCTCGATGATCCTGTCAGAAATAGATCTACATATAAAACCAGTATCAGGGGTTTGCTCCTTACCCTTAGATAGTAGATATTGGGATCTGCGTCACTCTTAACGAATCCCATCTTCGGCAACTAGCTGTCAATTTGACCGTACCAAGCTCTAAGAGCTTGCTTTAGTCCATACAAGGCTTTCTTAAGGCTGCACACATGAGTCTTCTGATCATGCGTTTCGAAGCCTTCTGGTTGTTCAATATACACCTCTTCCTCTATCACCCCATTCAGGAACATAGTCTTGACGTCCATCTAGTGAATCTCCCATCCCATCTGTGCAGCAAGGGATATCACGGATCTAATAGAGATATATCTGGCTACTGGGGAGAAGGTTTCTTCATAATCTATCCCTTCCTTCTGAGCATACCCCTTAGCCACAAACTTGTCTTTAAATTTCTCGATGTTGCCATCTGCAACATACTTGACCTTGTAGATCCATCTTGATCCTACAACTGATCTCTCCTGAGGTCTGGGGACCACTTCCTAGACATCATTCGTCATGATGGAACTGTACTCTTCCATCATTGCATCTACCCGCACCTGGTGCTGAGGTGCTTCCCGAAAACTGGAAGGTTCCCCGACCCATGTAACCAAGGCTTGATATCCCTCAGGCTACTTATGCTGTCTCTTCTCATTTCGAGGGACTCCGACAAAGTCTTGTGCATCCCTTAGAATTTATCGTAGTTCCCTGCTCGTTTTCCCACTGGTAGTGGGTGGATTTACCTGCTCTCCCTCCTGCAAGTCCTCGGGAGAAATGTCCCTTGGATCCGCATGCCTTGGAGAGGCAACGGAATTTTCTGCCGCCGGTTGTTGAGGTTGAACCAACGGATCCTCCTCAGACTGCGTAGCAAAAGGCAACTCGCGGGATCTTCTGAAGGCCCTCTCCTCCATGAATTTCACATCCCTCTGCATCATAACTTTCCTGCTCTCAGGAATATAGATGCGATATGCCTTTGCATTCTCATTGTATCCTAGATACCCCTTTTTCGCAGTCATATCCAACTTCTTCCTCTTCTTACTGGGCACATGACAGTAAGCTGTACTGTCGAAGATCCTAAAGTGACTTACTTCAGGCTTGTTGCCAGTGAATGCACTTTCCAGCGTGATCTTTTCCAATGCAACGTGAGGGATCTTGTTCTGAACATAGACAACTATATTACAAGCTTCATCCCATAGAAATTTGGGCATGTCTTGATCATACAACATCGCCTTTGAAGCCTCAACAATAGTCCTGTTTTTCCTTTCGGCCACACCATTCTGCTCTGGATTGTATGGAGCGGTCCACTCTCTTCTGATACCTTCCCTTGCGCAGAACCCAGTGAATTCGTTGTCTGTGTATTCACCACCATTGTCTGATCGCAATACCTTGATCAGCTTTTCTATCAGATTTTCTACTAGAGCTTTAAACTCTTTAACCGACTGAAGACTTCGTCCTTGGTCTTCAAAAAGTAGATCCAAGTTTTCCTAGAATGGTCATCAATAAAGGTGTCGAAATACTCGGCACCACTAAGAGCTCTAGTGGACATTGGTCCACAAATATCCGAGTGTATCAAGCCCAATACACTCTTGGCCCTATTGTTGCTTCTCTGATATGCTGACTTGGCATATTTACCCAATACACACCCTCTGCAGACATCGTCCCGCTTGGTGCTCAGTTCTGGAGAACAAATTTGTGCTCGGGAGAACCTGTGAAATTTTCAATCTGAAAATCTACAGGTGCAGTGATAGATTTATTTCTCCTACTTATTACTTCAATAAGTTATTTACAGAAATCTATCAGTACACTTCGAAATAAATACTACTGCAACATTCACAATTATATATGTAGAGAAGTAAACAATGAAGAACATAAGCATAAGAATCAATCACATGTACACAGTTATTTTTGGACAAATGTCACCAGAAAAACCTAATGCGAGAAACTGGTGCAGCAGATGAGGGTTTTATTAATATTTTTCAGCAAATGAATCTTTACAAGGAATACACTGGCAGATAAAATCTGAAAACACGTGAGACAATATTCTCGGCTCCTCGACAATTTCCTGACACCCAGATCAGCCTTTGCTTCCCTGTGTGTCTTTCTGCGTGTTTCTTTGCGTTGTACTGCGTAAGTCTGTGTAGGCTTTGCATGGGTTTACTGCGCTACCTCCTGTGACCCACCGCTTCCCTCTATCCTTGAGCTCAATCATTGTTGTCTCCCTCCTCCTTCTGCTTCTGCAACTCTCTGCCGTGCAATTGTCCCACTGAGATCGAATTCTGTTCCTTCAGAATTGATCTCCTTCGAGTATTGAATGTATGTCTGGCTTATTTTCCAAATGACTCTCAAGCCTTTTTTTATAATCTTCTCGTTGATGAATCAACGACCCAGATTAGAAGTCTAATCAATGCCTAACATTAAAACTTGACTTGATCTTCATTTTCTAGAAGATTCACACTGTCTTATAAATACCCTTTAATTATTTAATTTCCCTAAGTTTAGACTTAGGGTCTCCATTAAAATAATTAATTATTTTAATAAGACATGAACCGAGTGGAATTTCCACAAATGGTTTCTGGGTTCTTTGGATTACTGAGTACATGCATCCTCCAATACTCAGAAATTGTTTTGGGAAATTCCAGCTGGAGATAGTTCTATTAAAATAATTAATTATTTTTAATGGATGCCTAAGTTTAAACTTAGGAAATTAAAATAATTAAAAGGCATTAATTAAACTAGGTGTGAATCTTCTAGAAAAAGACAAAGATCGAGTCAAGATGATCTAAACCGTTGATTATGAATTAATTTGGGCCATTGAATGTTCAATGAGAAGATTATAAGAAGAGGCTCGATGGGCACTTGGAAGACACATCGAATTAGAGATTAGAGATCGATTTCTCAAGTGAGTAGCGGAGCAGTTGCCGGAGAAGTTATCGAGAGATTTCTTGCCGTGAGGAGCATAGATGGTTTGCCAGTGGAAGTATTCCTGATCCGGTGAATACATTTCAAAGGAGGCAGAGAGAGGTGTAGAAGAGGCAGCGTAGAGCCACACTGGACAACGTAGAGGCAGTGCAGTGATTCAGTGGGAGATCAAAGTTTTACTGAGGAGAAATTGAGATCTAGTACCAAAAGTCGGGGTGTGAGGCCGCGATGTTAGAGGATCGAGTTTATAGCGAGCAGAAGGTCAACTTGGAGGTGTGACGCAGTCCTTGTAGTAGTGGTGCAGTAACTGCGTAGGTGTGACACAAAGCTACGCAGAGGTCTCATCTTTAGTTTGATCAGTACCAGATCTTCCCGTGCGAGTGTGAGGTCATCTCACTAACTTTATCGCCAGTTATTTTCTATGTATCGGATAGCTAGTGAGGCATCCAAGGTTGTATTAAGAACTATTGCAAAATAATTCAAACCCTCAGTTGCTGCAACGGTTTTCCCGCATTGGGTTTTTCCGGGGACATTTGTCCAAAAATAACGATGTCAAATGTGTGTGTTATTTCTTTCCTGCATTGTATTTTGTTTCTGCCGCATTTTGTATTTGCATAGGTTGCAGTGTGATGTATTCAATGTTTGTTGTAGAAAACTGCAAATAAATTTTTAAGTTAAAAGTAACAATTAGGTGAATATTTTCTAGTTGCTACAATAGGATTCCAGTTTTAGGAATTTTCACATGGTATCAAGGCATAGGTGAAGCAGAGAAGAGCTCAGAAGCAAAGCTTAAGAGGGAGATCAAAGAGCTGCGTAGGAAGCATATCGAATTCCTTGAAGGCTTGCGCGGTCAATGCCAGGAGGGCAAGATTCTCAAGGAAAAATCTCTTTGAGTGAGTTGACAGAGGAAGATTTTTCAGATCGAGATTTGTCAGTGGAAGAGGGAGCAATGCAGAGCAGTCTTTAGCTGGGACACAGATTTTCCACAGCAGTTGCTAGTGTAGAAAAGCGTCAGAAGGGAAGAAAAGCACATTGATGGATTTCTGACCTTAGAGAATTTCTTGCCCAAAAATTCTAAATTTCCCAAGCAAAAGCAACAATAGCTGTACGAAGTTTTGCTCACTCCAAAAGGGAGTGCGTAGAGCTAGACAACCACTACGTTGAGGGTTAGAGGCAGATTCGACATTTGTTGGGCGTGATGGGAGCAACCAGGCTAAGAGATCAGGATCGTTTGGAGGGTGCCTCCAACTATGTGATCTGGAAGGCAAGGATCTCTTTCCTTCTGGATGAGCATGATCTCAAGGCCTTCATTGATAATGTGGTAGCTGTCCTCGTAGATCTGGATCCATTGAAGGCCTACAAGAAAGATATGGCAAAAGCCAAGAGGCTGATCCTTGATGGAGTGAGGGATCACATTGTTTCACATATATCTGGCAAAGGGACGGACAAAGAGATGTAGGATGCCTTGGCTACGCTTTATGAGGGATCTTCCGAGCAGCGAAAGATGTTCTTGTAGGAGAAGATGAGATCCACAAGGATGCAGAAGGGGGAGCACATAGATCTGTTCCTTTCAAAGCTTCAGGAAGTCCGAGATCAGCGTGCAGCTATAGGATCAACACCTCAGGCTACAAAGATGGTGAGGTTGGCCCTGAATTCCGTCTCAGAAGAATGGCAAGTCTTCGTCCAAAGTATCTTGTGCAAAGAATGATTGTCGGATTGGGAAGGGATGTGGGATGCTCTTCAACAGGAACCACCCCCCTTAGCTAACCTAAGAGATAGCTTAAACGGAGAGAGTTGGGAATAGGTGACAACCCCTTTTCTGAGTTCCTTGCCACCAACCACACCTGTGGGGTTGAAAGCTTTTCCCACTAACTGTAGGTAGGTGTAGGCGGCAAGCGATAACACCACCTTTACTCACAGAGTTACTGCTGCTCTAGTACCTCTGCACACCTAGCTGTTCACAAGAGTTCTGCTACTCTAAAAACACTTGCATAATTTAACTTCAACAATTTTCCTTCTCACAGTGGATTTGCTTCTTCAAATTACCGTTCACTTGGCTTCAAACAAGGTCTTCTCACACTATGAATTTACCCTTGAATTCACTGTACAACGCAACCTTTCTACCTCAAACTTCTCACAGTGTATGACAACCCTCAAACCACTATATATCAACCCTTGTAACACTCTATCCTATCCCACATTCAAGGACGGAGAATAAATAATACCTCTTTAATTATCTTCACAAGACATAGCCTCTATACATCCCTTGCTGGCCTCTGCTCAGGCCTCAAGAAAATCGGTCCTGTGCACACTTTACTTAGGAATCTCGACCCTGAACCAACCCACTACAACCATCTTAGGTTCGATCTATACTTAGCCTGCGATCACCTCTGATTTAGACCGTAAATAATCTAGCGGACACCTTATCTCTCCCTCGGTCCTGTTCTAGACTTTTGCATTTGGATCTGAGGTAACTCGGCCACAATTCCAACCTTATTTCAGACCTTTTGGCCCCTCTTTGCACAAGAAATTAGGGCTACGATCCTATCCAAAGCTACAACAGAACTCGACCTAGAATTTCACTTGCGAACAAAGAGCCCAACCATAGAACCGTACCAAGACAAACACGTCCATCCCTCCACAATAGAGATTAGATAAAAACATATAAGAGACACTCGTCCTTCTCCTCCAGCTAAACCTTCTCGAGGGCCTGTGTCCTTTTCTTATGCTTATATCTTCACACAAGATGAATTGCTATGATGTGAGACCTCCTCTTAGGTCCCTCTTATTTATAGCCTCTCTAATCATTGACTTAGAGCTTCTTGATTTCATTAAAGTGCCCTCACACAATAATTAGAATGGATTATTATTTATTTTGGGTCTTTAACCCACCAACATGTTGCCCAAAGCCCACCACTTGGGTACATTCCCCACAAAACGCCATTTTCACACAAACCCAATACCCCAAGGGTTGTAGGAGTATCTCCCAAGGTACCCCAAGGTACACTTCTCAATAGAGACTACACCTCACAATGTCTGGAGAGGAAGAAGCGTGAAAAAGGTATGCAATTAGTTGTAGCTGTGTTGGTAGAAGCTTAGGTGGAAGAGTTTGCTAGGGTGTTTGAGATGGAATTCACACTTATTTCCATACCAGTTGGTCCATATGTTGAAGAATGTAACTGGGTTCGGTCTTCATAACTGTATTTGAGTCACAATGAAATGTATTTATCATAAGAAAGAAAAAGAAAATTTTGTTATTATTATTATGACTTATTGAAGCATGGGTTTCATGCTTGGGTCATCATGGTTTAGTTCAAAGTCCCCATTGAGGACATCTAGGTTGTATATTGAGTCATTAGGGTCATTGTACATTTAATAAGACGCTTCTTGGGCTTTCGAATCATGTGAAAAGAATTATTTTTGAGTCAAATATGTAATTTGTCACCTCCACACCAAGTCAGCACTTTCCTGTTCAAGTCGGCCTACATGAAGGTAATTCAAACTCTAGAAAAGGGTATATATACAGTGCAGTTCGATTCGCTTGGATACTCTCACTCAAGTTAGATATCCAAGAAGAGGTAGCAAAAAAGTGCGAAGTTGTAGGAGGAGGAGGAGGATCACAAGATCGAAGTTCTGGGTCATCTCTCTCACACGTGTGAATTTACTGGGCTATTACTGGAAGATCAAAATTTCTGTTGCTAGGTCGAAGCTGCTACATCAAGGTTGAAGTTATTACTGCATCGAAGTTACTGCTGCATCAAAGTGCTGCTTCGAGGTCAAAGTACTGCTTCAAGGTCGAAGTGCTTCTTCAAGGTTGAAGTGTTGCATCTAGGTCGAAGTTCAGTTGCTGTTACTAGGTCGAAGTTGCTACTGCCAGTTGTTGCTGTCAGGTCGAGGAGGAGGATCACAAGATCGAAGTTCTTGGTCATCTCTCTCACACGTGTGAATTTACTGGGCTATTATTGGAAGATCGAAATTTCTGCTGCTAGGTCGAAGCTGCTGCATCAAGGTTGAAGTTACTGCTGCATCAAAGTTACCGCTGCATCGAAGTTATTGCTGAATCAAAGTGCTGCTTCAAGGTCAAAGCACTGCTTCAAGGTCGAAGTGCTGCTTCGAGGTTGAAGTGCTACATCTAGGTCGAAGTTCTGTGGCTGCTACTAGGTCGAAGTTGCTGCTGCCAGTTGTTGCTGTTAGGTCGAAGTTGTTGTAGTAAGGTAGAAGTTCAATATCGAAGTCATTACTGGAAGGTTATCATTTGCAAAAGAAGGAAGGGCTAACTTGGTGATTGGAGGAGGTTTGAGTCTAGGTCAAGAAGTTTTGGATTATCTCGTGAAACTATATAAGGAAGATTTGTTGACTGGGTTTTCCCCTAGATAGGGGTTCTGCCCTGGCTGTCTGCCTACATCTAGTGTCCTTGATCTTCATGTTATGGTTTTGGTAATTTCTTGATGAACTAAAGTAAAAGAAGAATACAAGAAAGTTAATAAGTAAATAAGAATTCACAAGTAATTATCATCATAAGAAAATATTTTTGCCTTTCTGATTTTCTAACATGGTATCAAAGAGATTAATGAATCTTAAGAAGTTGAACAAGGAATCATCAAAGGGGATCTTATAAGGAAAAAAACTTACTATCTCCAAGAACAATGTCTAACACAATAAAGGAAGAGAACAAATTAGGAGGAGCATCAACTTATAGGGCATGGAAGAAAAGGATTGACCTCATCCTTGAAAAGAATAAAGTCCTGGATCTAGTCAAAGGAAAAGTGAAGAAACCTAATGAAGGATCTATTGATGCAGATAAAGTGAAGTTTAGAGAGTCAAAAATACTGGCTATGACACTAATATAAGGCATAAAAGATAGTCTTGTCCCATACATTTCAAACATAGACTCTGCTCAAGAAATGTATGAAGCCTTATCAAAATTGTTCACCATCAAGAACATTGGTCAAGTTGCAAGTCTTAAGAATGAAACAATGACCACAAAAATGGCAAAGGATGACACTGTGGCTTCCTTCTTTGTAAGGATAACTAGAATTAGAGATGACCTTCAAGCCATAGATGAGATAGTACCAAAAAAAGAGCTAGTGATTGCTGCATTATTGGGATTGCCACCCACTTGGAGTGCCTTTGCTTTAGGGATCAACAGTTGGAGAGAAACTCCTTCATTCTAGGAATTATGGAATGCTTGCAGTCAAGAAGAAATGAAAATTTCACTAGTAACCAACAATGAGGAAGATAAAGTTTCAAATGCTTACTCTACTCATCACAAGAAAGGAAACTTCAAGAGACCTAAAGGGCCAAGAAGGAAGGTAGACTTATCCAAGATAGAATGCTATCAATGTCACAAAATGGGTCACTATAAAAGTGTCTGTCCTGACAATCCGAAGAATAAGAAGAGAAACAGGGATCAAGCAAATGTTGTCAAAGAAGTATCTCCAAAGAAGAATAAAACTGAAGAATTAGAAATAAGAGACTTGCACTATTAAGTCCTTTGCTCTAAACTTTAGTTGTTTATTTTGATTTCTAGTATTTGTAGGTTTAACATGATTTGGAATTTTTTTTTTGAATTGTTTTATAAGGCTATAAGTATCCCTCGAGATTGGATTAAGAGGGAGCCCTCACCAATTTCCAAAGAAAATTATCTTACTCTTTGTATTACCTTTTCATATTTGGTTTCCCTTACTTATCTAGGTTTGTTTGTACTAGATGCTAATTACATTTCTTTTATATTTTTCTTTGTTTAGGAAAGCCTGTTGATCTTCTAAAGGATTATGAAGAAGACCTCACAAGGGAAAGCATTGGAATTACAAGGTTTGTTAAGAAACAAAGGTATGCCTTAGACTATAAGCTTTGTTCTCTTCATGATAAAAGTACATTCATTTTCTTTGGTAATCTATTCTACATTACTAACATTATTGTGTCTTGCTCTCTTGAATCATAAAGATTCTTGATCGGGTGATTAATCTTTAGATAAATCTACCCTCATATCTTTGATCATTCTTGTAGAACCCTAAAAAAGTTCTCTGTAAAACCCTAACCTAAGGGAACGTCGGTGATAATGTGAGAAACCCTAGCCTACTTAGGTTTATTGGTGAAGTCTAAGAAAATGCTACTTTTGATGTTTGAAGTTTTGATAATGTCATATTTGGGGTTTTGGCATGATTATGAAAACCTTAATCTTTTAGGGTTGGTTGGTGATGTCTGGAATCCCAAACCTTTGAAGTTTTCGTAAATTAGGGTTTATGAGAAAAACCCTTATATTATCTAGAGTGAGTTCCTAGGAATGAAACCCTAGGTATATGTTTGTCCTTCTGATCAAGTTTGTTATATGTCTAACTTTAATGTATTGATATTTGGGTTTGCCTGATATATGTTATGCTTATGCATGATGATGAAATCCTAGATATGTATATGTGCTGACCAAATTGTTGTCAATCATAGTTTGTGAAATCTAGGGTTTTGTAACTAAGCCTTAGTAGAAGTTTGATATTCTAGGATGATATTGGTTTGATGATGAATCTAGGGTTTACAACAACCCTAGTAGAAGTTGGTTATATTGTTGAAACCTGAGATTGTGTTGTGATTGTTGAGGCTTAGTGTCTCATAGATGGAATCTGGGGTTTGCATTAAATCCTAGTAGAAGTATAACATATGAATTCTAAAAGTTGTTAGATGCATTGTAGAATGGTACTTGTTTGCATTTCTTCTAGGGTTTGCAAAATGTCATAGAAGAATCCGTCATATCTTTGAAGAAATTATTGAAACCATAGATATATTGAGATTGATATCTTGATTGGGTTTAAATTTTTAATGATGTGATCAAGGGTTTATGAAAAAACCCGAGCAAGAAGTTGAAGTATAGAAGTATGTGTCTCTTGCTGATTATGAACCTAACGAAGTTTAGGCATTTGGTGTCTAGACTCTAGAGTTTAATGCTTCCATTATTGTATGATTATGATATGGTTAACTTCATGCTTCTATGGATTTGGTTGTACTTCGTATCTAAATTATGCAGGTACATAATCTTCAAGATGAAGAAGATGTTCGTATGTAAAGTTTATTTGATAGATAAGCATGATTTAGGAAGATGATCAAGATAACTTTGATAAGAAGCATGGAAGCCATGAAATATTCTCCGATGTTATAAAAGGAAGTTGATATCCCTAAGTTAAGAGGGAGCTTGGATAGAAGAAATCTCCCTAGTTAAGAGGGAGGGCATATTATAGTCATGATGGATACCTTGAAAGAAGAAATTGGAGAATGAATTTTGAGATACTGCTGAAAGAAGGAAAGTAAGATATGGTTGTAGAATATGTTGTTGCATGTAAAATAGGGAAGGAAGTTGTATGGTTGAGGAATTTTCTGTCAAAATTCGTTCAGAAGACTCTAAGTCCTACTGTGATAAAGATGAGAAGCAACATCAAGATGTCTGAAAGACCCCAGAGGTTTGTGTTTACTTATGTTTATTTGAAAGTTTGTCACTAACTGGGGTTGTGTTTGTACAGGTAAATCTCTTGGAGGTTTGATAGTATGTTTTACGTGCTTGTTGTTATTGATCAGTTTGATCGGGAGAGGTTTGTTGTTACCGATCTGTTTGATTGGGGAGGATTTGTTACTGATTTGAAAAATCAAGAGTGTTGAGGTTTTGTGTGTGATACACATTGCCTAGGAGGACATCTAGCCAACACTATGTGTTGCACGAAGTAGAGAGGATGGTGTTGGTCATAGAGCTCTGACCTTGTATTAGGCACCTGGATCCCTGGGTTGATGGTTAGCAAGTAAGCCTGATGGTACCTAGAGAGGCTGAAAGCTTTAGTCCATCTTAGTTCCACCCCGATAGATTGCCCTGGTTAGGATTCTAGTCCATGGCACCATGAGTGCCTAAACTGTTTGAGGACCTTGGATAGATTGCCTTGGTCAGGAATCTAATCCATGGCATTGCGGTGCCAAAACTCTTCATGGGTCATGTGTTTTGAGATTTTCCTTGTACTTGTATGTATAGCTCCCTAGTTAAGAGGGAGTGTTAAAGAATGTAACTAGGTTTGGTCTTCATAACTGTGTTTGAGCCATAATGAAATGTATTTATCAAAAGAAAGAAAAAGAAATTCTTGTTATTATTATTTTGACTTATTAAAGCATGGGTTTTATGCTTGGGTCATCATGTTTTAGGTCAAAGTCCCCATTGAGGACCTCTAGGATTTATATTGAGTCATTAGAATCATTGTACATTTAATAAGACCCTTCTTGGGCTTTCGAATCATGTAAAAATAATTATTTTTGAGTCAAATATGTAATTTGTCACGTCCAAACCAAGTCGGTCCTTTCCTGTTCAAGTCGGCCTACATGAAGGTAATTTGAACTCCAAAAAAGGGTATATATACAGTGCAATTTGATTCACTTGGATATTCTCTGTCAAGTTCGATATCCAAGAAGAGGCAACAGGAAAGTGCGAAGTTGTAGGAGGAGAAGGAGGATCACAAGATTGAAGTTCTGGGTCATCTCTCTAACATGTGTGAATTTACTGGGCTATTACTGGAAGATCATAATTTCTGCTGCTAGGTTGAAGCTACTGCATCAAGGTTGAAGTTACTGGTGCATCGAAGTTACTGCTGCATCAAAGTGCCGCTTCAAGGTCGAAGTGTTGCTTCAAGGTTGAAGTGTTACATCTAGGTCGAAGTTCAGTCGCTGCTACTAGGTCGAAGTTGCTGCTGCAATTGTTGTTGCTGCCAGTTGTTGCTGCTAGGTCAAAGTTGTTGTAGTAAGCTCGAAGTTCAAGATCGAAGTTGTTATTGGAAGGTTATCATCTGCAAAAGAAGGAAGGGCTGACTTGGTGATTGGAGGAGGTCTGTGTCTAGTTCAAGAAGTCTTGGATTATCTCGTGAAACTATTAAAGAAAGAGTTGTTGACTTGGTTTTCCCCTAGATAGGGGTTTTGCCCTGGCTTCCCGCCTACATCTAGTGTCCTTGTAATGTTCCTAATGGAAAATTAACAGTGATAACCAAAGACATGCAAAGAAATTCAACACAAATATTTTTCAGCAAACACCCATCAAACAAAAATGCTCCAAACACACGAAATGGGAAATTTTATTATATATATAACTATTGGAGTACAATGTGAAATAGAAAGCATGCACCTAGGCTTGCACAAGGCAAGATACAAGCCTTGGGTGATCGTTATATCAATGCCCAACTGCTGTAGGAGTTTATCTTTCAAAAATCTGCGCTGGCCCAGTAATTTTGCACTGCTGGTTGTGTTGAGACCCTAATTTGACCCCTCAAATCCACCCATAAAATTTTGCAAAATTAGAGCTGAGATTCTTGCCAAAAACCCAGAAAAACCTAGAAAGGGTTTTGGCAAATTCTACCAACCACCCAAGACCCAAAATTTGCGCTCACTCCTCCTAACTAGCTGCTAAATAATCCTGTTGTTTGGGGCATCATAACTCCTCCAAAAATTTTGCAAAATAAGGGGTAGACTCCTTGATGCTAGTCCAACAAAATGCATAAATTAGTTGGGCTAATTCCGAACCCTCATAATTACCCAAATTTGGTGCTATGCCCTCCTTGATAGTTTCTGCGTCCCTCACAATTCAAACTGCTGGATATGTCACCAATTCCTTCTCAATTAGCTGTAGGATTGCCTTGGGAGTTTCCTCCGGAAGATGTGAGTGAAATTCCTTCCAAAACCTAACACAAATAAGATGAATCGAGCCCAAAAAATTCTGCCCAGTAGTACTTTTGCGCAGACCCTCAAATGGTGAGTTTGGCTCTCTTAGGAGCAAAAAATTCCAGCCCCGAAATTCTCCACAAATGCTGGTCCACGCTCAATGAAATTTCTCCTAAATTCGTTGGCCACAATTCCCTTGAAACTCCCTCAACTCAGTGGTTCGATTTCTGCCCCTACGTCCTCCTGGAAGTTCAAACTAGCTGAAGCAAGAGTTGATGTGTTCGACGAAATCCAACAAATCTCTCCCCATTAAGTTTTGAAATACTCTCCTAGGGTGACACTTGAAGTTCACTGAAGGTAGAGGTGGAATTCCCACTTGGGAATTCCTTGTGCTAAATAATACTAGTTTACTTGGCTAAACAACTCAAGAAAACTTGTGTTCAAAAGTTAGATTGTCAAAGATATCAAATGGAGGCCTCCTTGCCTTATTTATAGAAGCTGGCCCTCTTTCTCTTTGTGGACCCCATTTTCCACTAACTCACACCCCCTTTTCTTTCTCTCTCTTCCTGTAGAAGTGAAAATTATCTCCAAGGGTCGAATTGCCTCCTTTTTGTGGTCCCCACATTCCACCAAGGCTGAAATTTCTCCAATTCTCCTAAGTCCTCATGTCTCCCATATCAAAATTTCGTCCAATGCCTAAATTTCAAAATTGTGCTATGCTTAGCACCACCTACAAAATCTCTGTTGACCTCCTCAAATGAAAAAATCGAAATTGTGGACATTACAATCCCCCCACCAAACATTGCTTGTCCTCAAGCAATGCTCAAACAAACTCTCTCTCCCTGCTGACCCAACTGTCACTACAAAGAATACCAGGGTCCCAAATATGCCACTGAGTCACGAGTGAATCTCTAGGGGACCAAATACTCTGCATAGAACTGAACCCCAATGGAAGATCTACATGACCTCCCCCTGTAGAGACCAGTTTGTCCCTAAAGGTGGTTGAACTGCCAAGCCTTGTAATATAGGGGTCCCATGCTAATCTCAAAAGGATACCACCATGTCGACACTGCGCCACTTTGATTATGGTCAATTTCGCATAGTACTCATACCATATCCTCCCCTCCTGGAACCTGATGGCATAGTATCTGTGGGTGCCAAGCACATCCCGCTCGGCAGAAGACCACCCATGTGAAATGTTATCCCATCTCGGGAAGTCCTTGAGAGGTATCATTCCTGCTGCCAAACTGAGACTCAACAAAATACCTAGATATCCTTCCCTAGTGGGAACCCTCTCTCCTAAGTCTGTGACCCCACTGCTGTGCCCTATAGCTCCATGGCCCCATACTAATCTCGAAGTGAGGTCAATGTGTAGGTGTTGCCCCAGTCTGGGCATGACTGCGACCCCCTCGCGCTCTTGCAGATTCAACCACTTCCGTAATCCTTTGTCAGAACCCCAATAAAGGACAACCGTATAGCGCTGAAGATGATCTTGCCAGGGCATCCCATCAAAGCCATCATCTACCAATCCTCGTCTAGTCTCTGGCTGAAACAATAGTAGGGAAAATCCTCCTCGGCCCATAGTGAAAATCTTGACGATCCCCAACCTGACCTCCCAAGGGAGATGTCGTCCTGTCACTATCATCTCTGTGATGCCTTCGGAGAAATGTGGTCCACTGCCCCAATGGATCCCTAGAACACAAAGCCAAATTGAAAGCCCATCACTTCCAATTCTTGTCGCCTACCATTGTGTAGTATCGATGTCCACTAGGAACCCCACGTGCCATACAGCTAATCCTTGAATGTTGCTAATAGACAAATGTCTGATGCCCGCGACCGACTCAGTGTATGCGGATTTGTCCTGCTCCAGCCAATCATCACCCCTAAGTCTGCCATATGCATCCTCGGTAATGCGCCAATACAGTGTCTGAAGCCCGGATACCCACTAGAAAACTGCCTTAAGTATACACGGTATCCTCTTCCCATGTAGGATCCCAACAAGCCCTGCTGAAGTAGAGGCACGTCTCCCCCATGATCAGCTCCCCAAGTGTGGGCTCAGAGATGAATAATATACCACCCTTGTAGAAGATCACCTCATCTCCTAGCACGTGGCTGCCAACTTGCGTGTCGACCCTGCTCCTTCCCCAAGGAATCCTTATCATGCCCTTGATGCACTAAATCTCATAGAGTCGTCTCAAGCAAATCTCCCAAGTCATGCTATCTGCAATGTAGGCCTCAATCGGACACAAGGCTCCCCTCAACTGCCTGCGATGCCAATGAGTGAGAGATGCATGGGCTCCAACGGGTATGGTCGAGAACCCGTGTGGACACTCCTGACCAACCCTATGACTTAACCTCTCTCCAAACCTGGGTATGTTGTGAAAATTCAATGACCCGAATTCTTGCTGCAACAAACTGATATTACTTCTCCTACTTGTTAAATTATACAAGTTATTTACTATGATCTACAGGTAAATATCGAAGCAAATACAATTGCAACCGTCACTAAATAAATAAAATGTGGAAGACAAGTACTAAGAAAGAAGAAATAAACACACATGACACCGTTATTTTGGACTAATGTCCCTGAAAAAACCCAATGTGGGAAACCCGGTGCGGCAATTGAGGGTTTGTATTATTATGCAGTAATTTCTGAATACAATATGGATGCCCAAATCCGACTATCCAACAGAGAATCTGACTGGTAGAAAAAATAGTGAGGATTACCTCACACTAACATTGGAGATCCGACACTGACCTAACCTTGAACTGACAAGCCCCATGCTGCCTCTGCGCATATCTACATCACAACTGCTGGGGACTGCGTCACTCCTTTCGGCTGATCTTTCTGCTGGCTGAATGGTTGATCCCTTGCCCCTTCGGTCTTACAACCCGACTCCTGGCATTAGATCTAATCTGACCCTCAACGAAATAGCGTATCTCCTTAGAGGCTCAGTGCTGCCTCTGCGTGGCTCTGCACTGCCCAACGTAGCCCTTATGCTGTCTCTTCTGGTTCTCTCTCTGCCTTCTTTGCGATGTATTCCCGGCTCAGGAAAAATCTCTCCAACCAGAAATTATCTCTACCCTTCACTACAAGAATCACTTCGATGATATCTCCTGCTGCTCTGGGCTGCTCACTTGAGAAATCGATCTCTAGATCCTCTCTCGATGTGTATTTTCCAAATGCCCATCGAAGTCCTTATAATCTTGTCGTTGAGAAATCAATAGCCCAGATTAAAACATAATCAAGGGCTAAGATGAACTTGACTTGATCTTCGTCTTTTTTTAGAAGATTCACACCCAGTTCTATTAATACACTTTAATTATTTTAATTCCCTAAGTTTAGACTTAGGCTTCCATTAAAAATAATTAATTGTTTTATTAAAATCTTATCCAGGTGGAATTTCCCAAAACAATTTCTGGGTATTCTGGAATACATGTGTCTAAGCCTCCCTGCAAACTTTGAGACTCAGATCACATCCGATGCTACCAGAAATCAACACTCCCTCTTAGAAAGGAATGTGCTCTAATAATGTATCCTGCTGAAGCATCACACTGACTTTGTAACATCTCCCTCTGCACTGCTGATGCCCGACATTGCTACCCACCAACTACTGCGTTATTGCATCTGTGTTGCTACTGACTTTACATGCTGCTGCCAACTGCAACGTTGCTGCTGCTACCGCAGAATAACAACCAAAATACTGAACTAAGTGTTCAGCATGATGCATCGGATACTGAAGATCTGATTATTGTTAGTCTCTACGCTAACCCTCTGAAGCCTCTGCACTGTTGCTGACTCTGCACTGTGCCAACTGCATTGCTACCAACTTTGCTCTGCACTGCTCATTCTCTAGCACTCTCTAGCCACTGCGCTGTCACTCTGGCACTCCTCTGCACCTACTTACACTGGTCCATCCTGCTACTTTTGATATGGGCTCCCGTAGCAAGGTATTGATCCTAGAGGTGGACTCCTCAAGGATTCTGCCCAACTGCAACTCTTTTGAACTACAGTTCTAGATCACCCCAATTCTCCCTTGGATATAAGTGGGCAATCATCGCAAACTCTTCCTCCTCAATCCTCGCAGTTGCAGCATGCGGATCATGTTTCTCATCCTTGTCCTTCTTCTTGAGAGGACACTGCGTAGCGTAGTGACCCAATTCACCACACTAGAAACACTTGATCTTTGAGACGTCCTTCTTTTGCCTCCGCTGCTCCTATTGTCCCTTTGATGCAAGGGCTGCATTCTCCTCCTCCTTCTTGGGCTTCGTCCCACTGCTGCTGCTTCCATCAAGCTTGCACTTGACTAAGTCTCTCCTCATCTCTTCATGCTAAAGAGCCGCACACATTCCTTCCGAATCCGACAACTTTTCTCTACCTAAGATACTCTAGACAAAGACTTGCCATTCTTTGGAAATGAAATTCAGAGCATCTAACCATCTTCATGGCCTGAGGTGCTAACCCTACAACTGCCAGCTGATCTTGAATATCCTGAAGCTTTGATAGGAACGGATCTATGTGTTCTCCCTTCTGCATCCTCGTAGATTGCATCTGCTCCTCCAAGAACATCTTCCGATGTTCGGAAGACCCCTGATATAACATAGCTGTAATATTCCCAAATAGGGAAACTCAACAATACATGCATTAAAAACACATTTTTCAGAAATGTATGCAATAATAGTTAAATGCAGCCTTTGGATCCATTCATTTATACATTATTACAACCAAATACAAAAGGAGATCTGAAACAAATCATGGTAGCTTAGTTAAACAAGCCTCCCAAGCCATTATTGCTCAAAAATCATGCAAAAAGAGGGGCTGCAAGCATGAAATAAGTTGGAAATACCCTGACAGCGTTATTTTACTACTCCTGCAACAACAGTAAGTTGTACATCAGATCTAGAGTTGCTATGTGCATAAAAATTCAGATCTATATCAGATCCATGCACTATATAGGCTCCTCTAATGAACCCCTTTGGGGTTTTCAGCAAAACACCATGTATAAAGTGTAGAACTAAGATCTAAGACTGCAGATCTACTAAAAATTACAGATCTGGAAAGTGGATCTGATCTGATATGAACAATAAAAATATCTCTTCCAATAGATCTCCAAAGTGAAGGGCAGATCCCCAACACTCAGAAAATTAGCTCTCCAAATGGTGCACTGAATCACCCTGCAACTGCTCGTTCAGAAATTACGCAGATCTGGATCTATACTGCACTGTAGGGGACAAAATACAGTTGGCCTGTAGCCAAGATATGAAAATGGAGCTCAATACCTTCAATACTGTCCTTCCAATGGAGTAGAAACCTCCCCCACTGAAAATGAGCACTGAAATGGCCTAGATCTGAAGATCTAGTCTCCACTTGCTGTAGCTTATTGAAACAGAGAAACCGTCAACAGGATCTGCGCTATCAAAGGAAGATGAAGCTCGGCCTTCAGCCAGATAGTGGATAATATGGTGTAAGACTCCTCCAAGAGCTACTCAATGGAAGAGGTGGGATTCCTGATTAGGAACACCCTGTGCTAAACAACACTCTATCTCAGCTAAACAACTAGAGAAAGAAATATGTCTAAACAGACCATATATCAGAAAATCATAATCATAAGCTAACCCCATATGGCTGCCATCCTCTTCCTTATAAACAATGTGAGCCTTCTCACCTTGGGTCCCACTCATTAGGGTTTCCATCTTTATGCAATGAATCTCCCTCCAAAACTGCGCTGTCCCATCATCAATACCACTCCTCCATAACAGCGCTAATGGATTTGGTCAATCTTGACT
Source organism: Pinus albicaulis (assembly GCA_034641835.2). Taxonomy (NCBI): domain Eukaryota; kingdom Viridiplantae; phylum Streptophyta; class Pinopsida; order Pinales; family Pinaceae; genus Pinus; species Pinus albicaulis. Next base: position 786,560,493 of record CM076570.1, on the reverse strand, counting down.
GGATCTTCATGCAATGTCTTCTTCCACACTCAAGGTGGCTTTATTCTAACTATCTAAGCTGATCCATATTCCCACTGAGTTATCTTCATTAATGTTCTACTTCCTTCATAGTAGCTTTGTTGACTTGGTCAAACTTGACTTTGTCCACATGCGTTAGTCTTGTTCACACATGAAGGTGTTTTATCCAGCTGTGAATATGATCCCTTTCCCCATTAAGGGGGTTTTTATTGCTGCTAGAAATATTTATGGGTCTCCCTACCGATTATTCATCTAACTATGTGTTTGGAGCAAAATTAATATTCAAATTAGCTGCATGCTAATTTAGGAATATTACAGTCCTCCCCTCCCAAATGTTGTTTATCCTCAAGCAACAGCAAGGATAGAACTGAAGAGCCTCTCCTCTTCCTCCTGTAGTATCCTCAAGTGATAAGCTCCTCCAAAGAACAAGATGCCCTTTCAACAATATGCCCTCAAGTTGTTCCTCCCATGTGTATAAGTATGCCTTTGGTAAAAAATCCTAATGGCTATCATCATGAAAAAGTGAGATATCCATGGAAACAACTATATGTGGTTTAAAGGCCTTCTTGAGGCATGGAATCTTAAATATATTGGGAATCATCATCCCCATGTGAAGCCTCCATCCCCAAGCTATCATCCACAAAAAGTGAGTCACCCTCCAACATGGTAACTCCTGAAACATCTCTTCCACCTTAGGCTCCTGCAAAGAAGGTGGGCTGCATAGCTAAATATGTGGGACTAAAATGTCCATCCCACGTTGTTTTTCTCTCCATTTATGATATGTATGGGGCTGTTGCTGATCTTGGGCTGAAATATTACGGTCTTCAAGAATGACCCAAGTCACCCCACCAATCAAAACATCCATGAAGTGCCTCTCCCAAGAACTCAAGTTCTCCAAATGGCTCCTCCCACATGAAGACAAGATGTGTAGTGTGGAAATCATGGTTTGCCCATTGTTTCTCCTGAAACATGCAACATATGAAGTATGGAGAATCATACTCCCAATGGGCACCTCCAACTCTTGTGCCATCATCCCAACAAAGCTTCCCATAAGGACAACAACATCATCAATACATGGGAGCAAAAACAAATAAAAACAAGTTGCCATATGACAACTAGGAGGTGGATCATAGTTCCGTATGTGGAACCAGTGCAGAGCATCCCTTGCCTGCCTCAAAACAAAGTGTAAAAAGTGTCTTTTCAGCCACTTGTTTGTTGCCACAATCATCCTGCAAGATGGGATCATGAAAATAAAATTTGGTGCCAATGGTGCACACCAAAAATCATGTGGCATACCCCACAAACCGCAAATAGAATGGCCAACATCAATGCTGCAAATGGCCTCAAGTACATCACAATACAATATACAAGAAGGAGTGATCCTCCTTGGTACAATATGCTGCTCACAAAAAGTAAAAGAGTACAAATCATAATGCATAAATGTACATCCTCTACCATGTACCTTGGTCATTGAGCTGAAATGGCTCAACTAAAAGTTCTCCCTCACTCTCAATGAGTAGGGAAGTGGTTGTGACAACCTCTCCATCATCATCTGGGCTATGCATCTCTCCATATGCTGATATACATCCTACTGGATGCCCTCCCAAGTGAACTCCTCCATCAAGGAATGATATGCATCAAAGTGCATGGAAAGAAAGCCCACATGTGTTGCATGTAAAAACTGCTCCTTGAACTTAGAAGCTCTAGTCAAGAAGACTTTGCCATAAGAATAGATGACCCCATCATCCACTATGTATCTATCATCTCCCTCCGGATCATCAAGAATCATGCAGGCACCAAGATCCTTGGAGTACTCTACCAAAAGTTGAGACCTCCAATATGGATCAATCCTCCTAAGAGACAGCGTTGAAGATCTGAAATTTGAGGCTCCCCACATGCTACTGTCTTTTCCTTTGACATCCCTCATGCCAAAGTCATCAATCATAATGCTGCTGTATGTGGGAGATTCCTTCCAAAGTGGAAGTACCTCCTGATCCTTCAAGGTTAAGTAGTAGCCCCTTTGCACCATGTTAGTGCAATCTCCTACTCCTGCAACATCATGCAAAGTATGGGAGAAGATCAGCCCATACTCTCTCAATAACAACCAAAGCAACATCAGCTCTAGTTGCCTCCCCACACCATCATCATATAAATCATGGAGCAACAACATGATAGTTGATATGAAAGATATCACATCACCCCAATACATCAAAACTCTTTGCTGCCATATGATGTAAGTGTCATGCTAAAGTCCATCCACCACCCGACTCTTTGAAATAGAGTGTGTCATATGATGACCAAACTCTTTCAAGGGTAACCAACGCAGTCTTGCCTCCTGCTGCCCGGTATCATAAATCTACAAGTGGCTTTACAACCTCTTGCTCATCAATATCACCCATCCACCCCATGGTGAGTGTCTATCATCATGTCCAAAAGTGACATTCCTCCAATGGAGAATATCGTCCTCCCAAATCAGATTTCTGTCTTTGCATTTCATGGGATGTTGAAATGCAATCTCGTGGAGATCCCCAAATGAAGACCACTCATCAATGACCAAGTTGACCCCATAAGGATCCAAATAGGTGGTAGGCAAAAACCTCCCATCATGATGTGAAAGATTTATCAAGGAATATCCATCACAACCATAAGAGATGTTATCCATCATAAGATGTCCCCCAACAACTATCTGCCCATCCTCTATCATACATATGGGAAGGTCAATGGTATGCTCCAATAATGGTTGGGCCCCCAACTCATCACTGCTGCTCAATGATAGCGTTGCTGATATCCATGATGGTACATCTGTTGTCTTAAGATCATACTCAATGCTGACCACATAGTTCTGCATGGCATGGTTCAGGACAATACTCATCCCATCCTCCAAAAATCTACACTCCAACCCCAAGGGTTGTGTGCAGCTCAACAATGGTACTCTAGGATGAAAGTACATCTCCTCCTTGAAAAAATCAAGGTTGCTCAGCGCAGTGAAAGTCTGCTGCTCCAAATCAGCGATATATTTTGACCCTTGGTCATGCAATGGCATATTCCCACAATCCTCCATATGATGTGCTGAAATAACAGGAAATGGGAACATGTGCATACCTTGGTAAAGCTTGGGAACATCTTGTACTGCTATAAGGGTTCCTTCCTCTGGTGTGATGGCTTCCCCAACTACTGATGATGATGGCTGCTCCTCTATGGCTTCATCAGCGCTGGTACAAGTCTCCTCCTCCTCGTGCATCTCCAGAATAGTGCATGGGACTCTAGAAGTCAAAAGATCAAGACTACTTTGCAAAGGTGCAAGTATCTTTTCTCCTGATGTAAGTGCTCCTGTAGTAAGAGGTGGTGAAGGCTTTTTCTTCTTTGGTTTCTTCTCGTCAAACTTTTTGATCAACCTTTGAGTGAAATATGCATATGCAGTCACCTTTGCATGACTCAAATGGCTGAACCACCAAATGTTTGCCTCACCCTCAAGGTGCAGTGCTGCAATCTCAACAGCTTCTTTCTCTACTACTGGATGTAGTAGGAAAAATGCATCCAATCTCTTTTCCCAAGCCCTTGTTGTGCATAAGGGTGACCCATCAAAGGTAGATAATAGAAATCTATAGCCCTTTTTCCTTCTATTGTTGCAAGGTCTCCTTTCTTCTTTGAGCTGAATGAACTGTGGGAGAGTTAGATTCTCCCTAAAAGCTCTAGGTTGAGACTTATATGCTACAAGATACTCACTTAGAATCTCATGATCTAAGTGCTCTCCATCTCTATGCCTCTTATCTTCAAAAGAAAAGGTCATAGTATGTTCCTTTGGAGCTCTATGCAATACCGAATCTTCTTTTTGCTGATAGGAAGTACATAGACCTTCCTCATCTTAAAACCCTAATGTGGTTTCATTTCTTTTCTCCATTTTTCTTCGCTTGACCTCCTTGGTGAAGTTCTTCTTAGGTCTGAAAAGAGATGAGATGAAACTCATTCCTTCCATCATTCTGATCTCTTTCTCCTTCTCTTCCTCTTCTTATAGCATATTGGCTGAAAACTCACAGGCTGAGCCAAGATTATACTCTGATACCACTGTAATATTCCCAAATATGGAAACTCAGCAATACATGCTTTAAAAACGCATTTATCAGAAATGTATGCAATAATAGTTAAATGCAACCCTTGGATCCATTCATTTATACATTATTACAACCAAATACAAAAGGAGATCTGAAACAAATCATGCTAGCTTAGTTAAACAAGCCTCCCAAACCATTATTGCTCAAAAATCATGCAAAAAGAGGGGCTGCAACCATGAAATAAGCTGGAAATGCCCTGACAGCGTTATTTTATTACTCCTACAACAACAATAAGTTGTACATCAGATCTAGAGCTGCTATGTGCATAAAAATTCAGATCTATATCAGATCCATGCAATATACAGGCTCCTCTAATGAACCCTTTTGGAGTTTTCAGCAAAGCACCATGTACAAAGTGTAGATCTGAGATCTAAGACTGCAGATCTACTGAAAATTATAGATCTGGAAAGTGGATCTGATCTGATATGAACAATAAAATGATCTCCTCCAACAGATGTCCAAAGTGAAGGGAAGATCCCCAACACTCAGAAAATCAGCTCTCCAAATGGTGCACTGAATCACCCTGCAATTGCTCCTTCAGAAATTATGCAGATCTGGATCTATACTGCGTTGTAGCGGACAAAACACAGTTGACCTGCAACCAAGATATGAAAATGAAGCTCAATACCTTCAATACTGTCCTTCCAATGGAGTAGAAACCTCCCCCACTGAAAATGAGCACTGAAATGGCCTAGATCTGAAGATCTAGTCTCCACTTGCTGCAGCTTATTGAAACAGACAAACCCTCAACAGGATTTGCACTGTCAAAGGAAGATGAAGCTTGGCCTTCAGCTAGATAGTGGATAATATGGTGCAAGACTCCTCCAAGAGCTACTCAATGGAAGAGATGGGATTCCTGATCAGGATCACCCTGTGCTAAACAACACTTTATCTCAGCTAAACAACTAGAGAAAGAAATATGTCTAAACAGACCATATATCAGAAAATCATAATCATAAGCTAACCCCATATGGCTGCCATCCTCTTCCTTATAAACAATGTGAGCCTTCTCACCTTGGATCCCACTCATTAGGGTTTCCATATTTATGCAATGAATCTCCCTCCAAAACTACACTGCCCCATCATCAATACCACTCCTCCATAACAGCGCTGATGGATTTGGTCAATCTTGACTGGATCTTCATGCAATGTCTTCTTCCACACTCAAGGTGGCTTTATTCTAACTATCTAAGCTGATCCATATTCCCACTGAGTTATCTTCATTAATGTTCTACTTCCTTCATGCTAGCTTTGTTGACTTGGTCAAACTTGACTTTGTCCACGTGCATTAGTCTTGTTCACACATGAAGGTGTTTTATCCAGCTATGAATATGATCCATTTCCCCATTAAGAGGGTTTTTATTGCTGCTAAAAAGATTTATGGGTCTCCCTACTCATTTATTCATCTAACTATGTGTTTGGAGCAAAATTAATATTCAAATTAGCTACATGCTAATTTAGGAATATTATAGTAGCTAATGCATCGCACATCTCCTTGGCAGTCCCTTTGCTAGAAATATGCAAAACAATATGATCCCTCACTCTGTTGAGGATCAATCTCTCGGCTTTAGCCATATCTTTCTTGTAGGCCTTCAATGGATTGGAATCTGCAGGGACAACTACCACATTGTCAATGAAGGTCTTGAGACCATGCTCATCCAAAAGGAAGGAGATCCTTGCCTTCCAAATTACATAGTTGGAGGCACCCTCCAACTGATCTTGATCACCCAACCTGGTGGCTGCCATCACACCCAACAAAATGTCGAACTGGTCCCTCTAACCCTCTTCGCAGCTGGCTCTACGCACTCCCTGCTGGAGTAAGCCAAATAAAACTCGGTTTCTGCTGCTTCTGCACAGGAAATCATAATTTCTTCGGCAAGAAATCCTCTAAGGTCAGAATTCCCTCAGTATGATTCTTCTTCCCTCTTGTGATGCTTTCTGTACCAATAATTGCTACAGCAAAAAATTGTGTCCCACCAGTAGACTGCTCTGTAGTGAATCTGCTGCTGTGCTGCTCCCTCTGCCGCTAACAGATCACGAACTGGAAATCTTACCTCTCTGTCAACTCACTCAGAGAGAGATTTTCCTCGAGAATCTTTCCCTCCTGGCCTGGACTGCGCAATCCCTCTGGGATTCGATCTGTTACCTACGCCTCTTCGATTTCCCTCTTCAGCTCAACGTTGGCTCTTCCGACTTTGCTCTCTTGCTTCACCAGCCCTCTGATACCATGTGAAAATTCGATGACCCGAATTCCTACTGCAACAAACTGATAATACTTCTCCTACTTGTTAAATTCTACAAGTTATTTACTGTGTGCTACAAGTAAATATCGAAGCAAATACATCTGCAGTCGTCACTAAATAAATAAAATGCGGAAGACAAGTACTGAGCAAGAAGAAATAAACACACATATGACACCGTTATTTTTGGACTAATGTCCCCAAAAAAACCCAATGCGGGAAAACCGATGCAACAACTGAGGGTTTGTATTATTATGCAGTAATTTATGAATACAATCTAGATATCCAAATTTGGGTATCCAACAGAGAATTTGACTGGCAGAAAAAATTGTGAGGATTACCTCACACTAACACTGGAGATTCGACACTGAACCAACCCTTAACTAACAAGCCCCACGCTGCATCTGCGCAAATCTGCATCACAACTGCTGGGGGTTGCGTCACTCCCTTCGGCTGATCTTTCTGCTGGTTGGATGCTCGATCCTCTGCCCCTCCAGTCTCACACCCTGGCTCCCAGCACTGGATTTGATCTGACCATCAGCAAAATAGCGTATCTCCTCAGGGGCTTAGCACTGCCTCTTCACTGCCCAACGTAACCCTTACACTACCTCTTCTGGTTCTCTCTCTGCCTTCTCTGCGATGTATTCTTGACTCAGGAAAACTCTCTCCAACCAGAAATTATCTCTGCCCCTCACTGCAAGAATCACTTCGATGATCTCTTCGGCTGCTCTATGCTGCTCACTTGAGAAATTGACCTCTAGATCCTCTCCCAATGTGTATTTTCTAAATGCCCATCGAAGTCCTTATAATCTTCTCGTGGAGAAATCAACGGCCCGGATTAAAACATAATCAAGGGCTAAGATGAACTTGACTTGATCTTTGTCTTTTTCTAGAAGATTCACACCCAGTTCTATTAATGTTAATTTGTGGTAGCATCGGATGTGCTCTAAGTCTCAAATTTTGTGGAGAGGCTTAGACACATGTATTCCAGATAACCCATAAATCGGTTTGGGAAATCCCACCCGAAGACAGTTTTATTTGATAAATTAATTATTTTTAATAAGACCCTAAGTCTAAACTTTGGAAATTAAAATAATTAATGGGTATTAATCTAAACTATGGGAGTAGCTTCTAGAAGAAGACGAGGATCAAGTCAAAATGATCTTAATCTGGGCCGTTGAATGTCAACTAGAATATTATTTAAGGAAGCTTGAGGGTCATTTGGAAGATACACCAGAGCAGATACTTGGTTTCCCAAGCAAATCGATTTTCTCAGTGGCTGAAGTTCGGCAAGAGAAATCGATTTAGAGGGAGAGTTGCAGGTGGAGAGGACAAAGAGGGTATCAACATCAGTCAAAAGTGTAAGGGCAAGAGACGTAGAGCAGAGAAGGGACAACACAGAAGCAACAGAGGACAACGCAGAGCAGTGACACAAAATTGTGCAATCGTCACGTAGTGGTGACACATGAGGGCCCATAGAGCCTCATAGAGTTCATATTTTCGTCAAAAATTTCTGAGAAAATTTCTCTAGTGTTATCACAAAGATTTCCCTTCATTACTGTTGATTGCTATTTGTACAAGAAACTTTTGCTAAACAATAATAAAGAAACCCTCTTCTATTGCACGGGTTTTGCTGCATTGGGTTTTTCCGGGGACAATTGTTGAAAAATAATTCACTCTTGTGCTAGTATTTCTATATATTTTGTTGAGTATTTTATTTGTGAAGGCTGCAGTAGAATTTATTTTGATATTTACTGAAGTAATTTCTGTAAATAACTTGTTGCTGAATAATAAGTAGAAGAAATAATATCAGATACTGCAGTGGGATCTCGTTTTAGAAATTTTCACATGGTATCAGAGCTTGATTGGGCAAGGGTACAAAAGAATCTACGTTGAAGGAAGCTGTGGTGCTGCATTGGCAGCGAATCGAACCCTAGAGGGATTACGATTTTTTTTTTTGCAGAGGCTGGCAGAGAAAAGAAATAAGCACGATGGAAGATCATGATATCTCAGAGTTATCTTCCAGACTGGAAGAAGAATTTGCTTGTTTATCGACTTCTGCATTAGTCGATGGTTGGTACATTGATATTGGGGCTGCAACTCATATGACTGGAGTACAAGAATATTTCTCGAGCTATCAAGAATAACAGATGAACTTACAAATAACTATGGGAAACAAAACGAAGTGTACCCCAGTAGGAAGAGGGACCATAACATTTCAGATAGAAGCAGGACATAACCTCCGAGCCACAAATGTGCTGCATGTTCCAGGATTGAGAATGAATTTACTTTCAGTGTCCCAATTACAGGACGAGATATGATGTGTACTTCATTGGAAGGAAAGTATACGTCAAGCATCCAAGCTGGAAGAAAAAGGCTCAGATTGGAACTCGAAGCAACAAACTATATAGGTTGCAGCTCAAGTCTCCAATGGCACTGGTGAAAAGGACCTGAATGAGCTATGGCATAGATGAATGGGGCATCTACACCATGGAGCTCTGAGGATACTCAGAGAAATTGTTACTGGAGTTCCAATATTAAGTACCAAGCACGATGACGTATGTAGAGGATGCGTACTAGGGAAGTACACTAAAGCAGCATATTCCAGAAGCAACAATAGTTCTCCAAGTGTATTGGGGCTAATACACTCAGATATCTGCGGTCGAATGTCGACCAAAGCTCTTAGTGGTGGCGAATATTTTGTGAACTTTATTGATGACCACTCCAGGAAAACTTGGATCTACTTCTTAAAGACCAAGGATGAGGTATTTGATCGGTTCTGAGAATTCAAAGCTCTGGTTGAAAACCTAATAAGGAAGGAGATAAAAGTGTTGTGCTCAAATAATGGTGGAGAATATACTGACAAGGACTTCACAGAATTCTGCGAAAGAGAGGGTATCAAAAGAGAATGGACGACTCCATATAACCCGAAGCATAATGGAGTTCAAGAGCGGAAGAATATGACTATTGTTGGGGCAGCAAAAGCAATGTTGTATGACCAGGATCTGCCTAGGTTTTTATGGGCAGAATCATGCAACACAACTGTATATATCCAGAATAGGACTGCTCATAGAGCATTGGGCAAGAGAACACCCGAGAGCATCTTCACAGGGAAGAAGTCGGAAGTGAGTCATTTCAGGATATTCGGAAGTGTGGCATATTGTCACATTCCAGATGAGAAGTCGAGAAAATTAGATCAGACTGCAGAAAAGGGGTATCTGGTAGGATACAACGAGACTTCGAAGATATACAGAGTCTACATTCCGGGCAATAGGAAGATTGTATTCAAACGAGATGTAAAGTTCATGGAAGACAACTTTTAGGAAATCCCAAGAGATGCCTACTAGAGGGTAGTCTGAGGATGTTCCTCTTGTCCAGCAGCAGTAGGGGGAAGAATCGATAGATGGACAGACATCTGGATCAAGCACTGTAACCAGCACCAGTATTTCCTTAGGTGAGGGAAATCCAGATAGTTCACAGCAGATGGGACAACAGGAAGAGGAACTGGTTGAGCCACCCACCACTAGTGGCAGAACTAGCAGAGAAGTACGCCAAGCGCTAAGGGACGCAGAGGAGTTTGTTAGAGCTTGTAGAACCGAGAAAAGGTAGCGTAGACAACCTGACAGATACCAAGCCTTGGTAGCACAGGTTGAAGAACCCTCTAGCTTTCAGGAGGTCGTACGACATCAAGTTTGGGTGGATGCCATGGTAGAAGAGTACAATGCTATCATGACAAATGATTTTTGGGAAGTTGTGCCTACACCAGAGAACATATCAGTTGTAGGTTTGAGGTGGCTCTACAAGATCAAGTATGCTGTAGATGGCAGCATAGAGAAGTGCAAGGCTAGGTTCGTGGCCAAGGGATATGCACAGAAGGAGGGAATTGACTATGAGAAGACCTTCGCCCCTGTTGCCAGATACACCTCCATCAAATCTGTTGTGTGCTTAACAGTGCAGATGGGATGGGAAATTCACCAAATGGATGTCAAGACAACATTCTTGAATGGGGTGATAGAGGAAGAGGTGTACATAGAAAAACCTGAATGCTTTGAAACCCATGAGAAGAAATCTCATGTATGTAGACTAAAGAAAGCCCTATATGGGTTTAAGCAGGCACCCAGAGCATGGTATCATCGGATTGACGACTACTTGCAGTAGTTGGGATTTGTCAAGAGTGATGCAGATCCCAATCTCTACTATTTGATGGTAGAGAATGATCCACTAGTTCTGGTACTATATGTAGATGATCTGTTCCTTATAGGATCATCTAGGCTCATAAAGGACTGCAAGAAGAACTTGAAAGTTGAATTCGACATGAAGGATTTGGGGTTGATGTACTATTTTCTAGGGTTGGAGGTATGGCATAAGAATGGAGAGATCTTCCTAGGACAAGGAAGATATGCCTCAGAAATTCTGAAGAGGTTTAGGATGTAGGATTGCCGGTCCATGGCAACACCCATGATAACCAACTAGAAGAAGATAGATGCATCGGGAGACAAGGAAGTGGACCCCACCTTGTACAAACAACTCATTGGGTCACTTGTGTATCTGGTCAACACCAGGCTAGAAATCTGTTTTGCTGTCAACACCCTCAGTAAGTTGATGGTAGAATTGAAGAGGGTACACTGGGCAGTAGTTAGGCACATTCTCAGATATGTATGGGGAATAGTCAGATATGGGTTGAAGTACACCCGAGGGGATGATGTCAAATTGAGTGGTTTCACAAATGCAAATTGGGCAGGAAGCTCAATAGATCGGAAAATTACCACTGGGTATTGCTTCAGCATAGGATCAGGGATGACCTTTTGGTGCAGTAGGAAGGACAAGTCCGTAGCACTGAGCTCAACAGAGGCGGAATATATGATAACAAGCACAACTACGTGCGAAGCCATATGGCTTAGAAAATTGCTACTAAACTTATTTAGAAGAAAGATGGAAGTGACTAGTATCTTCTGTGATAATCGAAGTTGTATTAAACTCTCTGAGAATCCAATGTTTCATAATCGGTTAAAGCACATCGACATCACGTGTCACTTTATTAGAGACTGTGTTCAGCATGGGGCAGTACAGTTGCAATATGTCCTCACTGGAAATCAGGTGGCAGAGATACTCACCAAAGCTCTAGGAAGGGCCAAGTTTGTTCACTTCAGGAAGCAGATGGGTATGGTAGAGAATCCGTTTCAGTAGCAGAACAGGTGATATCTCAGCCACAGATGCAACATTTGAGAGGGAGTTGCAGTATGGATGCAGTGTTGATCATGGTAGGATCAACAACAGTACAATTGTAGCAGCAATGCAATAGTTGGTGGACAGCATGTCAGACATCAACAACGCAAAGGGAGATGCTTCAGAGTCAGAGCAATGTGCAACAAGGCATATTTTCTAGAGCACATTCCTAGCTAAGAGGGAGTGTTTATTTGTGTTAGTATCGAATGTGCTCTAAGTCTCAAATTTTATGGAGAGGCTTAGACACGTATTCCAGATAACCCAAAAATCATTTTGGGAAATTCCACCCGGAGACAGTTTTATTTGATAAATTAATTATTTTTAATAAGACCCTAAGTCTAAACTTAGGAAATTAAAATAATTAATGGGTATTAATCTAAATTGTGGGTGTAACTTCTAGAAGAAGACGAGGATCAAGTCAAAATGATCTTAACCATTGATTAGCTTCTAATCCGGGCTATTGAATGTCAACTAGAAGATTATTTAAGGAAGCTTGAGGGTCATTTGGAAGGTACACTAGAGCAGATACTTAGTTGCCCAAGCAAATCGATTTTCTCAGTGGCTGAAATTCGGCAAGAGAAATCGATTCAGAGGGAGAGTTGTAGGTGGAGAGGACAGAGAGGGTATCAACATCAGTTAAGAGTGCAAGGGCAGGTGACGCAGAGCAGAGAAGGGACAACGTAGAGCAGTGACGCAAAACTGCGCAGTCCTCATGCAGTGGTGACACATGAGGGCCAACAGGGCCTCACAGAGATCAAATTTTCATCAAAAATTTGTGGGAAAATTTCTGTAGTGTTATCACAGAGATTTCCCTTCATTACTGTTGATTGCAATTTGTGCAAGAAACTTTTGTTGAACAATAATAAAGAAACCCTCATCTGCTGCACCGGTTTTGCCGCATTGGGTTTTTTCGGGGAAAATTGTCCAAAAATATTTGTGTTACTCTTGTGCTAGTATTTCTTTATATTTCACTCAGTATTTTATTTGTGAAGGCTGTAGTAGAATTTATTTTGATATTTACTGAAGTAATTTATGTAAATAACTTGTTGCTGAATAATAAGTAGAAGAAATAATATCAGATACTGAGGTAGGATTTCGTTTTAGAAATTTTACAATTAATACACTTTAATTATTTTAATTCCCTAAGTTTAGACTTAGGCTTCCATTAAAAATAATTAATTATTTTAATAAAACCTTATCCAAGTAGAATTTCCCAAAACGATTTCTGGGTATTCTAGAATACATGTGTCCAAGCCTCCCTGAAAAATTTGAGACTTAGAGCACATCCGATGCTATCAAAAATCAACACCCCTCAACGAAATTCCTAACACTCTCGTCAAGTAGTCTACCTGCTAACATCACTCCCTTAGTTCGCAGTGCAGCCCCGCATGCTGTTGCATAAAACGAAGTATCCTCATGCCCCGTGGCATACAACTCCACCCCGTTGCACATCTTTGTGCACTACTGGACCCTGCTACATGTTGTCGCATCGCCCCGGATCAACTGGTATCCCTCATGTATCGATGCGTCCTGTTACCACTCAAACCAATAGGATACCTGAAGGGGTTCCTAATAGGGAAATTGCTAGGCCAAGGGAAACGATGGAGGCTTAGCCCACTATCACCACGGCTAAGACTCCTTGCTCTTTACGAACTTTCACCAATGGGAGGATTCCTAGTAGTATAGGACTCACTTGTAAGTATATGTCAATGGATAAGTGATGAGTGACCTTGAAAACCCTTTCCTTAAGGTGGATTGAAGAATGGAGCTTGCTTGCTCTTCAAGTAAGGGGCTTGGTCCACTAGGGGTGAGGGATGAGGATTGGAGGGTTGAGGTATAAAGAATAGGCTTATAGATGAGGTTCCCAATCCCTAAAATCCTTGGGGAACTTGGATTCCCAAATGGCCTTTTGACAAATAATCCTTGATGAGAAGTGGGACCACATGGGGCAAGTGGGACCAGTCTAGGTTCGAGGATGGAATATAGCAACCAACAGTGTTCCTATCCTGGACAAGGTGAGGGGAAAGGATCAAAAAGGAATATTCACTTCAAAAGGTTAAATTGTTCCTATTGAGGTCTACTCTTGGGGATGCCTAGGCAGATTTCGATCCTAAAGCTAGAGCTCAAGAATCCTGGAGATCCCATTGTGAGAATGGCTTGAAAATTTATGGAGAGGGAGGGGACCCACCAACACAATAGGTTGTAGGAGATCGGAATTTTTCCTAGGGTCAATTCCCGGGAAATTGATGCCCTAGGTGACCTTTAACGGATAGACTTGGGAAAAGGTGAAAAAAAAAGAGGTAAATAGGTGAAGGGGTGACCACACTTTCAAAGGGATTAGTTCCTAGCCCACTTGGGGATATGGAGTCTAGGATGATAATGAGTAAGAACTTGGTTTCTGGGTCAAGGAGGCTTGAAAAATCAACTTCGTCCAATATTGATGTAGAGAAAAGAATAAGAGACTTTCAAGAATTTATACTTTCAACAAAGAGTGCAAGCTTATTGAGAAAACACATCTCTAGGACATTTCATTCATATGACATTGGCCCATACATCAAAATTTGCTAAAACATGCTCAATTCCACATTACATTCATGCAACAACTAGCCCTAGTTATAGCATAAATCATTGGTATGCAGCAACAAGAATAATAACATAAAAAAACCACTTACAATGCCATATAGTATATCCAACCAACGACTTGTTGCAATAACAAAGCTCCAATAGAAGAAAAATAGCCCAAATCCATACATCAAAATTCATCCATCTCCAAAAAAGATCCTCCAATGAAAAAGTACAAATTCTCTAAGAGAGAAATATCCAATCCAAAATGTGATGATACAAATGTATGTAACTAACATGAATATATAGGCTCCCAAGGAGCTCGAATTAGCCTAAGGGGCCCCTAATGGCTGTAATAATAAAAGAATGTGTAAATAACACCCCTATTGGTAACAAGCCCACCAATTTAGCTCATAGGTGTAAAAATAAGCCACACGAGGGCCAAATAATGATGTATACATGTCGTAGGGCCCTCCATGAGGCCTAGTAACATCCTGAAGTGCCATAATGAGGAATAGATTCCTCGGAATATGATGGACAAGGGGGTGGCCCCTTGTTCTCCAAGTAGTAGACCTGTGGTGCTCCCAGTGGGTGTGGGGGCACATGAATGATCCCATGGGTCCCCAAATGGATCGGAGATGCCTGTAGATACTCTGTGAAGGCTCAGATTCCTCGTCCAAGAGTGGATCTCTAGTAATTCCTGAACATCTGAAGGTGTCCATGAAGCGATGTTTGCTGCTGTGGAGGCTCATACCTCTCGATACACATCCTATATGTGCCAATGTAGCCCTCGGGGGTCAGGATCCCGTATAGGGAGACCAAACCCAAATGGAAACCACCTGTAATCCTGCATAATATCCAATGTGCCCCCTAGGCTTCTAGTACAACCAGTCATTAGAATAATCGTGTAATAGAGTTTACAAACCATGGATGACAAAATGGGCACTTCGTAATGGCATGCCCTTCCTTAGTGATGTCTCCAGGCTCCAAAGGGGGTTAACCAAGTACCTTATTAGGTGGTTTCAACCTTTAAAGGGGACTTTATGTTCAAGGTACATCCCTCTATTAGGGGTGGCAAGTGATATATAAGTGGAATGGAATAAGGAGTGAGAGGGGCAATCTTGGGTCACATATTGCAAAATAGGGGTAGCCAAATTGAGGGAAGCTCACTCCTGAGTATATAATGTGTAGGAGGGAGCAATTGTGGTACATGAGGTGCCCGACCTTGATTTTTCCATCCTTCCTTATATGCCTTTTGCCTTTTATGAATTTTCTTTAACTGACTTCTCGGGGCTCAAAGGGATTAGAGCATGATGTGTAAGATGTAGCAGTGATTACCCCCTTTTAGGTAGGGCAGTTCATTGCCCTCCAATGGTTGGCACAATCATGGGTTCCTAAATGATAAAGGATGCTCATCTAGGGCCTATGGAACCAGGGTGATGGCCATGGATTGGGGTAGAGTTCATGTATTGGCTTTTGCTCATGTGCTAATTATTTTTTTCGTGTTCATCTTTTGCATTTTGTGGTACAATTTCTTGTTAAATGTGGCCAATTATGCTTTTTCTTTTTCTTTTAGCTACATCAACCTCTGGGGCATCGTTCTAAGCTTGACCCAAGGTGGGGGCAAGGGGATAGTTAGGTTGGCCTTATGTGGACCTAGAATGGTAATGTGGACCCAGGTGGGATAAATGATGAATGGAGATATAGTGAGTGGAAAGGGAGTAATATATTCAGATAGGGGAGCGGGACCACACACCCAAAGTCTAGGTTCCCTAAGTAGTACCACTCTAAAACCAAAGGGTCAATAAAGGAGATCCCATGGGACTAAGATCTAAAGGTAACAACCAAAAGAGATTAAGGGACAAGATCACAAACTAAGCCCACTCTTTCCGCAAAATCCCCCCATCAATCCATACCCATAAGTATCCATGATAAGTAAACCCAATACTCAATTACCAAATGACAAGACACAAATTTAGATTTGGGAGGCCCACCTTCAAACATACGATCAATACAGGTGGGTGAGGGACCACATGGCTGGATCAGGTGGCAGAGAAATGGCACAATGAGCTAGTAGTTGGCTGTAAGGTGCTGCTGGCTACCAGCGAAGGTCCATCATGGAGAAAATTTCTCTTGGGGATATCACCCACGAAGTGGTGGGTAACATGTCCATCACCCTATGAGGAAATGTACTACGATGTGAACTGCTCGTCCCACACCCCGGTGTAACCTTACAAACCACTACGCACCACTGTGCACCTTCCGTGCACCTATGCATATCGCTGCACACCGTTGTATGCCCCTATACATCCCTAGATGCCATGGTCTAAAACTGAGTCAATAAGTATCAATCTGCATCATGTCAGTATCGCAGTATCCACTCTCTTATATTCATAACCTCGGATGAGTGGACCTTCCCTCCTGATCCTCCCTGAGGTATCTAACGTGTGAATCTTCCTATGTACCTGTGGGGTTGTCCCTAGGGTGCTGCTCCTCGGTGACCCCTGTGCCCCATATATCCATGGGAAATTCTCCTCTCCATCCAAGGAACTATCTGGTGGCCTGTTGATTCCACCTCCTTTGATAGCCTCCTGCTAAGGGACACTGTTCATCTAATGCCCCCACACACGACCAACATGTAAGACAACTCATGGAGTCTACCTGCTCCTCGGTCAGCTCGACCTACCATTGGTTTTGTCCAAAACTCTGGTGGGAATATGAAAATAGGGGTGAGTCCAATCACAGGATCCACCATCCTGCTAATACCATCTCTCACCCAATCCATGGAGTGGTGGGGAGTTCCACATGGGTCCCAACGATGATCCAGTCCTCGAGCCCCTCTGGAAAACCATGAACCCTACTGAACTATGCTCCCGACCCTGGATGTATCCAAAAACCTAGCTAGCCCCATTAGGTACCAACACTATACTTCTCGCCATCCAACCCCAAGGGAAGGATCGAGAGCACGAACTCTCGTACACAGAACTAGTACCCCATCCTGCGAACGCTGCCCCTTACGTAACTCATGTCGCCTTGTCTCACTGGCCAGATCAAGATATATGATTTGTCTAGGTAACTCAACCACTGTCCCTCCAAAGTGCAAAGGTAAACTAACAATATTGCTAGCCCCACCTATGTAAGCCTGAAGAGAGCTACTAACTGGAAGTAATACAACTTTGCTAGGTGCCTGCGCATCTAGTTGCTCCCTGTTGATGGCAGGGCCAAAAGATGACTCTTATCCTCCTCCATCACGGGCTCAATAAGAGTCCTGAGCTGCCCCACAACAGGTAGCTCTTCAAGCATAACATCCTCATCTAGCTCACGCTCCTCAAGGTCCTCTCCATGTTGTTGTAGGTAGCGGTCATCTGGGAACTCTGTCACAACTTTGGGTACCTCTGTGCCCACTGGCACCTCATCAATGGATGGTCCTGTGGGTGTGTGCTCAATTGTCTCCACCAATGTGTCAATCAGGGCTACCAAAGGAAACTCCCACATAGGTGGCTCCTGTGTCACACTGCATGTATCTACATGCTCCTCACAACCCTACGCGCCCTTGGCCTAATGTTCAACCGCTTCCTCAGGCTCCTGATGTCTAAAACGAGGTCTCCACCAACAAAACTGCCTCCTGGTCTCACCCTCTAACTACCCTCCTCCACATGATGATCCAGCCCCTGAACCATACTTCTCCTTCTCCTGTTCATCTAAGAAATGAGGCATGCTAGGACGACCAGACTCGCTATATGTATGGGTGGTGTACGACTGGGATGTGCGTGTATGGGCTTGGGTTCTCTGTTGGTTATGTATTATTTGTTGCATCCCCTCTAGGATCTGTTGGTTCTGCCTCACCAATTGTTGGCTCTACCTTATCAATGTTGAGATTTTGTGTATTTGGGGTAGCACCAATTGTGCTTTAGCTACCAAATTTTGAGGAGGGACTAGAGTACGCTGGATCTACAAGACCCAGAAATGGATTTGGAAAATTTCATCTGGTTTAGGAGATTTTAAATTAATTAATTATTTTAATGGATTTTCTAAGTTAAAACTTAGGAAAATAAAATAATTAAAGTGAATTTAATTAAACATGTGATGAAATTGTCTTAAGTCACACAAATCAAGCTTTCTTTTAATCTTATCCATTGATTCAAGATATGATCATGGCCGTTGATTTGTCAACGAGAAAAGTATAAAGGAAAGGCTTGGGGTCATTTGTAAAGACATACAGAGGCAGAGCACTGAAGCTAAGCTGAGATTCTAGGGCGGGGTTGCTAAGAATACTCAGAAGTGTTTTAGTTGCAGAGGGGAATTTAGACCAATGGGGTGATCTGATCCCAGGGTCTAGAATACACAAGAGGGAGAGAAGAGATTAGCTCAAGGACATCATAGAGGAAGGCAGCAGCAGCAGGGACAACGTCATTTTCAGGAAACCCTTCAGAGGTTGCGCAGAGACCCTTAGGGGCAGTGTAGTGACTACATCACCCAGTTCCTTCTAGGAGTAGCGCTGAGGATTTGGAGGCAATCCAAGGCTGACACTGAAGCTTTTAGAGGCTTCAGAGGTTGACGCAGTGCACTTCAGGGGCAGCGCTGGGGTTTCTAGGCCTGGATCTGACTGAGTTCTATAAATCCCGTTTGAGGGTGTGGATCAGTTAGTATTTTTGGTCCTAGATTAGCCAGGCGCTGTAGATCTAGAATTTTCTCTGTAGGGTTTTTCAAATCTGGAACCCAAAGTTGTGTATTCAGAAATATTCTTAATAATAGAACCCTCCAGCAGCAGAGACCGGTTTTCCCACATTGGGTTTTTCCGGGGACAGTTTGTCTAGAAATAACTGTCACTTTGTCAATGTGTGCATGTGCTTATTCTATATCTGAATTGGTAGAGATCTGTTATGTGTTTTGCTTCGATGTTAACTTGAATTTATTCAATTGATAACTTGTATAAGTAGGAGGAGCTTAACCAGATTAACAATAATAATTTCTGCATAAGTATAAGGATTCAAAAATTTCTACATGGTATCAGAGCAATTGCAAATCTAGAAGGGTCACCAGCTGAAGAATCTGAAGGATCTAGCTGCAGAACGCAACTGGAAAAGTAGCAGAGAAGCAGATTTGAAGGGACAACACAGTTTTCAGGAGCAGATTCACGTAGAGGGAAGGGTGACGTTGTCCAGCGCTGTGCCCTAGCAAGCCCACACAATTACCGCGCAGAGGCAACTCAGAAACAACGCTGGTTGGGTCTGAAGCCAGCCAGTGTGATTCCGATCTGAATCTGTCAAATCCAGAAAAAAAACTACAGAAAAGTTGCAGAAATACAGAAGAGCTCGTGGGGTTAAATTTTTGAAGTTTTCAAATTTTTAGCCTTAGCACAAGTGACAAAGATTGGGAGGAGATCAACTTCTCAGAGAGTTTCTTGCCAAAGGAAACTTGCAGTTTGATCAGAGGATCAAAGAAGAAGCTGAATCATAGTTGATTTGGTAGATTTCCAAGGAGGGAAATCAAGTGTCAAAGGGAGCAGAGGGTGCCCAGTTTGTAAAGGACCCTAGATCCAGATCTCTAGTATAGAGAGGAGGAGCTCTAACACATTCTGAGCAGATGGCTCCTCATGGACTACGTGATCAGGATAGGCTAGAGGGCCTCTCAAACTTTTCGGTGTGGAAAGCAAGGATCTTGATTATTCTTGAGGCATACGGTTTAAGAGACCATGCAGAGCAGACTCAGGCCACACCGACAGATGCAGATCTCCTACGGAAGTATAGGGAAGCTGTTGGGCATGCCAAGTGGCTGATAATGGACAGTATCAAGGACCATATTGTACCACACATAGCTGAGAAAAGGACAGCTAACGAAATGTGGAAGGCCTTGACTTCCCTGTATGAGGGACAATCAGTCCAAAGAAAGATGTTGTTGGAGGCCCAAATGAGATCATTCATGGTGACCAAGGGAGAAGACATCGAACATTTCCTCTTCAGATTGCAGTCAATCAGGGATCAACTGACTGCAATGGGTGCAACCGTAGATGATGCAGTGGTAGTCAGGACTGCCCTCAATGCAGTCACGAATGATTGGGAAACCTTTTTCCAAAGTATCTTGGGCAGAGTGGACCACCCATATTGGAACAACTTGTGGTCAATCCTGCGGCAAGAAGAGCTACGCAGATTCACCAAGAAGTAGCACAGCCCTGGGTTGAACAAAGTAAAGGAGGAAGATGCAGCGTTGGCATCAAAGAAGCAGCCAAAGAAGAAGAAGGATCTTTCAAAGATCAAGTGCTTCCAGTGTGGTGAAATGGGACATTTTTCCAGCCATTGTTCAGGAAAGAAAAAGGACAAGGAAGCATCTTCTTCCAAGGCAACTGTGGCAGATGATAGGTCAAGAGATGATGTAGCCATGAGTGCTCATGAACCACGAAGGTGGGGTGACATGGACATGTAGAGGAGCTACATGGAAGAGAGATGCGATCCTTGAGCAGCTCATCTCTTGGATCACAAGTGAGCTACGACAACCTTAAGACAGTAGCAGGACAAGTGGAGCAGTGGGTGCATAGATCACAGATGAGGCAGAAGCAGAGGCAGATCTGAAGGCTGGGAGGAGCAACGCAGAGCAAAGCAGCAAAAGCGTAGAAGCAGTAGCAGTGCAGAGGCTGATGTGACTTCAACAGTGCAGAGCAGTGCTGCTTACGCAGTGCAGAGCTGCAGCAGCACAAAAAGCTTCAGAGGGACAGCGCAATGCAGCAACAGCGTGATAGATTTCAACACAAGGAGCTGATGTGACTTCAGTAGTGCAGAGGGAGTTTGATTACGCAGGCAGAGTTGTAGTTGTGCATCGTTCTTTAGATGCCAACACAAATCTGTAGCCTATGGAGCTTCAATGATGAGGATGCAGCCCATCAGACTTGTTTGTCAAAGATTGGGCAGGAGATTCAGTGGTTTCTCTCAACAACTGAAGTTGCAGTGCAACAAATCAGCAATGGCAACGCTATGAGCAGCATAGATGCAACATATTGAGAGGGAGCTGCAGTACAGTGGTTGCACTGGGAGTGGCAGAGTCATGGGCAGCAGTACAAAATGGCAGCAACAGTGCAGAGTTGAGTGGCAGGAGGCCAAGCTTCAGCAGCACAGAAGCAGTGCCCAAAATCATGTAATGCATAAGTGTGATGTATTGATGTGTTGAGATTTTGTGTATTTGGGGTATCATCAGTTGTGCTCTAGCTCCCAAATTTTGAGGAGGGACTAGAGTACACTGGATATACAAGACCCAGAAATGGATTTGGGAAATTTCATCTGGTTTAGGAGATATTAAATTAATTAATTATTTTAATGGATTTCCTAAGTTAAAACTTAAGAAAATAAAATAATTAAAGTGAATTTAATTAAACATGTGATGAAATTGTCTTAAGTCACACAAATCAAGCTTTCTTTTAATCTTAGCCATTGATTCAAGATCTGATCATGGTCGTTGATTTGTCAACGAAAAAAGTATAAAGGAAAGGCTTGGGGTCATTTGTAAAGACATACAGAGGCAGAGCACTGAAGCTAAGCTAAGATTCTAGGGCGGGGTTGCTAAGAATACTCGAAAGTGTTTCAGTTGCAGAGAGGGGAATTTAGACCAAGGGGATGGTCTGATGCCAGGGTCTAGAATACACAAGAGGCAGAGAAGAGATCAGTACAAGGACAACGCAGAGGAAGACAACAACAGTAGGGACAACGTCATTTTCAGGAAACCCTTCAGGGGTTGCGCAGAGACCCTTAGGGGCAGTGCAGTGACTGCGTCACCCATTCTGGGGTAACGCAATCCCTTCCAGGAGCAGCGCTGAGGGTTTGGAGGCCATCCAAGGCTGATGCCGAAGCTTTCAAGGGCTTCAAAGGCTAACGCAGTGCACTTCAGGGGCAGCACTGGGGTTTCTAGGCCTAGATCTGACTGAGTTCTATAAATCCCAATTGAGGGTGTGTATCAGTTAGTATTTTTGGTCCTAGATCAGCCAAGAGCTGTAGATCTAGAGTTTTCTCTGTAGGGTTTCCCAGATATGGAACCGAGAGTTGTGTATTCAAAAATATTCTTAATAATAGAACTCTCCAATAGCCAAAGACTGGTTTTCCCACATTGGGTTTTTCTGGGGACAATTTGTCCAGAGATAACTGTGTCACTTTGTTAATGTGTGCATGTGCTTATTCTAGATTTGAATTGGTAGAGATCTGTTATGTGTTTTGCTTCGATGTTAACTTGAATTTATTCAGTTGATAACTTGTATAAGTAGGAGGAGCTTAACCAGATTAACAATAATAATTTCTGCATAAGTATAAGGATTCAAAAATTTCTACAATCAACTCCTCCATGATCTTGCTAGCCTCCCCACAGCTGGCCAAGATCATGTTCTGATACCACTGTAATGTTCCTAATGGAAAATTAACAGTGATAACCAAAGACATGCAAAGAAATTCAACACAAATATTTTTTAGCAAACACCCATGAAACAAAAAATGCTCCAGAGTCCAAACACACAAAATGGACAAATTTATTATATATATAACTGCTAAAGTACAATGTGAAATAGAAAGAGTGCACCTGGGCTTGCACAATGCAAGCTACAAGCCTCAGGTGATTTTTATATCAATGCCCAACTGTTGCAAGAGTTTATCTTCCAGATTATGCGCTGGCCCAGTAATTGTGCACTGTTGGCTATGTTGAGACCCTGATTTGACCCCTCAAATCCGTCTAGAAAATTTTGCAAAATTAGAGGTGAGATCTTTGCCAAAAACCTAGAGAAACCCAGAAAGTGTTTTGGCAAATTCTACGGACCACTTGGGACCCAAAATTTGAGCTCACTCCTCCTAACTCGCTGCTAAATAATCCCGTTGTTTGGAGCATCAAAACTCCTCCAAAAATTCTGCAAAATTAGGGACAGAATCCTTGAGGCTAGTCCATCAAAATCCATAAATTATTTGGGCTAATTTTGACCTCTCGGAATTACCCAAATTTGGTGCTACGCCCTCCTCGACAGTTTCTGCGTACCCCACAATTCAAACTGCTAGATATGTCACCAATTCCTTCTCAATTAGCTGTAGGATTGTCTTGCAAATTTCCTTCGGAAGATGTGAGTGAAATTCCTTCCAAAACCCAGCACAAATAAGATGAATCAAGCGCCACAAATTCTGCCCAGTAATACTTTTGTGTAGGCCCTAAAATGGTGATTTTGGCTCTCTTAGGAGCAACAAATTCCATCCCTGAAATTCTCCACACTTGTTGGTCCACCCTCAATGAAATTTCTCCTAAATTCACTGGCCACAATTCCCCTTGAAACTCCCTCAACTTAGTGGTTTTATTTTTGCCCCTACGTCCTCCTGGAAGTTCGAACTAGCTGAAGCAAGATCTGATGTGTCCTATGAATTCAAGAAAATCTCTCCCCACTAAGTTCTGAAATACTCTCCTAGGGTGACACTCAAAATTCACCGAAGGTAGAGGTGGAATTCCCTTTTGGGAATTCCTTGTGCTAAACAACACTGGTTTACTTGGCTAAACGACTCAAGAAAACTTGTGTTCAAAAGTTAGATTGTCAAAGATACCAAATGGAGGCTTCCTTGCCTTATTTATAGAAGTTGGCCCTTTTTCTCTTGGTGGACCCCATTTTCCACTAACTCACCCACCTTTTTCTTTCTCTCTCTTCTTCCACAAGTGCAAATTATCTCCAAGGGTCGAATTGCCTCCTTTTTGTGGTCCCCACATTCCACCAAGGTTGAAATTTCTCCCATTATCCTAAGTCCTCATGCCTCCCATATCAAAATTTCCACCAATGCCTGAATTTCAAAATTGTGCTATGCTTAGCACCACCCACAAAATCTCTATTGACCTCCTTAAATGGAAAAATCGAAATTGGGGACATCACAGTCCTTGATCTTCATGTTATGGTTTTGGTAATTGCTTAATGAACTAAGTAAAATAAAAATACAAGAAAGTTAATAAGTAAATAAGAACTTCACATGTAATTATCATCATAAGAAAATCTTTCTGCCTTTCTGATTTTCTAACATCATGGCTATTGGATAGTGGAGCCACACATCATATGATAGGAGCATGGGAGCTATTTGATAGTATTTAATAGGTTGACAGATTGGGACTTAAAGATGCATGTGGAGTTTGGTGCTAATACCAAACATGTATTGAAGGGAGTTGGGACAGTGACATTCCAACTTTGAGTCAGGAGGCGCGTTGAAAGTGAAAGATGCACTATGTGTGCCAAAACAAGAGAAGTTTGCTTTCAGTCTCTATGATAGAGAAGAAGGGGTTTGTTGTAGCATCCCAAAATGGATAGGCACTAATCAAACCCATGAGATCTAGATTGGATGATGGCCATGTCAATGGAGTTAAAGAGGGAAACCTGTATAGGCTAAAGGGAAATCCTATTCGAGCAATGGCAAGTAGTAGGACAATGACGAAGAACAAAGAGTGGGAAACTCCGAAGGTTGAACAGAGTAGAGGGAAGTTAACCTTCAAGTTCAGGTGGGGAGGAGTGATTAGCAAATGTCCCCAAGTCTATTAAGAAGGCCTCATGGTATGAGATGAGTTTACAAGATGTTTAGGAGAAGACGGATTCTAGGAACAAATTCAAAAGGAGCAGGTCTTCGAGGATGATTCTGAACTAGGTGGCAGGGAAGGCTTATAGTTCAGAGGGAGCAACCATGGTAGTGGATGCAGTTCCAGAATCGGAGCCAATTCCAAGTAGTAGAAACACCTCCCTCGCTAAGAGGGAGTGTTGATGTTTGTAGCTTAGGAAGGTACTTCTCCACGGGCCTCAGTGTCTAGCCATGCAATAGTCACCCAAAGTCTCTTTAGGATACTTTCTCAGGTATTGAGTAAGTTGCTTTTGTAACTTAGCTTAAGTCTAACTTAGGAAAAACACATAATTAATTGTGTTCAGTATTGAGCTAAAGAAACTTAGGAAAAGTAGAGTATTTACTTTAGTGATTATGTTTTAATATCAACTGTTGATCTCAAGTGAGGTGAGATCTAATCTCAACCATCCATCACTTTGGAGATACGGGCTAGGGATTTATCTCAACGAGAAGTTATAAAAGCAGGGCTAAAGAGAGGAGAAAGTTGCACAAGACATTGAGAAAGAGATTTCCTCAAGTGAGGAGTGAGATACTCAAGTGTGCCATGTTCGAGGAAGGTGTAGGGGTGTAGTGATCCAGATTTATGCAGGAACGCAATAGAATACACATATAGCCATAAATACAAAGATGCAGTGGAAATAACACTTCATTTCATTAATATCAAAGAACTGAAATTTGCTTACAGACAAAATGGAAATGAACTAGCTAGGGTGCTGGTAGCTTATCTCCGAGGAGAGATGTGGAGGCTACAGGCCTCTAAACTCTATGTTACAATGAGGCTCGAAGGCCTATATATTATTGAGAAACAATGGAAAACCCTAAACATCAAAAAACCTAACCCTAGGAGATGAAACACCAGAATATGGGCTCTGTCGGGGTAAATTGGTACATCAATTTCCCGGGGTCGTAACTTTGGCATACTATCTTTGTTTAACGCACATGATACATCGTTAGAAAGATCTATTCAAGGACTACAACTACTGACCGCAAATGTAGATTCTAAAACAAAATCACATTGGCCAGAGTGATGCCCAAAAAACGTCGTTTAGGTTCTCAAAACGGCTCTGAAAGTTCAAGACCGAAAAACTGCTAAAAATAGTAAGTTGTGCCGAAACTGAAAAACTGAAAGAGACAATGGTGGGGCCCCAAGTGGAATAGGCGGGTGGCCACCAGTATCCACCTGGATCATTCCTCCCCCCTTAGGAAGCATTGGTCCCCATTGCATTGAGTTCCTCCTTGAGATGAGGAAACTTCTGCTGAACTTGGTCCCTGGTGAACCACTTTCCTTGGTGCAGGAGTTGGCCAGCTTTGACAACTCAATACAGTTGGATCTTTTGTTCGCGAGTGTTTTTGATTTGCATGTCCATGATACAATCTATGGTAGCCTGTTCCATGCAGTCTAGGTTTAACTCTGTTGGTGTGAGTTGTTCTGCAATGTCAGAGGTGTCTAGTAGAGGTGGGAAGTAGGGACGAAGGTGGTCCACATTGAATACTGGGTGCAAACCAAGGAATGGTGGAATACTGAGCTCAAAGGCATTGTTCCCTACAGCCTTGGTGATGGTGTACGACCCATATCGGAGTGGTTGAAGCTTGCGGTGGGGTCCAGTGAGGCGCTCCTTCTGCAAATGTAGCCACATTTTGTCGCCCGCCTGGAAGTTGTGTGGCACCCTATGTTGATCATGTCATTGCTTGTACGTATCATTGGCTCTGTCCAATATGTCATGAACTTGTTAGCAGATGTGCTGAATGCGCTCGATGACGTTCGCTTTGTCAGCTTTAGACTAGACATGAGCCGAATCGGCCTGAGTAGCCGCAAATGGCGTGGCTACGTCAATGGGACATAGTGGTTGGAATCCCAAGCCCACCTGAAAGGGGTTGTGGCCAGTTGAGCTGTGGAGAGCCCGGTTATAACTGTGTTGTACATAGGGGAGGCTCTCATCCCATGCGTGGATGCTTTGAATTGTACATGCGCAGAATGTGTACAATCATCTTGTTGACGACCTTTGTCTAGCCATCAGTTTGGGGATGGAAAGTTGTGGACTTGGTGAGCTTGGTGTCTAGCATTGACCAGAGGCTGGACCAAAATGCGCTGAGGAACCTGCTGTCCCGATCTGAGATGATAGACCATGGGATCTCAAAGTGCACCCACACTCGTTCAAAGAAGAGTTTAGCAGTGGCTTCTGCTATGATATTCTTCTTGCAGGCCGCCATAGTAGCCATCTTCGAGAATTTGTCGACGACCACGAAAACACAGTCGTTTCCATGCTTAGTAGAAGGAAGGCCTAACATGTAATCCATGGAGATGGATTCCCAAGGTCGACTAGGGGTAGGTAGCAGAGTATAAAGGCCTTGCTTCTTGATGGTCGGTTTGGCAATGGTGCAAGCAGTGCAGGATCTGATGTACTTCCCGACCTCTTGTCGAAGGTTCGGCCAATAGAAATACTTTTGCAGTACTGACACTATTTTCTCGACCCCGAAATGCCCAACTACTCGACTATAGTGTGCTTCCCATATCATCTTGGCATGCTCGCTTGAAGGAACACAAAGGTGTCTCAGGTGACATAACAGTGCATCTTGGAGGTGAAAATTTGGAACTTGCTTCCCCCCCAAGAGTGCCTTGTATGTGTGACCGAATTCTGGATTGCTCTTGTAGAGAAGTGGCCAATCAGAAGTCTCGTGCCCACAAGAGTTGAGAACAGTGGTTAGCACCACGATCGGTGGTTGGCTGAGGCAGTTTGCAACATTATTGGTGCTACCCTTCTTGTACTTGATGTTCAAATGGAACTGTTGCAGATATGTGGATCACTTCTGATGGCGATCATTCTGCAACTTCCCTTGTGTTTGTATGAACTGCAAGGGTCGGTGGTCTGTGTGGATGATTGTTTCCTTCCCCAAATGTAATGCTGCCATTATCGACAAGCCTGCACAATGGAATACATTTCTTTGTCATAAGTGGGATACTTGCAGACTGTGTCGGACAATGTCTCACTGTGATATGCCACTAGATGCCCTTGTTGAGTAAGAACTGCCCCACTAGCATAGTTAGAGGCATCCATATCGATCTCAAATGGTTGTCGCAAGTCTGGTAATGTGAGCACTGGGGCATAATAGAGGCAATGTTTCAATTCTACGATCACCTTCTGTTGAGATTCTGACCAAAAGAATTTTGCTTTCGCTCCTCCCTTGGTGACTTGATTCAAGGGCCAAATCATATGAGAGAATCCCAATACGAACCTACAATAGAAATTAGTAAGACCCAGAAAGCTGCGAAGCTCTGTTAGAGTGGTTGGGGCTGGCCAATCTCGAATGACTTGGATCTTGGTTGGATCCACATGCACCCCCCTTTCATCAGTAATGTATCCCAGATATTGAACCTGGGTCATGCCAAAAGTGCATTTCTCCAAATTGGCACACAACTTGTGTTGCTGCAGTGTTTGGAGGACTTGTCAAATGTGGTGGAGGTGCTCTTCCCAAGTTTGGTTGAAGATCAAAATGTCATCCAAGTACACCACTACAAATGAGTTGATGAATGGCCGCAATATGTCATCCATTAACCTCATGAAGGTTGCGGGAGCATTCGTCAACCCGAAAGACATGACCAACCATTCAAAAAGGTCTTCCTTGGCTTTGAATGCAGTCTTCCACACATCAAAGGGTTCGATTGGTACCTGGTGATACCCAGACTTCAAGTCAATCTTGCTGAAATAATTCACCCCTTTGAGTTGGTCCAGAAGGTCATCAATCTGTGGGATCGGGTATCTATTCCAGACAGTGATCTTGTTCAACGCCCGATAGTCAATACAGAGTCTCCAAGTCCCATCCTTCTTTTGTACCAACACGATCAGGCTCGCACAGGGTGACGAACTCTGCCGGATGTGACCTTTCTGCAGCAGCTTCTGAATCTACCTCTTGATTTCATTGTTCTCCAGAACAGAGTGTCGATATATCGGTCCATTGGGTAGCGGTGCACTTGGGGTTAGATCAATGGGCTGCTTGCCCTGACAGTGCAGAGGCACCCCTATGGGTGAGGTGAAGATGTCCTCGTACTCCTCCACAACCTTGTCCATTTGTTGTTGTCATGCAAAGGAGCCTTGTCTGGAGGTCGTGGCCACAGTCTTCTTGCCCTAGGGGCAGATCATCAGGAAAACAAATTTCTTGGTTTTGGAAATGAACTTACCACATTGTTTTGCAGTAACCAAAGAGATAGCGGCAGGCAGTGGTACCTCTGGTATCCTGTACAACTTATTTCCCAAAGTAACAATAACAGCACGAAGTCAGGACTCATACACAGCATGTTGCTTCCACAAGTATGGTTGGACTAATAATACATCACAAACATCAAGAGGAGCAATGTCACATAATACCTCATTTGTGAAGGGCTTGATGCTGTAGGGAAGGCGACACTGCTCGCTGACGCGGAGATTCCGTCCTTGGTGAAGCCACCCGATGGTGTATGGCTGTGGGTGTGTTGTGGTCGGCAAGCCCAACCACTTCATGGCATCTACTGAAATGAGGTTCTTTTGGCTTCCATTGTCGACAATGAACTGTAGCGGGGAACCCTTTACCCACATCTGGGAGTGGAAGAGACGCTGTCCCTCCTTTGGATCTTCTGGTTCCTCCTTCTGGATCTTCGCAGTGGCAACAGTGGTGTTGGGCTCTGCATCAATAATCTGTTTCCCTTTGTCATTCCCCTTGTCAGGTTCTAATTCAGAGTCGAAGCATGCATTTGTTGTGAAACCAGCTCCAAAAATAGAAGAAAAGAGATATCAACGCCTTAGAAATAAGCCACTTCGAGGGGGCAACCTCCAACACATTACATGAATGAACAATTCTTGGATGATACAAATTACAAAACCTCCTTTCTATTTATAGGAGTCAATGGGGCCACAATGTAATCATAGCCAACTTAACAATAATAATTTAAGGGCACAATAATAACAATATGGGGGTTACACTAACAACAATAAGGGACTATACTAATAATATAGGGACCTAACATGCCCCTCTCCTTCAAAAAAGTGTTGTCCTCAATGCTTGAGTAACTCTGGGTGCTTCTGTATAAAATTCTCATCCTCCCATGTAGAATCTTCAGTGGGTAAGTTCTTCCACTTGATGAGATACTCTGAAATTGATCGATTCCGTAGTTGTCGAGTTCTTGTTTCCGTGACTGCATCCGGTTCCAATATGATTTTCCTTCCTCATCAAGTTCTGGAAATATTGTTTGAACTGGAATATTTTCACCTATAACCTTCTTTAAGCATGAAACATGGAAAATCGGATGCACTCGTGAAGAAGCAGGAATCTCAAATTTGTATGCCATAGTACCAATCTTTTGCAACACCTTGTAAGGACCATAGTACTTTGGCGATAATTTATTATCCTTCTTAGCTTGCTTGAGGGACATTTGTTTATATGGTTGTCGCCGTAAAAATACCCAATCTCCTACATCAAAACTTCTCTCGCTGCGATGTTGATCTGCCTGTTGTTTCATTCGATTTTGTGCCAAATTCAGGTTATCCTTTAAGAGTTGGAGAACTTCTTGCTGATTCTCGATGTGATCTTCCACTACTTGAGCCTTCGAATTTTCCCTTAAAGATGATGTGATTGATGGTGGACGATATCCATAAAGTGCCATAAATGGGGTCATTTTTGCTGTAGTATGGAAGGAAGTGTTATACCACCATTCAGCGAGAGGTAACCACTTGACCCATTGTGTTTGTTTATCGTATACAAAACAACGAAGATATCCTTCCAAACATTTATTTACTATCTCAGTTTGACCATCAGATTGAGGATGATAAGATGAGCTATGAGCTAATTGAGTACCCAAACAAGAAAATAACTCCGTCCAAAAAATTCCAGTAAAAATGGGATCTCTATCGCTCACAATAACCCTTGGGTTTCCATGTAGCTTTTGAATTGTGTCCATAAATGTAGTAGCAACTGTACTTGCTTTAAATGGATGAGATAATGCACAAAAGTGTGCATACTTGGTAAGTCTATCAACTACCACCATGATGGCACTCTTTCCTTCGGACTTAGGTAAACCCGTGATAAAATCCATTGAAATCTCCTCCCAACGTTGACTTGGAATGGATAAAGGTTGTAGAAGTCCCGGGGTCTTAATTGTCTCAACTTTATTCTACTGGAAAACCAAAAATTCCGCCACAAACTTTTGAATATCAGATTTAAGGCCATCCCAAAAAATTCTTTCTTCACCCCGTGGTAAGTTTTTAAAAATACTGAGTGTCCTCCTAAAGGAGAAGTGTGCAATTCCAAAAGAATCTTTTGTTTTAGTTGGGAATTCTTACAAATATATAAGTGATCTTTGTACCATAAGGAATCATTTTTCCAACTAAATGTATCAGATGTACTAGTATCTTGCTGCAACTTTTGAATGAGTGTCCACACTTCTTCGTCTTTCTTCCATTCATCCCTTGCTTCGGTTATCCAATCTAGTTGGATAATAGAAATGGCACAAAGCAATGCTTCCACCTCTTCATTCTTTCTTGAGAGTGCATCCGCAACAACATTTAGCTTCCCTTTTTTGTAGATTATTTCAAAGTCATAACCCAACATCTTTGTGACCCATTTTTGCTGCTCTTCTGAAGATAGTCTTTGTTCCAAAAAGTGTTTAAGACTATCATGATCAATTTTTACCTTGAAGTGTCTTCCCATTAGGTAAGTTCTCCATTTCTTTAGTGCATGCAACATTGCTAACATTTCCTTCTCATAAATAGGTTTCTGTAAATACTTTCCTTTGATTGGATGACTTTCAAAAGCAATGGGTCTTCCTTCCTGCATTAAAAAAACACCAATTCCATTTCTTGAGGCATCACATTCCACAATAAAGGTTTTTGTGAAGTCCGGCGTAGCTAAGACAGGCGCTAGGCACATTGCCTCTTTAAGATGTTCAAAGGCCTTAGTTGCTTCAGGAGTCCATGAAAATGCATCTTTCTTCAATAATGTTGTTATAGGTGCTGCTATTCTCCCATAATTCTTAACAAACTTGCGATAATAGCCCGTTAACCCGAGAAATCCTCGCAACTGCTTTATTGTCTTGGGGACTTTCCATTCCTTAATGGCTTTAATTTTGTTAGGGTCTACTTTCACACCCTCGTGAGATATAATATGACCCAGATATTCCACCTCTTGTACTCCAAAGAAACATTTGGATGTTTTTGCATATAATTGTTTCTCCCGCAATAGTTTGAGCACCCTGTCAACATGTTCAACATGATCCTTCCAAGACCTGTTGTAGATTAGTATATCATCAAAAAATACTAGCACAAATTTTCTAAGGAAGGGTTTGAAAATGGAATTCATCAACCTTTGAAATGTAAAAGGTGCATTGGTAAGGCCAAAAGGCATGACCAAAAATTCATAATGACCCTCATGAGTTCGAAATGTTGTTTTTGGAATATCTTCAGTCTTCATTCTAATTTGATGATATCCTGAACGAAGATCCAACTTGGTAAAATAAATTGCTTCATGTAATTCATCAATCACAGGAATGGGAAATTTATCTTTAATGGTGAGCTTATTGAGCTCCCTATAATCCAGACACATTCGCCATGATCCATCCTTCTTGTGTATCAATACTACAGGAGCAGAGAAAGAACTTTGACTAGGTTGAATTATACCCGCCTCTAACATTTCTGCAATCATACGTTCAATTTCGCTCTTTTGGAAGTAAGGATATCTATAAGGCCTGATGTTTGGACGAACACTTCTCGGAATCAAATGAATAGCATGATCATGATCACGAATAGGTGGGAGTCCTTTGGGAGTTTCAAACACCTTGGAATGATTGTCCAAGACTTGTTGGAGATCTGCAGAAATAGATGATTTTGATGTCGGAACTTCTAGTGAGCATAATTGTGCAATTACGCCTCGTTGTTCTTTCTTTAAAAGCTTTGTCATGACATTAGAGCTTATTATCCTTCCTGGCTTCCCTTCAATACCCCGTAATTCGACTTCCTTTCCTTCTGAAAAAAATTTCAAGAAAAGTTCCTGAAAATTAAAAGCTACAGTCCCCAAAGATTGTAACCATTGTACTCCTAGTACAACATCAGCACCTCCCATAGGAATGGAAAGCATTGGACTAGTCAATACATATTCCCCCATGGTTAGCTTGATATTATGGCATTTTCCAGAGCAATTTATAGTTCCTCCATTTGCAACCATCTCTTGACATTCTGGTGTTGGGTATAGGAAACAATTCAATTCCTTGGCTACCTTACAATGAATAAAATTATGGGTACTACCTGAATCAATCAACACTATTACCTTTTTCTTCTTGATATGTCCTTCTATATTGAGAGTTTGAGGAGTGGTAATTCCCGCCAATGCATTACACGATATGGTCAGACTCATTTCTTCCTCTTCTAGGGTTGGTTCCTGGTGTATATCCTCTTCTTGTTCATTTTCTTCTTCCTCTTCACAATCTATGTAAAATAATTTCTTCTCAGCACACTTATGACCTTTAGTGTATTTGCTATCACAACTGTAGCAAAGCCCTTTTGCTCTTTTTTCTTCCAATTGTTGTGGTGTCAACTTTGTAGGTTGTGGAAATCTAGGCGTAGCAACACTTCCTTCTTTATAGAATTGAGTGGTAGGCTTCCTTGTCGCCATAATTTTACATTCAACTTTTCTTGCCAACCCGAATGCCTTCTCCAATGAATCAGGTTCCAAAACGCGAACTTCATGTTGGATGTTATCCTTTAAAGTGCCTATGAAGAGATCAATCCTGTGTTCCTCTGGAATATCAGTTACACTTATATTCAATTTTTGGAAGTCCTCAATGTGCTGCCCCACTAAACCCTTTTGTTTGAGATTTATCAATTGGCTAAAGAAGGTGTTGCTCTTTGTATCCTCATAATGTGCTATCATTTCTTCCGTAAAAATTGACCAAGTGAAAAAAATTTTACGGGAGCAAAGCCATCGATACCATACAAATGTATTTTGTTCTAAATGTAAAGTTGCAATGCGTACCTTTTGTGTGTTTTGCACGTTATGGAGATCAAAATATTGCTCCATCTGTAGTATCCATGTTATAGGATCATTTCCATCAAACTTCCTCATATCCATTTTTGGAATATGGTGGTTCTTCCCTCCAACATTAGAGTTTATGAAATCACGATTAACATTTATTTTGTTCTCATCATGAGTTTCCTCTACTATCTTTTCACTATTAGGAAACATTTCTTGTATCAACTTTGTCAAACCTTCCATGTCTGCTTTTAGATGATTCTTCATGTTTTCCATCTTAGCTTCCATGTCATCCATCTTAGATTCCATGTCAGTTTCCATGCCAACCATCTTAGCTTCCATGTCATTCTTCAAATCATCCATCTTAGATTCCACACCTTTCTTCAAACCATCCATCTTAGTTTCCACGCCTTTCTTCAAAACTTCCATGTCATTTTTTTGTTGCTCTTTGCGAGAGCGAAATTTGTTGCACTTGCTCTTGTAATTTTGATATGTTATGTTGCCATTCTTCGTCTTCATGAGTCATAGTAGAGCCTTCTAAAGGCTTAATGGGTGTTGAATTATTTTTAGGGGCCATTTTAGAATCCAATACTGATATCTATTCTACAATATGCCCTTGGAATCAATTCAACTTGATCCTTCAAACAAGACTTATGCAATTCAGAAAAAAAAAAAAAAAAAATTAAAAAATTAAAAAAATTAAAAATAAAAAAAATAAAAATAAAAATAAAAAATACACACCTTTTACTTTCTTTTGAGGAGCTCGATATTGAAATTGACTTATCTCTATACTTGCAGATTCTCAATATCTGAAATTCGGCCCTGTAGTAGTCCTCTGAAGCTTCTTTCAAATGCCACAAGTCTGACTTGATTTGGATTCTTCAAGATAAAGTTATGTCCAATCTCCCACAATGACCTAATTATGGACTGGTTCAGTAAAGAGAACTTGTACGACTTGCCACGTGTCACTGTTTGCTCCTTTGGCTCTGAAATTTATAGACAGGAAACTATAGTACGTGTACTTCCAGTCACTTCTAACAGAATTCCAATGCGATGCTCAGAGAGAGATTTATGAATATTTTCCCACGATCACCTCTTTGAGATGAAATTCGGGAGTCTGAAAAAGACCTAACTTCCACAGATCATATCTTCGAAAATATTGCGAACCAAGCTCTAAAATTTTGCGACGATGTTCTTCAGGATTTTAGCTTCACGCTCTAAAAATTTCAGCTTTTGAACCTTAGTAGAAAAAGAGTTATAGCGAATATTCCGCGATGACCTTTTTAAGTGAAATTCAGGAGCTTACAAAAAGCCCTAACTTCCACAGATCATATCTTTGAAAATATTGCGAACCAAGCTCTGAAATTTTGCGACGATGTTCCTCAGGATTTCTACTTCGTACTCTAAAAATTTCAGCTTCTAAATCTTCGTAGAAAAAAAGTTATAGCGAAAATGCCACGATGACCTGTTTGGAGCAGCAAAACCCTAGAATCCAAAGCTCTGATACCAAATGTTGTGAAACCAGCTCCAAAAATAGAAGAAAAGAGATATCAACGCTTTAGAAATAAGCCACTTCGAGGGGGCAACTTCCAACACATTACATGAATCAACAATTCTTGGATGATACAAATTACAAAACCTCCTTTCTATATATAGGAGTCCATGGGGCCACAATGTAATTCTAGCCAACCTAACAATAATAATTTAAGGGCACAATAATAATAATATGGGGGTTACAGGGGTACAATAATAACAATAAGGGGGTTACACTAATAACAATAAGGGACTATACTAGTAATATAGGGACCTAACAAGATCTGATTCAGAAGCCCTCATCTCAGCCACCAGCGATTGCTTGGCTCGACACTCACTTGTGTTGTGAGTGGAGCTCTTATGGAACTCACACCACTTTCTTGTGTCCTTCTTTGGCTTTGCGGTGTTTTTATTTTCTTGCGGCTTTAGCAGGTTGTCTTGGGCCGACATGCCTTGGCTTTGTCCTTTGTTCTGCAGTTTGGGGGCACCTTTCCCTTGCATTTGATTCGCAGATCGAAAGTCTCGTTTCTTCTGTTTGAATTTCTGCTCAATCTTGGCAGCACACCGATATGCCGTACCAAGCGAGGAGATGCCAAGGAACTCCATTTCCACCTGAACGTATCTGTGCAAACAACTGCGATACTTTAGCGCCAAATGTTTCTCCGAATCTTTGATACCCAATTTTGTGCACAGGGTGTGGAACAGATTCGTCAGCTCATGCACATCTTGATCTCTTTGTTGCCGCAACGTGGTCCATTGTATGTACTTGTTCTCATAGCTCCCCACACGATAGTATTGTTCCTTGATGGCGTCTCGGAAAGAATTCCAAGTGGGTATGGCTGAGAACAGAGAGGGTTTTGTCTCATCCTTTTTCTCACAATAGGTTTCCCACCAGTCCTTGACATGGGGGGTAGCTTTGAGGAGTGAAAAAATAATTTTCTCCTGGTCGGAAAAGTCATGAACCAAGAAATATCCTTCTAATTATCTACGACATCTGCATCTATTTAACCCTCAAATATGGGAATGTCAAAGTTTACTTGTATCTTAAAGGGAATCGTGCCTCTAGAATGGCTGTTGGATGCAGAATGGCTGTTGGATGCAGATGCGCCGCCGGTGGGCAGCGGTTGAAGGATCTGGGCAAAGTTATCCATCATCGCGTTCCTTTGTTTTTCGAGAGCCTCCTCGAGCAATATTTTGATAGGTTCTTGTTAATTTTGGACAACTAAGTCCAAATTCCTGGTTGTGCTACTCAGATGATGATCCCGATATTTTTATTGGATTTCTCCTTCGGAGAGGTGTAAGATTGATCTAAAGAACATCTCGATCAGATGAGCAGAACATGTATTTTGAATTTATTCCACTTATGTGCTAGGTCGGTCTAGAATGTAATATAGACTTAAATGTCTTAAAGGACGCGTCACACACACCCACAGATGATTATAAATAGGAGAGTTTTGGAGATCATTTCACACACATTGTGTGGAGGAAATTATCATCTCTCTTCTTGGTGCATTTGTGTTAGGGCTTTCTCATGGAGTTGAATTAGGGCTTCTTGATGTAGCCTTTTAGGGCTGTGTGACACGCTTGGTTGAATGACCTATTGGAGACTTTGTTGGTTGAAGCATCCTGCTGATCCCCGTAATGCCATCATTCTTCTTTTTTTTCTATTGTCGGCTTGTCTTCCATCGATCGATTTATTTGTTCTATCTGCTTCAGTGTTTTGTGCCCTAATCTGAAGTGGCATAGAACATGTTTAGAAATTTACATGGTATCAGAGCTTAGGAGAAGACATTGCCCAACTTGTGAGAGAAAAGAGAGGCTACTACAGCGTGGGAGAAGAAGAAGCTGCGTGGAACCTTTTTAGGACTTTTTTGAACGTTGTTTTGGGCATCACCACAAGTCCACATTAATTCTGGAAGGCCGCATTACTTGAGGGCTTGTTTGGGTGGCGTAGAGGCCTAACCCTTGTGGCATATTCCTCCCTCAAGTGAGTCGCAGCTAGGAGGAGTTGTTTCAACCCATACGCTGGCCTAAATAACAGTGCCGGAGGCCGAGTTATAATGTAAAGCTTCAGGCAATCTATGCAAGATCACGTGGTTGTTAGGCAGCGTTTGGAGGCTTGAAAGGTGGTCCAAACCACTGTGCGGGAGAAGATACAAGTCTCTGTGAAGGCCACACTATTTGGAGGTCTAGAGGTGAAAATAAAAGTGTTATAACAGGCTGTCATGAAGCCCTAACTAGTGACCTAAGGGATGAAACCAAGAAGGTCCATTTTGGGACTAGTTAAGGGTTGTTTATAAGTGAAAGAATCTTGGGAGAGGCATCTGCAGCCTCTAGGAGCTGTTTTGAGTAGGACGCAACCCTACAAATTAATTTGAGGGGCAGCATAGGGGTATCCATGCCCCAAATTGTAGCAGAGAAGGAGGGTACCTCTCCTAGGGCAATCCGCAGCTCTAAGGAGCTATTCTGGGCCAAAAATAAAGGGTTGTTAGGGACAGCGTTTTGTGCCCTAACCAGAGCTTGATTTGTAGCAGTCAAGGAGACCTAAACAATAAGCTTGAGGTATTTTTTTTTTATACATATGTGTAGATGTTAGATCCTAATTTATGGATCTATTTGCGGATTATATCCGAGCAGATTTGGGTACCCTATTTAATGAAGTCTGTTGTGTTGAAAATCGAAATTCTTTTGTGACTTAATTTTGGAATTTCTCCTTGAAAAGAAGCAAATGGTTGACAAGGATTGGATGCATGCCTGTAGCATTGGACGAATTATTCTCTGTTGATACAAAGTATCAAATATCTTTATGATACAGAGGCTATTATCCTTGTGATGCAAAGACTTTGTAATTCTAAAAAGGGATTGAAGGAACAAGGCTTATGATCACTATAGCAATCAAATTCATGAAATATTAAATGACTAATGAACATATTATCAGAAGCTTGAATTTGTAGTGATTTGTGACTTGATTTGTAAGGTAGTACTGTGGTATGCATCTTGCATAGGCAGCATTTGACATTGTTTGAATGATAGTTTGCATTCTCAATATAGACAGCATTATAAGGCACTACAAGATATCTACATATCAAAAGGACACCTACACGTTGAAGGCTAAATTTTGTAGACAAACTCATCACTGTTTGTATTGATGGTACTCTTGAACACTCATCATTAAGTTACAAGTGTGGAGTTTGTTAGCAACAGTTTGTAGCAAGAACATCTTATCAATTGCTTGCAATAAAGGCTTCCAAAACAGAGTAATAAGAGTTGTGGCAGTGACTATATCATCCCCTGGGTATTATTCAACAAGTAGGGATTTTTCATAAACTCTATAGAAGTCTCTTTATCACTTTCTGCTATAAGAGTGTTTTTTTTATCAGTTGGATCAACATCTTACTGTACAGTATGATGTGAGCCTTTGCATAACAGTGACATTTATGTGCTACTACGTATGACAATATATCCTTGAGTGTTTCTGGTACATGACGGTTTTATACATATATATAACCTTGACTGTCATAGAACGGTGATAGCAGTATATTTACATGGAAGTAGGTGTGTCATATGGCAAAGTATATATGGCCTCACTGTTTTGATATCTTTAGCACCATGACAGTGAAAAGTATGATAACAGTAAGATATAAATAGATGATGTATGGCATGACAGAGATATATGGTATTAATACATGTGCTTCTGTCAGTGACACTTGTGCCTGACAGTGGCACATATGACAGAAATATAAAGATACCTACAGCGTCATGATGGCAACCTTATCTAAAATCACCTTGACAGTGATATGATGTATATATTGAGCATTAGTATTTGTGATGTTTATGTCTGGGTTGTAGGAAAACTCAAGGGAGTCGTTGCAGAGATGCTGGGACTAAGAGGGAGACCTCTATCATCTAAGCTCCTGAGCAAATGATGTTGCTGTAAAGATGGATCAAGCCACTATGGAGGTTGCCCGTGCCATGCTATGTGACCCAGGTTTGCCGAAGTTTCTATGGGGAGAAGCTATGAACACTGCTGTGTACATTCAAATTAAATGCCCGCATTCTGCATTGGACTCCAAAACTCCCGAAGAAGTCTTCTCTGGTAAGAAACGTGATGTTTCTCATTTTAGAGTTTTTGGTTGTCTTGTTTTTCTTTCATGTGCCGAAAGAAAAGAGAAGCAAGTTGGATGCTTCTGGGAAGAAAGGAATGTTTGTGGGCTACAGTGAAACTTCGAAGGCATGTAAGATCTATGTGTCTAGTCAAAGAGAAGTGGAGATAAACCACAATGTGACCTTTGCTGAAGACGCTACCCTTCGGAAAGTGATGAACCTTCCTAGCTCCAAGGAAGACAATGATGCAGGGACAGAGAAGCAGGAAGTGTTGAAGGATGAATCGTTGCCCGATGTTGAAGGTCCAATGGACCCTATTGATCCTCCTCCTTCTGGTAGGAAGAGACCCTCATGGCTCAGGGATACTCTCGAGGATGCCAAGAGACATATGGCCCCAAGGGGGACATTTCGTTAAAGCAAGAAGTTGAATCGATACCAAGGGTATCT
Organism: Pinus albicaulis; assembly: GCA_034641835.2. Classification (NCBI taxonomy): domain Eukaryota; kingdom Viridiplantae; phylum Streptophyta; class Pinopsida; order Pinales; family Pinaceae; genus Pinus; species Pinus albicaulis. The sequence continues at coordinate 786,520,662 of CM076570.1, read as the reverse complement.
AGCAGCCATGAGTACTATTGTACAATCTGAGCCTGGAACGTTTGAAGAAGCCGTAAAGCATCAAGTTTGGAAGGATGCGATGCACGAAGAATATGAGTCCATTATTAAGAACGATGTCTGGAATGTTGTTCCAAGACTACAGGACAAAGCTGTTGTCACCTCGAAATGGCTCTACAAGATCAAGCATAGATCTGATGGAAGTGCTGAAAAATACTAGGCAACATTTGTCGCCCAAGGCTTCTCTCAAACATAAAGCATTAACTATGATGATATATTTGCACCTGTGGCTCGCTATACGACCATATGATCTATTATTGCCCTTTCCGCTATGCAAGGATGGAGTCTCCATCAGATGGATGTGAAGACCACTTTTCTGCATGGGTCGATAAAGGAAGAAGTGTATGTGGAGCAACCTCTGGGGTTCAAAGTCCAGGATAGAGACTCTCATGTATGCAGGTTGAAGAAAGCTCTCTATGGGTTGTAGCAAGCACCCAAGGTTTGGTATGAGAGGATTGATAGCTACTTGATGAAGCTGAGCTTCTCTCGAAGTAATGTTGATCTGAACCTTTACTTCAAGGTCGATCGTGAGAAACCTCTCATACTGGTTCTCTATGTGGACGATCTCTTCCTGACAGGTGTTGACCCTCTCATTCATCGGTGTAAGAGGGAGCTAGCTTTCGAGTTCGAGGTTGAAGACCTAGGACTGATGCATTACTTCCTAGGCTTGGAGGTTTGGCAGAGACCTGGCAAGATTTTCCTATCTCAAGGAAAATATATGAGGAAGCTGCTGGAGAGATTTGGTATGGTGGACTATAAGTCCGTGTCGACACTGATGGAGCTCAACTTCAAGAAGTTGTGTGAAAATGCTATGGGCCAGCATTGGGAAATCCTACCGAGTATCGCCAACTCGTAGGTGCGCTAGTGTTCTTAGTGAACTCTTGTCCGGACGTAAGATTTGCAATGAACGTTTTTCACTGGGTTGGTGCTGAGAATCTCTTAAGATATCTCCAAGGCACGATAAACCATGGGCTGAGATACACTGCTGGGAGCGGGACACTCCATGGATATTCCGATGCCTATTGGGTTGGCAGCATGGTGGATTGCAAGAGCACATGTGGATGCTGCTTCACACTTGGTTCTGCATCGATGAGCAGGAAGCAGAAGTCGGTAGCTTTAAGCACCGCTGAGGCTGCATACATTGCTATGAGCATGGCTTGTTGTGAAGCGATTTGGTTACGAAAGTTCTTTAGTGAATTGTTCGGCCATGTGCTAGATACCACAGTTATCTTTTGTGATAACCAGAGTGGGATTCAGTTATCCGAGAATCCCGTGTTTCACGACCGATCCAAGCAGGTACCACTTTGTCTGGGACATGGTACGTGGCATCGTAAGGCTCATATAGGAACTATGAGCAGGTCGTGGATATTCTCACTAAACCCTTGGGGAAGGTCAAGTTCCTAACCTTCCGTGAGAATCTTGGAGTCGTGAAACGGTCCTGTTGATCAATGAGCTGTGAAAGCTCCGGGTCTGGTTGGACGATGAGCTCTGGGAGCTCGAGGACGATGCGCTGTGAAAGCTCCAGGTCGTGTTGGACGATGAGCTCCGGGAGCTCCAGGGGGTGTGGGAATAGCTTCTTGAAGCTATAAGCAACCACAGGGCTAGGCTTGCCAAACCTTGTTGGTGTGCTTCCGACCCCATCGTGTTGACATTGAGTTGGTTTACCTCTCTTTGGTTTGTGCCCCGCATGCATCCTACCCATGGAGTCAGGGAATCATGGGAAGTACCCCTCATCTTTGCCAATGAGGTGGGAAAAGTTAGAGACCATAGCAAGACCGATGGACGCATCGGGATTGTCGTACTCTCTATGATAGGATGACATGTGTCCAACGACTTGATCGGGGATCAAGTGAAGTGGGGTCGGGGATCTCCAACTGACTTCGGGTCAATTAAACTAACATCGGGTTAGTATGAGACTCTCTAACATCAGGTTAGTATGAGACTCTGAGCTGACTTCGGGTTAGCCGGGTGTGATGTCTTTGTGACTCACCATTTGAAATAATGATGCCAGTAAAGCACGTTATGGCAGGGTGATGCACGATGTTTGGATTGCACAAGTGGATGGAGTTCTCCCTAGTTGAGAGGGAGTGTTAATTTTGGGCAACTAGGTCCAAACTCCGGGTTGTGCTGCTCAGATGATGATCCTGATATTTTTATTGGATTCCTCCTTCAAAGAGGTGTAAGATTAATCTAAAGATCATCTCGATCGGATGAGCAGAACATGTATTTTGAATTTATTCCACTTATGTGCTAGGTCGGCCTGGAATATAATATAGACTTAAATGTCTTAAAGGACGTGTCACACACCCCCACATGTCTTGGAGATAATTTCACACACATTGTGTGGAGGAAATTATCTTCTCTCTTCTTGGTGCATCTATGTTAGGGCTTTCTCATGGAGCTGAATTAGGGCTTCTTGATGTAGTATTTTAGGGCTGTGTGACACGCTTGGCTAAATGACCTATTGGAGACTTTGTTGGTTGAAGCATCCTGCTGATCGTCATAACGCCATCATTCTTCTTCTTTTTTTCTATTGTTGGCTTGTCTTCCATCGATCGATTTATTTGTTCTATCTGCTTTAGTATTTTGTGCCCTAATCTCAAATGGCATAGAACATGTTTAGAAATTTACAGATCTCCTGCTCTCTCATCTTTCTTTTCGTCCCCCATGGGTCGTCATCGGGGTTTGCGAGGCTGATCTTGCAAAGGTTCAACCAGATCGAGCCCTAACTCCTTATACCCTGGCTTCGTTGGGGACATGCAAATAAGGATCGAGAAAAAGCAGACCGCTCTGATACCACTGATCCAGATTTATGCAGGAAGTCAATAGAATACACATATAACCATAAATACAAAGATGCAGCGGAAATAACACTTCATTTCATTAATATCAAAGAACTGAAATTTGCTTACAGACAGAATGGAAATGGACTAGCTAGAGCGCTGGTAGCTTAGGCCTCTAAACTCTGCGTTACAATGAGGCTCGAAGGCCTATATATTATTGAGAAACAATGGAAAACCATAAACATCCAAAAATTTAACCCTAGGAGATGAAACGCTAGAATATGGGCCCTGTTAGGGTAAATTGATACATCAATTTCCCGGGGTTGTAACTTTGGCATACTATCTCCGTTTGACGCACATGATACATCGTTAGAAAGATCTATCCGAGGACTACAACTGCTGACCGTTAATGTAGATTCCGGAATGGAATCATATTAGCCAGAAAAACGATGCCCAAAAAATGTCGTTTAGGGCCTCAAAATGGCTCCTGAAGTTCAGGACCCGAAAAACTGGTAAAAATAAGAAGTTGTGCTGAAACTGAAAAACTAAAAGAGACAATGGTGGGGCCCCAAGTGGAATAGGCGGGTGGTCGCCAATATCCACTTCGATCATGTAGCATAGAAGATCTTGATCAACCAAGCAGATTAAGGATAGATCTAGGGATTGATTAGCCGGATCAGATCCAAGGTATGTTGAATATGTGTTTTTCTCAGTTGCACCATTATCCCAGCACAAGAGCCCAAGTAAGTTCAGATTATTAATCTAATGAAGAATTGTTGATTGGGAAGAATTTGTGTGTGTCATATGTGATTGAGATTGGTTGTGTAATTGTGCTTCCACTGAATATTTTGTTAACCTAGTTGTTCTTTTATTCAGTAAGTCTGAGATAATTTGCTAGGAATTAATTGCCAGGTACTGGGTTCAGAGTGTTATAATTGTGCTTCCACTGAATATTTTTTTAAGAACCTAGTTGTGCTTTTATTCAGTAAGTCTGAGATAATTTGCTAGGAATTAATTGCCAGGTGCTAGGATTAGAATTTAACATGGTCAAATCTGGACTTCCTTTTGAGAAAGCTAAATCTGGCATCCTTCAGCTGAACCAAATTTTCTCTGCATGCTAAAACAAAGACAAATGGTCCCTATAATAGAGAAACAGGCATGATGACTTTCGATCATGGGATGCTTTGATGGGTATTGTGTATCTATGACCTCAAGACTCAACCCATTTACTGATATTATAAGGATATGCAAGAATGGTTGCTCCTAGGTGTAGCGGTATTTGTAACTGTTCACATGAGTTATAATCATCCTCTGCACCTTTATATAGCCTCTTAAGAGTGTCCAGACTCCAGACTCCAAACACATTGTCTGTCCTTTGTTAGTTTGAGATGATCCCACTATCCCACTAGCTATTGGTAGCACTCTAGACCACCTCCTGGGCAAGATAATTCCCAAGGATTGTTTTATGTGCAAGTTAAATGTCCCAATATAGTTTCCTACAGGTAAACTAGGTTTCTTGCTTACTAACTAGTCAAAGAGTTCAACACCCTAGGATAGCTTCCTCCACAAGTTAACCAGGTTTCTTGCTTGCCAGTTAGCTATTGTGGTTCTAGAGATTGCCAACGTGATTTTTAATGCTTTTTTGTCTTATATTTTCATTAACTCCATTTCATTAGATTTAGGCATTGATCCTCCTTTCTGGCACGCAATACTTTTTAAGCCTGTGATTGTGACCATTCTTTGAATAGTTTGAACTTTGTGGTTATTTTTACTTCCTAGATTCTATTCTAGTGAAAATGTTCCTTTGGGTGAATGGCAGAATATGTTACCTGACAAATCTCCTTCTTTGTAACGGACAGGTTGTTAATTTATGTATAAAAATGCATTTACAATTGTTAGCTTTCCACCTTCAGTAATTATTGTTGGGTTTAGTGTTCTGTCGAATATTTATCCTTTTAAAATTGGTTTTATTTGTACACTTGATGTCAAATGTATGGCTTATAATTTTTCGATTTCTTGAAATAAATTGAAAATTCAAGGTGCTACAAGTTTGTTTGTTGCAAAAATTAATTGTTGTTTAACGTGAGTATGAGGGTGTCAGAACTAATCCAAATTTTTAATAATAATTTCAAATTGTTGTCAAGCAGGTGGCAAGCACATTGGAGGCTGCAGTGGTGAGTTTGTTGCAATTAGTTGAACTTTTTTGGGTAACAACTAATTTTGAAAATTATTCTCTACACAAGGAAAATGTCAGCGACAATTGGAGATGCATGACATGTTCTCTTTTGTAATATGCATTTTTATTTTACACACACACACACAGAGTTATAGTTATTTGAAATATTTATATTTACATTTATTACTTTTTTCGGGGTTGTGGGGTGGAGCAGGCATACATGCCTAAATACAGGTTTAGTATATATTCATCCTTAAGGGTACTTGCACTTATTTGCAGATAATTTTTCTTTTCATTTTCGCCTGATGCTACTGGTTATTCTCTGTAACTTGATGCTAGTGAGCTCCATGTGTCTCAACCTTCGAGATGAAAACTGTTGTGTAAATTTGAAGGCGATGCTTGGTGATTGACAAGATGGTGGTGTTTGAAATGGCTCTCTTTTTTGTCTGTTTTCTGCATTTTGCTTGCCTGGTGTGATTTCTACATGCTTCTTACTCTCAGCATTCTGTGACTGGTCTCTCTAGTGTAGAGTTTACCAATGTTTAGGGAAATCTTCGACTACAGATATGATTCCTTGTAATCTTATGTGGCATTTTTTGTCATTGCCTGTATTTCTTGATGTATTTTGCCATTTCTTTTCCAATATTTTGTACTTATTGCTTTAAGTGTGCTTTCCAGATCTGGTTACTGTGGTTCCAAGGGTTTGGTTACGATTTCCTTGACTGGGCATAAAACTTTTGTTCTGTGAATTTGTACCCTCTTTTTCTAATTTCTGATATTTATCTAATTTGTAAATGATGTTTTTGAAAATGCACAGAGACAATGGCATTGCATAAAAAGGGAGCGCTTATTCCCTTGCTTTCAGCTTCTGGACTTGAAGTGTCTTAGTATCAAGATAAGCATGTTAAGTATAAATTGGAACAAGTTAGAGGTTTTCCAAAAACTTTCAGTCAGCTGCAGGTTAGATGGGTTGATACGCAGCTATGCAGTGAACTTTTTCTTTTTTCTTTTTTCTTTTTGTATTTTTCATATAGCATGAAGATGACTTTTGTTTGAAAGAGAAAAACATTTTAAAAAGAAGGGCATTATATTGTCCTCATCATTGTGAGAGATTGAATACCCATTGTCTACCTGTATTTCTTTCTACAATTTGTTTTTCAACGTGAAGAAATGATATCATCATACAAATTGATGACACTTACCGACTGACCAGGTATAGTATTCAAAACTTGTTGAATTCTTGAAAGGAACTAAAACTTGTTAGGTTTATATCTAAAAATCTTAGTAAAACCCACAATACTTATGTTATGATTGTTATCTATGACAAAAATCATAACAGTAAAGTCTGCAAGAACTGAACTCCCTTTCCCTTAGTAACTCTCTCTTCAAGAACTTCCATTTGGAGTCAGGATGCATGTGACATCTAGGACTTTGCATCATAGTTACGTAGGAATGATATTGCTTAAGGTCTATGCTAAAGCAGACTTGAACTTTGGGTCAGTCCTGTTCAACTTTGAATTACTAATGGCAAAACTCTTGTAAAACAAGAATTATGCAGCTTCTAAACCTAAATTTATCATTTGCAAGAGTTAATTCATCAAACAGTTTGACAGTTATAATCCAACAAGTTTCAATTATCCCAATGCTTTGTTATTGTATCCATACATTATTCAACAAAATAACCAAGAACCTTCTGACAACTATTGCGATGGGAATTAAACGACCTGAAATAACCATAAAATTACAACACAGATACGTTGAATTCATAAGTTGGTTGAACAATGAACAGATAAAAAAATCTGTAAAAGTTGCTTGCTGAAGAGATTCCCCTAAATCTATTAGATAAAACCCTCCACAAGAGGAACATACGGTATATCTAATACCTTGACTTCTTGTTTATGTAAAGGTTTAGTAATACTTGTTTTCATCGGCTATGGTTTTCATAGTTATCAATACAACCTAGGATAACTAGTTACTAGACATAGCTTAAAAAACAGAGATTATCTATCTGGAATGCAAATATTTATTCAAATAAAGGCTAACAAAACTTGACCAGAACTGTTACTAGTGGTGTTTGACATGGAGTTGTTTGATTGCTTTCCTTGTTCATAGTGCTTTGTCGTCAAAGGATAGACTCCAATATGGTTCCCGCAATTGTTTGCAGAACCATATCCTGATATTGCTTCATTGAATCCACCATCATGACCAACCAAGATTTTGTTATTATTTGTGGTTCATACAAGAGTCGAGGCATGCGTATCTGTTTTCTTCTGTGACTATAAAGCAAAGAATAAAGTCATTTTGTTAGGATGCCTGTACTTGTTAGAAATCTGATTATTTTAGGTTTAAAAACATTCAATCTATTGTAAGGATTTGAAATCTGATTATTTTAGGTTTAAAAATGATTGATGTGATCCTTTGACACTCCAATAAACTATGTTCTAAGAAATCATTCATAGGAATTCCTTGTTGGGTACTGATTGACACGCGGGATAGATTTACAAGAGTACATCTTGAATGCCACGATCTCAATCAATTTTAAATGATTGTGCTCTGTCTCTCTTTTCAATTGCCTTACGTTACATAAATGAGAGGAGGACAACTCATGAACTTTGACTTCGACTTGTTTTACCTTTTTTGCCCATTGCCGGTTCATCCTCTTGTGACTTTTTCCCTTTTCCAACTCCTTGTTTTCCATGGATTTTTGCAGTTTATAACCTTTAGGCTTTTAGTTAATGTTCCCCTTTTGTGAAACTTCTTGTGGTTGTTATATCAGTTTTGAGTAAATCTGTTGCTTCTCAAGTCAATTTTCCTTCTGACAAATTTTCAGCTCTCCGATTTTAGGGAACTTTCTAAACACTACTCCGTTATGTTGTATAGCTCGGGCCAAATATTCTTAGGTCTCAATGGTGATCAGTTATAGCCTATAGCCCATAGATATTTTTGGTCATCAGTCTTCATATGATATACGGGTTTATACAGACTTAGTTTTGCCACACATAAACTTGTTAAAATTGAAAAGGTGGGAACACCTTTTCGATGTTTCCTTTTACATGGTGTTATTTAGAATTTTAGGGTTGCATTATTGAAGTGTTTGAACAGGCCTTTTTGCAAATTTTTTATTATAATTGATATATATATATGGAGTTATAAACACCATCCATGTCGTTGGTTCTTATGTTCATTATGCTGGTCACTCTTGTTTTCTTCGTAGTGAATGTTTGTTGCTGTCATGGGAAACATTAAACAACCATCTAATTGTTGCCACTTATGAGGCAATTTGACTCATAAATTCAAGATCCTTAAGTTGCTTCCTGACACTCAATTGGTCTAAATTTGACACCTTGGAGGCTGTGGTACGTCTTTTAGTTGGCAGAAAGTAACCTTCTTAAGATTTGTGTAAATCATTGCATCAAAACTTTACTGATAATAAAAATGCACCTCACAAGTTCAGGTAGTTATCATATATTCTTAAATTGCAATCTTATTTTCAAAACTGCATGAAGCTTAGTAGTAGAGGTCCTCACACAATAGTTATACTGTGACATTGTTGCGAGATCACTATGTGGCTCTATGGTTTCTTATATGCTATATCATTGTTTGGTGAAGCCTTACTTATTATGGAAACTTACGATCGAAAAATATAATGAATTTTAAGTTTTAAATACAATTATGGCAAACACAGAGAGGAAATAGAGAGAAAAGATAAAAACAAAGGTAATTTCTCATCTTCTCATCATAAGCAAGTGATCAGTTATTCTCTTTAAAGTCGAGAATCTACTATATATGAAATGTCTGCAATAGACATCATATTTTATTCATACGGAGACCTCTCACTTGTAAAGAAATACGTGTTATTTGATTAACAAACAAATTTATTGTTTCTTAATGACGGGCCACAATGGTTTGGTATGAAATGCAGATTCAAAATGGTTGCAATAATTCTGGAAAAACCTTCAAATAAAGACCAAAAAATTCATAGAACATATATATAGCCTTAATTCATAGAACATTCAGAAGGCTACCTGGATCATTTTAATAATATGTGATTGTAAATTTAAAATATGAATTTCGCTAAATTGAGAGCATAATTACACGTGTCTTTTGTATCCATGCAAATTATTGCATAGTACAATTCGATAAATGATAGAATGGCTTCTAATCATTGTTCAGATAAATTATTTATGTGAAAAATTTTAAAATGAGATTTCATTGCATCAGTTTTATTATTTTTACTGGTAGTCGCTTAGCTTGTCTTTTAAGAAGAGACATTAAAAAATAACTTAGCAATATAATAGTGTATCTTTGCAACACCAATTAGCATCAACTAAATTACAAAATTGTACGTCTTAATGAGTAGCAACTAAATACAAAATTGTAAGCAAAAAGGTCAAGTAAAATTATAATCATGTGAAATATGGCAGATGAGTTTGCTTTTATGCCATACACATATATATATATAGCAATATCAAGCAATTTGCAAGAAACTTGAAGATCTAGAAGTGATTTAGTTAGCTTCTTGAAAGACTACCAAATTCCATGAAAAGACAATAATGATGTGTTGTTTACACATTGACAAATCAACAATGAAGCAAATCCTTCAGATTTTAGCAAAAGAGTGAATAACAAAATGAAGCTTGACAATAGCCCTTAATATGAAATGAGGTTTTTGAAATCCAGTTTAATGTTATAATTGGTTACAAAACATGCTTGTGTATTTGCATCATAGCTCAATGGCATAATTTGTAAAATTGAATCTAATATGATAATTGTGGATTCCTTTTGAGAGCTTCAAATGCACTACTTAACATTGATTTCTTTCTTGTGCACAATTTTTTGAAAAGTGATGAAAATATTTGGAAATTATGCTACATATACGATTATCAATTATAAATGTTAATTTTTTTTATAACTTATGTTACAATTTAAAGATTGGAAAACAATAATTACATTTTTTTTGGTGTTAAAGTGAAACTATAAGAGTATTGATCCTTACAACGAAAATCACCTTTCATGTCATATCACCTTGTCACTTTACCACTTTGTTACAACCCTAAATTTTACGGGGGACCAAATGCTAGAAGGAAAAATACAACGTTGAATATTTTTAACTAAATACATTAGTTTTGCATCATTGCTACACAATAGTTTTTACATAATTAATTATCACCTTAAAGAGTTGTAACAAATCCTTCCACAAGTTTACCATCCAGCATTAAAGTGAATGTGTGTTTGACTAAAAAAAGATACAACATTATGAAGCAACAAATAAGGGGAAGATGCCCTTCTTAGATAGTTGGGATCTAATGACAAGCACTTAGAAGTATAAAAGATCACGATAAGTCCAAGTGATTACCTCAATTGGTTGTTACAATTGTTGTTGGGCATCTAGTTGGATCTATGTTGATGAGGGCTTGAATTGAATTCCCTTGGGTTAAACAAAATAGTCTATATTGACAAGTTTATTAGGGGTGCTATCCATGAATATGGAGACACACCCTTGGGTTTTCCCATAAAGTTTTCCTTGGAAAAATAGAAGAAAAATTTAAGAAGGTTTTCATGGACTTGGTTAGAGTTTCCAAATCTCAACAATTCTTATAACTAGTTAGATAATTTAGAGAGAGATTTTTAAAAGCTTGTCCTTGATCAAGGTTGATAAAATCATCCATCTATAAACAATGAGTGTGAATTTAGTAAAGGGCATGGCCTAATTCCAACACTGCCACTTCCACAAATTTCCTTCGAAAGTTAGATTGAGCCTAAAACTTGAGTTATTATGTGTGAGATCCTTGATTCTCAATATAGCAATTTGTTCATGTTCTATAATCAATGATCTTCCTTTATCTTAGGTTAATCAATCTAATCTCATTTAACACAATTGTGTATGTCCTGGATAATATTGGTTCTCTTTAGTTAGAGTTTTAGATATTTATATTATGGTCTACATCCTCTAAGAAATTCAATATCTTGTCCACCGAATTGAAGGATGTTTCACAAATAGATAGATAGAATAAATTCAATAACTTGTCCACTAAATTAGAGGATGTTTCACAAATAGACATATTGAATTTATAGTTGTTTTGCATTAGAAAATGCCTTCAATTTTTCTTTGTCTTTCACATATTTTGGAAAACAAAAAATAGTTTAATTTTAATAGGATCTAGTTATCAAACAATCAAGTAGACACACTTCTTTCCACCCAATCATATAAAGTGGTCGACATTCTATGATATTTCGTTCGATGAGACTTCCCATTTCTTGTTTCCAAGCATGGGTATCATAATCCACATGGCAAAAAGTAACACTCCTTTTGTTTTATTAGCAATGATCCACAATTTTAGAAGTGTATCAAATATCTCATTCAATTTTGTGGCATCAATTTTCCCCTTATAAATAATCCCACGACAATTTCCTAAGAATATACAAGTTTATTATATGTTCATCAAGAAGTTTTGATGAGAAACACACACACTCTCCTTCGAAGTCGGGTGTTGATTTCTCAAGTGCAATAGATACAAGCACTAATTTCTGAAATACTAATAATTACTTCTAATGATGCAGATATTCTTTTAGCACTTCCACTTCAGCATTAAGCAATTACACTTCATAAATTCAAACATACATGCACAAGAAATTAGAGGAAATTTCAACATCAAAGTGTTCTCCTAAGAAAATAATAATAAAATAATATAATAAGATTTATGAATTTTGGAGGGAAAAGAAAACTACATTTTTAAATTGTATTTTTGGCTTATTTCTGTTGAGAATTTGGAGGGGTAATGGTTAATACAAATTCTCTTCTTGATAATTACTTGTGAGCTTGCTTATGTTGCTTATGTCTCCTCTTAGTTAATCTTTCATCAAGTCAATTATTATCAAAATATACAGAACACAAAATTTAGGCCAGAGTAAATACTTTTATTGTGGGAAGGTAAATCACAGATTTACCTTCCTTCCTTTACACTACAAAATTCATTTTCTATTCTGGAGCCCTTCTTATTAATTCGTATCTGCATTTGTTATTGCAGCATGATCGCAACCCTTCTTTTACTATTCCAAACATTGTCTTACATTATTCGATTACACACGCGGTATGATCGCACTTCTTCATATGGTGTTTGCACGGTACAGTCATGCTCTGTCTCTGCTGTAATGACCGCAGATCTTTATATGGTGTCCGCAGTGTAAATATCTGCATTTCTACTTTGGACATGTTCGCTTATTCTATTAACATTTGCATCGTCTTCTTTAAATATCCGCACTTGTCTTTCTTGTAGATATACGACTGGAGATATCTTATTCTTATGATTCATCAGTTGTCTCTGCTTTTTCTTCACCTAATTACGCATTGTAGTCTTCTCTTAAACCCGTACTGTGTTACCTCTTTTAACAGGTAGAGGAATCCGCAATCTGCTCCAGACATTTTGCATTTTTACCTCCGAGAGATCCGCAGAAAGTTACCCTTCTGTCCATGTTATCCATCGCACTTACTCGGAGACAAGTCCGCAATCTTCTTCATATTAAATTGGCCGCAGAACAGTCATATATATATATGACTTGTCTAGTTATTGAGCCGACTAATCAGCTGGTATTTAGGCCGACTTGTAGCTTATGATCTCTGTCATTTTATGAGGCATTTCTTCACATAAATTCCAACGTTGTTTTCACTTTTATAGGAGCTTGTCTTTCAACATATTTTGAAGGCTTGTTGAGAGCTTCTTTTCTTATTTACATAGTTAACATGAAGACCGACCTAGTTACATTTTGCAACACTCCCTCTTAACTAGGGAGGTATTCATATAGTTACATAATCACTTTCAAACTTAAAGAATCTCATAAGAAAAATCAGATTAGTAATCGCATCTGTATAGCATCATTCCAACCAGCATTGTATTAGTGCAAGGCCTTGACTAACAACCCCATCTCTTCAACGAGACAATGGGCTTCAATGTTGGCGAGACACATAACTTATAGACACCTTCGTCATTGTCTCTCCAAGGTGCATACTCTACCCGGGTGTTCCCAAAGTATGACTTTCCTGGACTATTCTTCTCTTGGGTAGCTAGCCCTCAAAGAATATCGGTCCCCGACTACTCTTATCTTGAATGCCCGATCACATTCTCAAAGAGTATCGAATGCCAGATGATTACCCAATCCTCCATTCTGTCTTCCCAAGACCAGAATGATGTGTCTATCTCTCCCTCCCAGGGAGGACCTATTCCATAAGGGAATGTACTTATCCTTATACAAATAATGTACCTAAGCTCATCCTTGGGAATTACCAAGTTTCTTCCAAGTAAGAAACTTACCATTAGGCTCCCTCTTAACCAGGGACCTCCAGCAGCAATGGTGAGACACCCAGCTGCTCATGAAGAATTCCTGTCCTTGATGTCATGGATTTTGGTATTGAGGAATCTCCATCTTTTAGCTTCATCGAGCACAGATCATCCATCACTTCCATCCTGAGTCTTGTTAGCTATCAGAGTGATTCACCAGACTTCCTTATCTAGTCCATTATTGTGCCATGCTGCTTTCCTTTGAATCATCGCTTAGGATCATACATCCTTTCTCATGATTAGCAGCCCTGCACAAATTCATCCAAATAAACATTTACATATGAACCCTTTTAAAACAAAAGTTACCTCGGTGATGATCTTTCACCATGACATCTTCCTGTAAGCATCGACATCCTTTATACAGATTGACACATCTCCTAATGATATGCTTTTCCAAGGGTCTTCTTCTCTACCAGACTTCCGTCAGAGTCTACATATCTCTCCAGGAGATCTCCTAGTCACATCTTCTTGGCCTCTGGGTGATAACTGCCTCTTGACATGGTTGCATTTCATGATCTCTTCCTTTCTGCACATTCTTGATTCCCAGGAATGTACAACTTTCCTAGTTTCTCGTTCGTATACAACCACCTCATATTCCATGAGGGCATATTATGTTGATTTCATCTATTCGTGCATTGCGAGATACTACTCCATTGATTATACTTCTAAGTTCAGAAGTCCATTACCTGCAACCACATGACATGACTTCAAAACATACAATGTCAACATACAAATATATACATACCTCATATCTTTTTCCCTTGAGTCATCCTGTAGCAATTTCTCAAGAATGAAGAGCTTCATTCCCTTGGCCTGCTTCATCAATATGTCATCACATCCCAAAAATATGTTTACATGATGACCTTTGCTCTTGATGACTGATTTACATTAGTAATGTTCATAAGTCTCTTACTTAAACTTTCCCTTTTCTTCTGTGAATGTTTGAGTCTGTTATCATTCAACATTTTTGCATAGAATAGTTCTTTCAACTTATCATGTATTTTCTTGGTGTCTTCAATTCTTCATAGACAGAGGGATGTAAGGACTTTGATTAAATCCATAAGAATCCTTTGAGCCCTTCTATCCCTTTCCATATATTCAGATAAATCTTGATCTTTATTGACTTTTCATGATTTTACTTTCTTCGAGGACTGTGACCATCCTCCTTATGTAGGGATTCTCGGTAGCCCAACCAGCTCATAGATCTCCCTGCAAAAACAAAGTCATTTAACCAAATTTGATTATAGAATGAAAAATACTTACTTGGTTCCTTGTACTCGGATTCTTTTCAAGCTGGTTCTTTGGACTGACAATTTTGATTTCCATGGATTTCGAATTCTCTATGTGATGACCGAGTTTTCTTTATGTGGAAGCTTACTGTGGAAGCATAGAAATCATATTTCCATTAAGTTTGTGATCTTTGTCACCGTGGAGGCATCGAAACTATCTTGTCTCACTATAGGAGTCTCAAAACTTCCTCTTTGTGGTAGTACTGAGGTACCATTGTGTTGTTATCTTGTAATATCACCGAAACTGTGGATATATGAAAATACCAAATCCTTGTAATAACATCAATGTTATGTATCCAGACCCTCTCACTATGTTGACAATGAAAACTTCTCACGGTGAAGGAACTTAACCCTTATCATAGCAGTGGTACTGTGATAACTGAAACCCGTCTTCTGAGATATCATTGAGAATCTATATAGCGTCATGACTATAGTATCATCATGAGCATAGCATTGCTACAACCCTTACATCCAAATTATGTGATAGCACCTTTGACATTGTGGAAACAATGAAACTATTGAAGTACCGCACCTTAATTTACATTCATCAACCTGATCCGAAATTGACTCACTATGACTGTATCGAGTGTACATCTTTGATATCCGTACTTGTGTACAGTGATATCCAAACTTAAAGATTGATCCGAGCTTGTCTCACTGAGATCACCGAAATTACCATCTGAAATGCGAATTTATGTTCTGTGTCGAAGGGTGCACTCGAGCAGTACCGAAATCATATTTGTTATATATAGCGGAGTTATGTCTTTGTTGTTTTTTTACCGAAATGTCAATGCCTTCAAGAAGTGTTGAGACTGTTCCTTTGCCGAAACATTAAGACCTGTGCCATCACTGAAAATGCTGGGACTATATCCTGGAAAAGATCCAAACTTCTTTCTTCTTCATACTTGATGTCTTTAATATGGTGAATAGACTAGCTCGCTGAAATTGTCAATTCATCCTTTCAAGATACTTCAAAGTATTAGCCCAGAAATGACCTTGGGATCTTGATCTTTATCTTTAGTGCAAACAGATCCTTTCACTGATACTGCTTCAAAGATGGATGAGTGTTCTTCAAACTGTCATAACCTTTGACCGTAGCTCTGATACCATGTTGAGAATTTGGAGGGGTAACGGTTAATACAAATTCTCTTCTTGATAATTACTTGTGAGCTTGCTTATGTTGCTTATGTCTCCTCTTAGCTAATCTTTCATCAAGTCAATTATCAAAATATATAGAACACAAACTTTAGGCAAGAGTAAATAATTTTATTGTGGGAAGTTAAATCACAGATTTACCTTCCTTCCTTTACACTACAAAATTCATTTTCTATTCTGGAGCCCTTCTTATTAATTCGTATATGCATTTGTTATTGCAGCATGATCGCAACCCTTCTTTTACTATTCAAAACGTTGTCTTACATTATTCGATTACACACACAGTATGATCGCACTTCTTCATATGGTGTTTGCACAGTACAGTCATGCTCTGTCTCTGCTGTAATGACCGCAGATCTTTATATGGTGTCCGCAGAGTAAATATTTGCATTTCTACTTTGGACCTGTCTGCTTATTCTATTAACATTTGCACCGTCTTATTTAAATATCTGCACTTGTCCTTCTTGTAGATATACGACTAGAGATATCTTATGCTTATGATTCATCCGTTGTCTCTGCTTTTTCTTCACCTAATTACGCACTGTAGTCTTCTCTTAAACCCACACTTGTAGACCTCCTTAAACCCGTACTATGTTACCTCTTTTAACCAGTAGAGGAATCCGCAATCTGCTCCAGACATTCCGCATTTTTACCTCCGAGAGATCCGCAGAAAGTTACCCTTTTGTCCATGTTATCCACCGCACTTACTCAGAGACAAGTCCGCAATCTTCTTCATATTAAATTGGCCGCAAAACAGACATATATATATATGACTTGTCTAGTTATTGAGCCAACCAATCAGTTGGTATTTAGGCCGACTTGTAGTTTATGATCTCCGTCATTTAATGAGGCATTTCTTCACATAAATTCCAACGTTGTTTTCACTTTTATAGGAGCTTGTCTTTCAACATATTTTGAAGGCTTGTTGAGAGCTTCTTTTCTTATGTACATAGTTAACATGAAGACCGACCTAGTTACATTTTACAACAATTTCCTTATAGGTTTACTCAAATTTCAAGTATAGAAACGTGTTGGATCTGTAATTAAATTTCACATCCAACGAGTACTCATTATGCATACTTTTGAAAAGACCTACATTGATAAAAATTGAAGATGCATTATAAAAGCATGTTGAACACACTTTTTAATGTATCTTCAAGTTTTATTAATGCAAGTCTTCTCAAAAGTATGCATAATGAGGACTCGTTGGATGTGTAATTTAATTCTACATCCAACGAGTATTTACACTTGAAATTTGAGTAAACCTATAAGGAGATATGTCAAAAATACAATTAAAAAATAGTTTTTCTTCTTTTCCCTCCAAAATATTTACATGCACTTCGTTTTAAATTTAAAGGATTTTGATTGGTTTACATATTATGACATGGAAATTACATGAAAATTTCCTCTAATGACAATAGAGATCACAATGCACAAAGATAACACAAAATTACCCTGGGAAAACCCACTTGGGGGAAAGACCCAACAACCTTTTCCTTAAAGAAATTTTTTAGTTCAACAAGAGATACACATAATACTACTAGTCAACTATGAGGTCATACTAGCCAAAAATGCTATGGTCAAACTTGGTCAAACAACCCTCTTGTCAAGTCAGTCGTCTACCCTTCAACTTCAACCCTCTCTATTCTACCTATGCCAAATTTCGGCCTCCTAGCATATACTCAAAAAATCAGCCCTACTACCCATAATGGTCTGCCCAAAATTTCGGCCTTGCTACCTAGAAGTTCGACCTACTGCCTAGAAACTACCCAAAAAATTCACGTGTATGAATTCAAGGAGAGAAAGAAATGCTAGAGATGAATTCATCCTTCTTCATTCTTCTTCTTCCTTCTTCACTAGGATGCCCATAATATCTCTTGTCTTCTGTGAGCTTGAATGGTGCCTTGCGAAGGAGGTCAAGTGCTCTATATATAGGGTTTTCTCTATCTGAATGGGTGTCTCTTCATTGGGGCCGACTTCAAGTTTGGAGCCAAAAATTCAAAATTCAAAATTCAAAATTTTCTCTTTTGATATTGACATGAAGAACATGTCTTATATTAATTCTTTCAAGGGCTAAACAATGAAAATGACATGCAGAACATGTCCTACAATTTCATTGTATAATTAAATGGATAAAATATAAATTTTGAAGATTGACCATAGCTACAAATTCAATACTCCCTCTTAGCTAGGGAGTTATTCATAATGACTAGAAATATGTTCTTTTGTTGAGAAATTTCTCTAATAAAATGATATGATAAATCATCATCATTATCTAATTACCATAATCTGGTCAACAACTATGACACATGGTAAACCAATAACATTTGTTATTTTTGGTAGCTTAGACAGGTGTTCCAGTCTCTATTTGGTGTCTATGAGGCTAAGGAACATAGGAAGATTATGATCTCCAAGACCCATAATATTTTTTTAAGGAAAATTCCTTAATTAGATTAATTAGCCAACTATTAAATATTTTCCTAAGTCTAATTTAGGAAAGTTGGTTAATTAAATTAGATTACTTGAGGTAAATCGATTTTGCTCCAGAGACGTCTGAAAAGTCACTTATGAGGTCAAGATGATCTTAGCCATAAATTTTCATTAGATTGTGGTCTTTGGTTTTTTAATGAGAGATAATAAGAGCAAGTCGATGGGGCTTTGGAGATTACTCATAGATAGCGAATTATAGAAGGGAAAGGAGGTTGAATTATTCTGTAGTAAGGTTGTATTAGCCAATGCACATAATTGGGAAGCTTTTTTATTTCTAGTTGCCAGAGATAAGTGTTGGAGGATGTGTGATTTGCAGGAGGCAAAAGACATTGTTGGAACTAATTTACAGACACAATGCAAGTTCCAGAGAGGGCCTTACACATTTTCTATATTTTTCAGTGTGAATTGTCGGTAGGAGGTGCGAGTTGTAGGCAGGAGGTCGTGTGGTTTTGCAAAAGAGAAACTTTTGTTTCGAGTTTGATTTTTCCAGTAGGAGTGGAGAGAATATTTGTCGGAGCTTTGCTAGTGAGAGGTAAGTAGATTGTAATTCTCAAATGCTGCAAATTATTAATAATAATAAAACCCTCATACGCAAAACTAGTTTTCCCCACATTGGGGTTTTTCCAAGGATGATTAGTCCAAAAATATCAATGTCAATTATTTTGTGTGCATTATTTCTCAGTTCATGTTATTATTTGTGAAAATTTCAATAGTGATTTAATCGTTATTTACCGTAATTAATTTCTAAAAACAAATAATTTGCAATAGATAGAAGATTAAATTCCATTTATTGCAATTACGGAAATTTCACATGGTATTAGAGCAGATCAACACATAGGGTTTGCAAGAGTAAATCAACGCAAGGCACAAGAAGAGAAAAGCTGAAGGTTTATAACACAATTTATTTTCTTTAGATTTGGGGTTTTGCTATATTTCCAGATTTCTAGAGATGGCCGCAACATGTTTGAGAGATCAAGACAAATTGGATGGAGCCTCCAACTTTGGCTTGTGGAAGGCCAAAATTTCTATCTTATTGGAAGAGCATGGATTGTTGGAGTATGCGACTAATGTTATAGCCGTATCGACATATCCACAATAGTTGGAAACCTATAAAAAGGAGAATGCAAAAGCCAAGAGGATTATCCTATTGGTTTTAAATTACTTATATAAATTGTCAACCAGGGCTAGTAAACTAATGAAGTGTAAATGCACTAGATGTGCTAGGAGTCTCAATTATTTACACTATTCTAAATGAAATTGAGTTTTATCGAAATGCACATGGTTTTCATAAACAATTTAATAATTCCTAGAAAACTCTAATGATGATCACATTCTCTAATAAAACTATTTCTGTTTATAAATTCCACACATTGCTTTGAAATATAAATCTCAAACCCTTGTATAAATGAAATCAATCTCACACTTTACATCAATGAAAATCAAACTCATATTTAATTGCAGAAAAAAGAAATCACTCTCAATCCAAAAATCTCAATACTTAAAGAAAACCACACAGTTGCATGAATGAAATTGTACTTAATGAAAATCACTCTTCACTCTTTACACTTATAAAGAACTCGCTTTCATAAAAAAATCCTATCTGCCCATGTGCATTCATACTCTGTGAAAGAAATGAAGAATTTATAAGACTGAGCAAATGAATTAGTTGAAAGGAAATTGACAATTACAGTTAGAAATTTAAATAAAGGAAATCGAAAACACCGTTAAAGAACTAACTATTTAGTATTGAAAAATAACATTAAAATCCTTACTTCCTCGAGGGGGCCCTCCACGAGAATCAGGCAACCACAATTACGCTATTGATCAAACACTTAACCACACATCGATGCACACTGGAAACAAAATGTCTTCTTTAGAAACACAGTTTCAATAACAAAGTTTCGATCTTGCTGACTGTGTTTCATTTCTGCCGAGAGGCATTACTTATAGAGCTCATTGCAATTAATATTCAGAGCTTTAAGCCTATGCCTAATCAACATAAGCTAAATTTAATCTAGAAAATATAATATCATGATTTTCTCATGATTTTCTATTAGCAAAGCAAAATCACAAGGCACATATCTCGTTCTCGCTCTCATGTTGCCAACTTTGGTGGTTTGACCTTACCTTTGACCATGTAACCAAGATCTATTCCATCGCTTTGGCTCATGGGAATAAAAAGAAATCATTATGTATGTCGATTGCCACCTATCCATATATTTCGCTTCCCAACTAGCATTCTAGAACCTATCAAACAATCGTCTTGGCTGTAGAATTGTGAATTAGTTGCAGAATCATTAGAATTCAATAGCCACAGTAAATGTTAAGCTAAATAATAAAGGACATTGTCACTTTACGAAATAGGAGACAATCACATACTTGCCATGTCATAAATAATGTAACTTGATGTCCAATGCATTGTTATGGAGGTAAAAAAGAAAGAAATGAGGTAAAGGGTGGTGTCAAAAAGAAGTGATTATGGGGTTCAACATTCCCCCACATAGAGACCATTGCATGTCCTCATGCCAAAAAATCAAAATTTGTACCCTTTTCTTCATCAGAATTTTATGTTGTAGGCTTATGAATTTCCTTTTGAGTAATTTGTTTTTGACCTTCAATTTTTTGTTCTCTTCACACCATAGTTTAAGGTGCAATAAGAGATTATCACTTGTGGTCTCTTGAATTTCACTCTGTACTGTTAACATGCCATGTTCTTTCTTCAAATGCCTATTTAATATTTCCAGTTCATAAATTTCTCCCTTGAGGGTTTTGACTATTGGAGATTTTGATGGAGTATGAACTTCTTCTTTCTTATTTGAAATAGATGCAGTAGCTTTGTTTGAGGCTTTCTTCTCCAGGGATTCTATATAGTCATATATTTCTTGTTGAACTGGGTCTATTTCAGGTGTTATTCTTGTTAGACTTAAGATCGGTGACACAGTTGTAGGTGATGAAATTTTCTGAGATGGAATATTGAATTCCATTTCTTCTTCTTCTAAATTGACCAATTTTGGGGACTACCTTAACTATTGATGTATGGTTTTGTTCAATCTGGAGCTTCTTATCAAGGTGGATGGAGTTTTGGAAAATGACTTAATAGTAGAAACTTTCTTTTGAATATTTCCATGTTCTTCCTTATTTTTCTCTTCTTCTTCTATTTTCTTTTTGGATTTGTTTCCTTTCTTTTCACTGGCTTTCTTTCTTCTAACATTATTTTCTTTAAGTTTTTCAAATACAACCATAAGAGGAATGACATCTACTAAAGACTGCTTCGTTTGTAGAGGTAAGTCATTACTAGGATTTGCAGGTAGTTTCTTCCTACTACTCTTGATTTTACTGTTGGATTCTTCCTGAAAATGATTCATGACTAAGAAAGTTTCCCAGTTATCCCCTTTGGTTTTAAGGTGGCCTTCAATTAATTTTTTTATTAAACCATGATGATATATGGTGTTTTCAATAAACTGTATTTTCTTTTGAGTGCTATTGGCCATTTTCTTCAGACTTTGGAGTAGGAAATAAGGCAAATTGATTTTGTTACCCTCAAGGAAATGCATCATTAAACACACATGATAGAAACACATGTTTCCAATTCTGCCCTCACAAGTAATAAATTTTTGAATGATCAACAATAAATTTATGCATTTATTTTTAAGAGTTGAAACTGGAATTCCTTTCTTAAAGACCGAAGTATCCATACATGGGCTTTTGAGAAATGTTTTCCATCCACTTTCTTCAATTACTCTATTTTTGAACCATTTTTCTCCTGCTTTGGGTAGGCTAGTTATTTCTATTTTGAAAGATTTTGTTAATACCATCTTTACATCCCCAATTTCCACTTTGACTCCATCGAGCGCTCGAGAAAATGATTTGGTAAATTCTTTATCATGGCCATTGAATTTTTCTATGAATTCCAACCATTGCGCTTGTTGCAGCATTTGTTTTACCTGATGGTATCCTTCCATACATTTTCTTCCATCTGGCTCTATGAATATAATAACCCCCATGTCAACGAAGTCTTCACCCTTAATTTCTTCCTTTGATGGGTTTATGGAGTGAAGATGATGGTGTCAATGAGGCGGAAATATCAAAGAAACATGGTTTATGGAATTAGTAGGGTTTCGGAGGAAAAGAGAGTATGGATGATAGCGGAATTATGAATAAAGTAGGGTTTTATGGAGTGAAATGGTTGCGTGATGCTGGACAATGATTTTTTGAATTATGATTATGCTGACTTCATTGACACGACTTGTGTTTATGGTTAGCTTGAAGTCGGAAAATAGTAATGATGATTTCAAATGGCAGTAGGAACGTCTACTTTATTTCATAATCCATTGTTTTGTTCCCTTCATTATTTAATGTTTCAATTGGTCCCTTGCAGGTTGTCTTTGGATGCCTTGGCTGTAAGCTTGATTATTATTCCTTGGTGCTTGAATCTTCCATGTCCCGATTGAATCCTGTCAAATCAAGTCAGCTGCAGAATTTTGTTAAGGTTGCAGATTCTCATCAATTCTGTAGCTGATTCTTTGCAAAAAGAAAAAGAGGTTCATAAAAGCAGTGAGACTAGAATAGGAAAAAATATAAGGTGCCAAGAATACTTGGCTTTCATCATAGATTTTATGTATAAACATGCCAACAATGTTGGTTTTCATGTTTATACATTTTATTATTATTATTATTATTATTATTATTATTAAAAACAAAAGGCTTTTTGCGAGTTAAGTTGGAGAGGAAGGAGAATCCTTCCTAACCACCTTCAGATCAATAATGTCTTGCAGATGTTCAACAAACTCTTCCTTTGTCAATGGTTTGTGATAAATTCTCAATCGATGACCATTTACAAGGAAGGTCACTCTTTCTTCATCAATAGTTCTAATTCTGACTGCTCCATTGTCAAAGAAAATTTCAATATCATAAAGCCCAAACCAATGAGTTTGAATTTTTTCTTGAAAACATTTAAACTTCGAATCAAAGAGTAATGGCCAATCTCCTGGATGAAATTTCCTTTCTTTTGTGAATTTTTCATGCCATTTGGATATTTGTTGTTGAAATATGTTAGTTCTTTGAATAACATCTTGTCTCATCTCATCAAGTTCATTTAATTGCTCCATTCTTTGTTTTTGTGTTTTAGATAGATCAAGACCCAATTTGACTGTTGCCTTGAAAGTCTTTATTTGGAATTCAATAGAAAATAGGGCTTGCTTCCCATAAACAAGTTCATAGAGAGTATGTCCTGTGGTGTTATTTCATGTGGTATAGTATGCCCATAAAGCTTCTGGAAGCTTTTCTACCCAATATCTTCTATGATGGTGCATAGTTTTGGTAAGAATTGCTTCAATTACTTTGTTGGTAAATTCCCCCTGTCCATTTGCTTGTGGATGATATGGAGTGGAATTTCGATGTTTGATTTTATATTCCTCTGTTATCTTCTGTACCAACTTGGATGTAAATTAAGTACCTTGATCTGTCACAATTTTCCTTGGGACACCAAAACGAGTAAAAATATCCTTAAAAAGAAATGAGACTACAACATTTTCAGTAGCAAAAGGAATTGCTTTAGCTTCTACCCATTTTGTAACATAATCAGTGCAAACAAGAATGTGCGTTTTTTGTCTTGGTGGTGGATTAATAGGACCAACAAACTATAGAGCCCATTTCTCAAAAGGTTCAATGAGTACCTAAAGTTGTAGAGGCATTTCATCTGAATGGACAAGTTTCTCCATTCTTTGACAACTATCACATCTCTTAACATATTCTTTGGAATCCTTAAAAAGAAAGGCCAATAATATCCTAAGAGAAGGAATTTGTAGACAATTCTTTTATCAGCAAAATGTCCTCCGCATGGTTCATCGTGACATGCTTTCAATATTTATAGTACTTCATCTTCTCTTATACATCTTCAAACGATTAAATCTGATCTTGTTTTGTACAATTCTTCATTGATCCATGAGTATGATGCACTAGTTTGAATTACTTTTCTTTTTTCATGAGGAGATAGATATGATGGTAACTTCCCTGTAGCCAAATAATTATCAATATTTTCAAACCAAAGAGATTTGATAGATACTGAAAAAAGGTATTCATCGAGAAAATCATCTTTTACAGTATTGTTATTATTATTATTTTGGATTCTAGATAAGGAATCAACAACTGTGTTTTGTTTTCCAGGTCTATCCAAATAGTAATATTAAACTCTTGTAAAAAAAGTAACCACCTTATGATTTTTCCATTTGTAATTGATTTATTCATTATATATTTAATTGCAGAGTGATCTGTGTGAATAAAGGTTTCATAACTAGTGATATAATGTCTGAACTTGTTGATGGCATGTATAACTGCTAAAAACTCCTTTTTAGTAACAGTATAATTTAACTCTGCGGGAGTCAAATTTTTACTTGTATAGTAAATGGCATAAGGAGTAAGGTATTTTTGTCCTAACACAACTCCCAAAGCTGTATCTGAGGCATCAGTTGAGATATGAAAAGGTAATATCCAATTTGGTCCTCTCGAAATTGGAACTTCGGAATTTTTTCCTTTTAATGTTTCAAAGGCTTTATGGCAGTCAAAATTCCAGTTGAACTCATAATCCTTTGTAAGTAATTTGAAAATTGGAGAGGAAATCTCGTTAATTTTTTCTATGAATCATCTATAGTAACCAGTAAAACCAAGAAATCTTCTAACATATTTTTGACAAGTAGGAACTAATAATTTAGAAATTACTTCTACCTTAGATGCATCCACCTTAATTCCATCTCCTGAAATATGGTGGCCTAAAACAATCCCCTCAATAAACATCATAAAACATTTTTCATGACTTAATGAGAGATTTGCTTCTTTACATCTAATAAGAATTTTTTTAAAATTCTTAAGGGCTTCTTCAAAAGAGTTTCCATAGACAATAAAATCATCCATGTATACTTCAACACAATCATGAATTAGATCAGATAAAATTCTCAGTACTGCCCTTTGGAATGTTATTGGTGCATTACATAATCCAAAAGGAAGTACTCGGTAAGCATAAGTTCCCCATAGGTAGGTAAAATTTTTTTTGTCTTGATCTTGTGGAGTAACTTGAATTTGGTTATATCCACTAAATCCTTCCAGAAATGAAAAATACTTATTTCTTGCCAATGTGTTAAGAACTTCATCTATAAAAGGAAGCTGAAATTCGTATTTTAGGGTAGCTTTATTCAGTTCTCTATAATCAATACATACTCTCCATTTTCCATTCTTTTTCAAAACAATTACTAATGGTGAGACCCATTGACTATTAGATATAGGATAGATGAAATTCACATTTAACAATTTTTGTATTTCTTCCTTAAAAATTTCCTTTAAGTTTGGATTCATCCTCCTCTGTGGTTGTCTAATTGGTCTGGCATTTCTTCAATATAGATATGATGCTTACAAGTTTCAGGGTTGATTCCTTTCATATCAGTGTATTCCCATGCATAAGCAGAAGAATGTTCTTGTAGCATGTTTACTATTTATTTCTTTTGAGATTCCTCCATGTTATCATTAACATTCAAAGTTTTTCATGGGAAGATTTCTATTAAAGAATTGCCAAATTTTTCCATAGAATGTAAAAACATTTGATGAGATGATAGATATTCAACATTACATGTTCTTGAAAATCTTGACTAGATTCACAATATGAGGAAGATTTATTCCATAAAATTTAAAATTTGATCTCCATCATCTATTTTGAAGTAGCAAAAATTGATCGTATATTAATATAATCTTATATCCATTCTTCACTTTCTACTTCTATATTTTTTTTTGTTGGAGTATATAATGTGAATTTCTTTGTTGAAATTCCATCTGAGATAAACATATCACCAGATCTACAGCTTATAAAAGCATCAACTGTAGCTAACCATGGTCTTCCTAGGATCAATGGATGGCATTCTAGATTATTCTTGGGTGTTAAGATCATAAAATCAACAAGGTATTCTGAAGAATCTAAGGATACGAACACATCTTCTAACACACCATTAGATTTTATAACAGATATGTCTTCTAGTTGTAATAATGTGGATGTATATTGAAGATTAGGAAATTTCAATTGATCCATAGTTTGCTTACTCATGATCTTTATGGTTGCTCCTAAATCAATCAATGTATTTGGTATCTCAATACCATTGATATATGTTTTCATAATAGGACTTCCCAGGTCTAGATATTTCTAAACTGTTGTTTTTCCCATCATGATATCTACAATTTTTCCAACCAGTTGAATTAGTTTAACTTCTTTTCGTTTTATTCTAGGCCTTTTAATGCAGAACTCCCTAATTGTATTTGCAAATATTGGTATTTCCTTGATAGCCTGTAGCAAAGGAATTTTTATATAAACATTCTTCAGTTCATTAAACATATCATAATCAGGGATCATAATATGTTTCTCTACCCCTATATCAATTTTTAGTCTTTCTAGAAAAGGTGGGTTTTGTACAGAAATTGAAGCTTGTTCTATAATGGGAGTTGAGTTTATTGGAATATCATTGGTATGTACAGACATGATTTGTTTTTTAGAATTTTTCTTCTAATGAAGAGATGTTTCTTCCTCAGAGTGATCATCTTTTTCACTTTCATGAATAACAACAAATGGTGGTTTATTTTCCAATACTTTACCAAATCGAAGTTGAACATTGTTTAGATCTAATGGAGTTATCATATAAGTTTTGAAATTTTTCCCTTCTATGTTGTAAACAGGTTGTGAGCCTTTATTGTTTGGTTTTGGGAGTAGTTGAAGAGCCAATTGGTTTGGTCTTTGTGGAAATTGTAATAAAAGCCGTGGGTTTGGGTTTTGATTTTGATCTTGAGGTGGTTGACTAGACTGAGGAAAATATTGTGGTGGAAAATTAGGATAAGTTTGAGGATATTGAGAGTACTAAGGATATCTTCCATAAGGATTTTTCCATCCTTGTGCCCAAGGTTGAAGCCAAGGTTGCCAAGGCATGGGTGCAGTCCAGTTATTTTGTGATGGTTGTGCATATGTTTGGGTGTTAAAACCTTGATTTTACCATGGTCTCTTAGCAATAAAACAAAGAGGATCTACTTGATTTTGCATTACTTCCTCTTGGTAAACAATTTTAAGACCTGGTATTGAAGGACATTCTTCGGTATCATGATTTTTTGCACATATGATACAAATTTCTATGCTTTTTAAATCAAGAGGACATTCTCTCAAGGCATGTTTCTTTCTACACTTTGGACAAAATATGGATGGAGCAAAATTTTCATCTTTTTGCTTGTTTTGTATTTTAAGGGTATCTATTTGTTCATAAGACTCCCTAAAATGTATATCCTAAAATTATCAAGCAAATTGCCTATTTCAACCCTACTTACCATTCCGGCTACATATTTGTTAATCCTAGAAATAACAAGATCTCTTGGGATTTTTCCAGTCTTTGTCTTTCCTCTTGAAATGTGCATGCATAACTCATAAATATCTGGTAATGATAACTGAGAAATATCCCCTTTACCCACCAGGTTGAGATGATCTATTCATTCATCTATGATGGATTTTAATAGGAGAGGTTTCAAATTTTCTTCATCTAAATTTTCCATTTTAGCTCTCTTAAGATTGTAGCTAAACCTTTCAATCAAATCCTTAATATTTTCATCTTCTCTTTGCATCATTTTGAAAAATTGATCCTTAAGGTTATGGGGCATGCAGTAATTCTTGTATTTCTCTAAGAATTCATTTTTCATTTGTTCCCATGTTCTAATGGAGTTTGTTACTAAACCCATAAACCATTTTAGTGTTGCATCCTTAAGAGTTGTTGGAAAAATTTTCAACTTTTGAGAATCGAGTAAATAGTCATAATATCTACATAAAACTTCGAACCCAAAAAGAAATGTTTCAGGATCCTCACTTCTTAATCCATGGAAGTTAGGAAGGACAGAGGGTTAAATATTTTTCATTTTTATTGTGGTATCTTCATCGAAGATAGGAAATCCAAATGGGTCTGGTTCTTTTCTATCTCCTCCTCTTCCTTTTCCTCCACCTCTTCCACCTCTAATCCTACCTCCTCTTCCACCTAAAATCCTAGGTTTTCCACCATTATATACTTCTGCAACCATTGTAGATTCTTTAGAACTAATATAAGGTTCCAAAATTGCATTTTTTAGTTCCTCTTCTAGTTCCTCTGGTTCTTCTATCAATGGTATATTAAAATAGGTTTCCTCTTCTTCTTCTTCACTAGGCACTTCTAGTTATTGTGCTAGAAGTTGCTCTCTAGTTGAAGATATAAAAATTACTCCTTTTGTTGGGGATGTAGATCCTCTTCTTCTATTATGGACTTAGTTGATGAACTTGGTGAATTTCTAGGTTGGATTTCAGATCTAAGTACCTCAGGAAGTCTATGTCTGCCTACAATGGATGGTATACGAGTTTGGGTGGATGTTGTGGCGCTACGCGTTCGTGGTGGGGTGAGTGGTGATGCTGGAGTTAAACTCATACCTCTGCCTATGAA
This sequence comes from Pinus albicaulis, assembly GCA_034641835.2. Classification (NCBI taxonomy): domain Eukaryota; kingdom Viridiplantae; phylum Streptophyta; class Pinopsida; order Pinales; family Pinaceae; genus Pinus; species Pinus albicaulis. The sequence continues at coordinate 786,491,901 of CM076570.1, read as the reverse complement.
TATATTTCCCTATGCATGTCATTTTTGTTGTTTTTTTTAGAAAAATAAAAGACTCCTATATACACTTCCTTGGCAATGGCACAAAAATGTTTGGTAATTTAATTGGTTTTAAATTACTTATATAAATTGTCAACCAAGGCTAGTAAACGGATGAAGTTATGCACTGGATGTGCCAGGAGTCTTGATTATTTACACTAGTCTAAATAAAATTGAGTTTTATTGAAATGCACATGGTTTTCATAAACAATTTAATAATTCCTAGAAAACTCTAATGATGATCACATTCTCTGCCAAAACTATTTCTGTTTATAAATTCCACACTTCACTTTGAGATGTAAATCTCAAACTCTTGCATAAATGAAATTAATCTCACACTTTACTTGAACGAAAATCAAACTCATATTTAATTGTAGAAAAATGAAATCACTCTCAATCCAGAAATCTCAATACTTAAAGCAAACCACACAGGTGCATGAATGAAATTGTACTTAATGAAAATCACTCTTAACTCTTCACACTTATAAAGAACTCGTTTTCATAAAAAATCCTACCTGCTCATGTGCATTTTTACTCTGTGAAAGAAATGGATAATTTAAAACACTGAGCAAATGAATTAGCTGAAATGAAATTGGAATTTACAATTAGAAGTTTAAATAAAGGAAATCAAAAACACAGTTCAAGAACAAACTGTTTAGTAATAAAAAATACCATTAAAATCCTTACTTCCTCGAGGGGGCCCTCCACGAGAAGTAGGAAACCACAATTACGCTATTGATAAACACTTAACCACACATCGATGTGCACTAGAAACAAAATGTCTTCTTTAAAAACATAGTTTCAATAACAGAGTTTCGATCTTACTGATTGTGTTTCATTTCTTTCGAGAGGCATTACTTATAGATCTCATGGAAATTAATGTTCAGATCTTTAAGCCTAAGCCTAATCAACAGAAACTAAATTTAATAAAGAAAAGATAATATCATGATTTGCTCATGATTTTCTATTAGCAAAGAAAAATAATGAGGCATGGATCTCGTTCTCGCTCATCTGTTTCCGACTTTGGTGGTTTGACCTTTCCTTTGACCATGTAACCATTTTATATTCCATTGCTTTGGCTCATGGAAATAGGAATAAATAATTATGTATGTCGATTTCCACCTATCCATATATTTCGCTTCCCGGTTGGCATTCTAGAACCTGTCAAACAATGGAATTGGTTGTGGAATGGTGAATTAGCTGAAGAATCATTAGAATTCAGTAGCCACAGTAAATGTTAAGCTAAATAATAAAGGACATTGTCACTTTACGAAATAGGAGACAATTGCATACCTGCCATGTCATAAATATTGTAACTTGATGTCCAATGTATTGTTATGGAGGTCAAAAAGAAAGAAATGAGGTGAAGGGTGGTATAAAAAAGAAGCAATTATGGGGTTCAATAGACCATAATGTTCGACATATCACAGATAAGGGCAAAACGAAGGATGTGAGATACAATTGTCAATATGTACTTGAATCCTACAAAGAGCAGGAAAATGATTCTCAGAGAGAGTTTGATAATCATCAAAATGCATAAGGGTGAAGATGTAGTATCCTACCTCACTAGTGTTCGACTTGCCAAAAAATTGGCTATAGTATAAGATAAACCAAGTAATGACGAGTTGGTGCAAGTGACCATAAATGGGTTTTTAAGGCAGTGGGATGTCTTTGTCAAAGTTATCAATGGTCGAGACACTTTTTTGAGTTGGGAGTGCCTATGGAGTGATTTCATTCAGGAAGATATTAGGCTCAACTTGCTCAGTGGCAATTGCAATAGTAGTGGGAAAACTCCAAAGGTTATGGAGAAACAAGAAAACATGGCCCTAGTAAGGAAAGGGAAGGCAAATAAGGGATCCAACAAAGGATCGAGCCCAAATGGAGAAAACAAGAAGAAATACTTGAGTAAAATCAAGTTCTTTGGTTGCGATCAGCTAAGACCCTATGTCAGCCAATATCCTAACTGGAAGAAGGAAGAAAAGAAGGGGAAGTAGACACAAATTCAACGAACATTGAAGAATTGTCTTCTAGGAAAGAGGACGAATTCACTCTCATAGATTTCCTCTTTGGTATATTGAAAGTGGAGTGTCGACACATATAACGCGAGTTAGATAATATTTCTACTGTTATAAGGAGGAGGAGATGGACTTCCAGATACATATGGAAAACAAGACTAAGTTTACTTCAGTTGGGAGAGGTACCATCAACATTCAGAGGGAGTCATGCAATAGTACCAGTGTTACATATGTGTTGCGTGTGCTAGGTTTAGGCATGAACTTGATTTCAATTTCTGCACTACAGGACAAGGGATATGATGTATATTTTGTGGGGAAAAAGGTGTACATCAAACACCCGAGTTGGAAGAAGGTAAAATAGACTGGGGTTTAAAGAAACAAGTTGTAAAAGTTGCAGTTCAATTCTCCAAAGGCACTAATTAACAATAAAAGTAGTAGTAGTAAAGATATGGGAGAGATATAATATAGGAGGATGAGACAATTACATCATGGAGCACTCAAGTTTTTTAGGGAGACCGTGAAAACAGTTCCAGAATTAAGCAAATATCATGGCGATGTGTGAAAAGGGAACATGTTTGGGAAGTTTTCAAAATTAGCATTCCCAAGGAGTAACAGTAGATCCAGTGGTGTGCTTCAGTTGATACTCTAAGATATTTGTCACCCATTGTCTACTAGATCTCTGAGGCGTTATCAGTAACTTGTAACCTTCATTGATGAATTCTCTAGGAAAACCCGGATCTATTTATTGAAGATGAACGATGAAGTCTTCAGTCGCTTCCAAGATTTTAAGGCTCTTTTGGATAATATTACAGGTAAAAATATCAAGGTGCTTCAGATAAACAATGGAGGTGATAACACAGATAAGGCCTTCATGAGTTTTTGTGTGAAGGAGGGAATCAGGAGAGACTAGACAACTCCATATAACCTGCAGCAGAATGGGGTTGCAGAGCAGAAGAATAAGACGATAGTTGGGGCAGTGAGGGAAATATTATATGACCAGGATATGCCCAAGTTTCTATGGGAAGAGGCATGTTGCACATAAATGTACATACAAAACAAGGTTCCTCACAAAGCATTGGGGAAGATGACACTAGAGGAGGCTTTTACAGGGAATAAACTAGAGTTATGACACTTCAAGATATTTGGGAGTATTTCTTATTGTCATGTGCCAGATGACAAACAAACCAAGTTGGATCAAATTGCATAGAAGGGACATTTCATTGGGTACAGTGAAACTTCTAAAGCATACATGATCTACATTCGTGGAAGCAGAAGGACCATCATGAGACAAGACATGAATTTATAGGAGGAGAAAGCCTTTAGAATATCTCACGAGTTGCCAAAAAATGATCAGAGTGGGGCAGTAAAAACTCCAAGGGTTAAGCAACAACTGCAGGGACAAAAAATCACAAGTATAATTACCAGTATGAGCTCAGGTGCAAGTGGTCCAGCGAGTTCACAGTAGATGGAGCAACATGGGTAGGAGGAGGAGCATGAAGCTCCAACCACCACTAGTGGAAGAAGAAGTAGGGAGGTGCTTCAGACATTGAATGATGCGTAGGAGTTTGTGGGAGCTCCTAGGGAAAGCACCAAAGAGCACATACAACCAGATAAGTACAAGGCGTTGGTGATAGAGGTCATTGACAGAGAGAATTCTAGTTATCAGAAGGTTGTACAACATCAGGTGTGGCAAGATGTAATTTTGGAGGCGTATAACTCCACCATGCTCAATGATGTATGGGAGTTCATTCCTAGACTAGTGTACAAGGCAATAGTTGGCTCTCAATGGATCTACAAGATCAAGTATGTTGCAAATTCCATTGTGGAGAAATATAAGGCTAGGTTCGTAGCTAAGGGTTATGCGCAGAAAGAAGGAATAAACTATGAGGATACTTTCACTCCAGTGGCCAGAAATAATTTGATTGGGGAAATTATCTCATTAAAATTGTATATGGGATGGAAGATTCACCACACGGACATCAAGACAACATTCTTAAATGGGGTAATAGAGGAGGAAGTGTACATTGAACAACTAGAGGGTTTTGAGATGCATGGGATGGATAATCATGTGTGCAGGTTGAAGAGGGCACTATACAGAATCTAGCAAGATACCAAGGCATGGTATGGTCAGATTGAAAGCTACTTGTAGCATATGGGCTTTATGAAAAGCGAGGCACATTACAACCTATAATATTAGATGGTAGGAGGTGAGCCACTCATACTAGTATTATATGTGGATGATCTCTTTATGACAGGGTCATCAACGCTCATAGAGGACAATAAGAGGGACTTGACGGCTAAGTTCGAGATGAAATACTTGGGAATGATGCATTATTTCCTAGGATTGGGGGTATGGGAGATAGATGGGGAGAAATTCCTTGGGCAAGGGAGATATACTATGGAGATATTGAAGAGGTTCAAGATGCGGGATTGTAGATCCATGTCTATGCCTATGAGTACCAACTGGAGGAAGATATAACCATCAGAGGATGCGGTAGTGGACACAACCTTGTATAGGAAACTCATTGGATCTCTTATGTATCTAGTCAACACAAGACCGGCCATTTGTTTCACAGTCAATACTCTTAGTTAGTTCATGGTGGAACTAAAGAGAGTGCATTGGACAACGAGACATGTATTGAGATATCTACTAGGTACAATCAAGTACGGGTTACAATATGATCGAGGTGATGGTGTCATTTTGATGGGATATACAAATTAAAAATGCGTAGGAAGTTTAGTGGATCGGAAAAACACCTCGTGGTGTTGCTTTAGTATTGGATCAGGGGTTGTCTCTTGGTGCAGCAAGAAGTAGAATTTTGTGGCACTAATTTCTACAGAGGCAGAACACGTGGTAGCAAGCATGGCCACCTACAAATCTATTTGGCTTCAGAAGCTGCTAGTGAGATTGTTTGGTTAGCAGTTAGACTCAACCAATATCTACTATGATAATCAAAGTTGCATCAAGCTCTCTAAGAATCCAGTGTTTCATGATAGCTTGAAGCATATATACATCATATACCACTTCATCATAGATCGTGTACAACATGGATCAATTTGACTACAATATTTTCTCACATATTAGCAAGTTGCAGATATTCTTACGAAGGCCTTGGGTAAGGAAAAGTTTGTTTACTTCAAGGATAAGTTGGGAGTAGTGGCAAACACCTTCCTCGCTAAGAGGGAGTGTTAGTTTTGGTAATTCAAACAAGTTTTCTAGTCTCTATTTGGTGTCTATGAGGCTAAGAATCATAAGAGGATTATTATCTCCAAGACCCAAAAGAAGTTTTGAAGGGAAATGCCTTAATTAGATTAATTATCCATTTATTAAATATTTTCCTAAATATAACATAGAAAAATTGGCTAATTAAATCATATTAATTGAGGTAAATCGATTTTTCTCTAGATACTTCCAGAAAATTCACTTGATGGGGTCAAGATGATCTTAGCCATCGATTATGATTAGATCATTGTTGGTGGTTGTTTAACGAGATATTATAAGAGCAAGTCGATGGGGTTTTGGAGATCACTTAAATATAGTGAATGTATTCATAGCAAGGATGCATAGGGAGGCACCGACAACGTGGTTTCAACAAAGAGATTAAGGAGATAATTTCAAGATAAATTATCCACAGGTATTCCAGCCATTCTGAGAAGGGAAAGGAGAAAAGGGTCGAAGGAGGTGCGAGTTGCAGGAGGCATAAGACATTGCCATAAATAATTTTTGAATGAAGTACGAGTTCTAGAGAGGGTTGTACACACTTTCCATATTTTTCAGTTTGAATTGTAGGCATCAAGTGCAAGTTGTACTTAGGAAGCCGTGTGGTTTTGCAAAAGGGAAACTTGGGTTACATTTTGATTCTTGCAGTAGGAGTGGAGAAAAAATTTCTTGGAGCTTTTTAAGTGAGAGGAAAGCATATTGTAATTGTCATTTCTAAAGAATATTATTAATAATAAAACCCTCATCTGCAGAATTGGTTTTCCCCGCATTGGGGTTTTTCCAAGGACAATTTTTTCCAAAAATATCAGTTTCAATTATTTTGTGTGCATTATTTCTTAGTTCTTGTCATTATTAGTGAAAATTGTAGTAGCGATTTAATCATTATTTGTTGTAATTAAATTCCAAAGACAAATAATCTGCAATAGATAGAATATTAAATTCCAATTGTTGCGTCAAACAACTTTGGAACATTGTAAGTTAATAACATCAAAAAGTTACCATAATTCGAGTTGTTTCCTCTGACCTATGGTATACTCTCACCATAATATTGGTCGGTATTCATGACACATGGTTCATCATTTAGCATCAACTAGTCCCCATAGTTCCGATCTATCTGACACATGGTATACAGACTAGTCTTGGTTCACCATCATTCGGGTTAATATATTTGGCACATAGTGAATCTCCATAGGCCACACTCTATTTGATTAATTCAAGGCCTTATGCTAAACATTCTTGGCACTCCAGGACCATTCTTCCTATTTTGGGTTGACATACTTGATACAAGAAGAATGATTGTCCTCTGCCGGGCCATTCTCCCTAATTCGGTTCAGTATACTTGACACAAGGAGAATGACAATCCATGATGCTATCTCATCGATGCTCCCTATCGCTAAGAGATGCATTCTAAATAAGACCAGTATTGTCCGTGAAGTATACAAAAGTGGTTTTGTAAGAATATCAACTATTTTTTCATCAGTCATTAGAGAAATTTTGAGGTAAAAAATGGGCCTAAAAAAAAAATGTACAACCAAACTAAATTTTATAAGAACCAATAGGATTCAATATGATGATATCAATCATGGGGGGGGTGATTCATCATTTTTGGAGTAAAAAAGTAAAAATATTAAAAAACAAAAAAACAAAAAAACAAAAAATTTATTTTTTAAACTCATATTTTCAACTTATCTCCCTACATTTTTACTCAAATTTCGAGCAGGAGCACTCGTTGGAATCAAAATTTAATTCATCATCCAAGTAATACCCATGTTGCATACTTTTGATGGACCCTGCTATAAGAAAAATGAGAAATACATGAAAAATGTGATTGCAATCATGTTTTTTCATGTATTTCTCATTTTTCGTGTAGGAGGGTCCATTGAAAGTATGCAACATGGGTACTACTTAGATGAGGAATTAAATTATGCATCCAACGAGTGCTCCCACTTGAAATTTGAGTAAAACCATAGGGATATAAGTTGAAAATACGAGCTGAAAAAGTAGATTTTTATTTTTTCCCTCTAAAATTTGATGATGTAATCTAATCTTATTTTATTATTCCCACTATTATTTTATAATATTCATTAGGAGGTCCATTTTTTACCTCAAAATTTCTCTAATGAGAGACATACTGGATCTTAAATGCTCCCTTTTGCACCATGTCATCGATGAAGTGGTACTTGATCTCGATGTGCTTCGACCTGTCATGTAAAACTGGATTCACTATCAACTTCACACAACGTTAATTGTCACAATATATCACGGTCGGTTCTAACACTTGATTAAATAGTTCTGCGAGTAACTTTCGAAGTCACATTGCTTCACAACTCACTAAACTAGTTGCAATATACTCTTCCTTGACAGTGTTGAGTGCAACAGATGTCTACTTCCTACTCATCCATGAAATCACAACGTATCCCAAACTGAAGCAAACTCTGGATGTACTCTTTCTTTCTTCAACACTCCCTTCCCAATCAAAATTTGTATATCCCTGCAGTTGTATATCACCATTTGAGACATATCTCAAACCATAATCAATTGTACCATGCAAATATCTCAATACATGCTTTGTTGCAATACACTCATCATGTCGTGGTTCCACCTAGAATTGGCTTAGAGTATTCACTGCAAATAAAATTTCCAACTTGGTATTAACCAAATACATTAGTGAACCAATCAGGTTATGGTACATGGATGGATCTTCCAAATATGACTCGAATTCTCTCAACTTTTTTCAGATTTGTCACCATGGGAGTTGCCATCGATTTATAGTCCATCATTCCAAACTTCTGCAGGATCTTGATAATACATTTTCCTTGAACAAGGAAGGTTTGACCAATATTTTTCCATACTTATAGACCTAGTATTAGTTCATCAATGCAATATCCTTCATATTAAATTCATAGGCCAACTGCCTCTTACACTAAATAATGAGATGCTCTAAACTTGTCAAAAATAAGTCATCAACATACAATAATAAAAGCACATGTTCATTCATCTCAACCTTGATATATAGATTTGGATCAACATCACTTTTGGAGAAACCAAGTCTTTTCAGGTAGTTGTCAATTTGATAATACCATGCTCTATGTGCTTTCTTAAGTCCATACAATCTTTTTTTTAATCTGCAGACGTGAGGCTATCTCCCATGAACCTCAAAACCTTGAGGTTGTTCTATGTACACTTCTTCCTCAATCAAAACATTGAGGAAACAAGTCTTTACATCCACCTGATGTAAATTTCAACCCATAGAAGCAACAATAGAAATAATAGATCTAATAGTTGTGTACCTTGCAAATTCCCATCGTAATCCTCTCTTATTTCTAGGAGAACCCTCTAACCACAAATATTTCCTTGTATTTGTCAATGTTGTCATCCATTGCATGCTTGATCTTGTATATCCATTTGGAGGTTACCATTGACTTCCCTTTAGGTCTAGGCACAATATCCCATACATCATTATTCATAATCTATTTGTATTCTTCCAACATCGCATCCTTCCAAACTTGTTGGCTAAATGCTTCTTCAAAAGTGGAAGGTTTAGAATCAATGAGATTAGTCATCAATGTTGCATATCCAAAATACCTCTTTGGTCTATTTATTTCCATAAAGGTGCCAAGTGGTCTTGCATGTCCTTCTACTTCCTACAAAGTATATCTAAGCCAATTTCACCTTTTTTTGGTTTCAGGAACAACCATTGGGTCCACTGGATCGCTAGGCCTTTATGTATCTACTTGATGAACTATGAGATGTTCTGAAGAATTGGATGGACCTGATCCTTCTTCCTTGGGAGATTCATGTTATTTTTCATCATTTTAGTCCATGATAACTTCTTTAGATTTCCAATAGGAAACATTCTCATCAAAGGTCATGTCCCTATTGACTTCAACTTGTCGGTGTCCTAGAACATAGATTTTATAGGCCTTTGATGACTCACTATATCCAATGAATATTCCTTTCTTTCTTAAAGGCTCTAGTTTCTTTCTCTTACCTTTGGGTACATGGATATAGATTGGACAACCAAATGTCCAGCCTATGGTTTCTATTCTATGAATGCTTCTTTAGGAGTCTTGTCTTCCTAAATTCGATGAGGACTTCTATTTTGAATATAGAAAACTGCCATAGATGCTTCACTCCATAGAAACATAGGAAATTCTTGATCATGCATCATTTCCTTAACATATTCTTCAATGATTATGTTCTTTTGTTCAACAACTCCATTTTTTTGTGGATTGTAAGGGGATATCAACTTCTTCTTAATCCCATCTTCTTCATAAAAGGAAATGAGCTCCTTGGAAGTATATTATCCTCCATTATAGGATCTCAAAATCTTTATTTTCTTTCTCTTCAAGTTTCCCGCTTCAGCTTTAAATTCATGAAATTTGTTGAAGACTTCATCCTTTGCCTTCATGAATTAAATCCATGTATTATGAGAGAAGTCGTCAATAAAGGCCACATAGTGCAAAAGGCATCCAAGGGATTTCACTGGCATTGGACCACATGCATAAGAATGAACTAAATCCAAAATTTCCTTGGACCTACTTTTTCTGCTTGGAAAAAGATTCTTTACATTCTTCCCAAGCACACAACATTTACATACTTCTTCTTACCCCATCTGCAATTTTGGAATAGCTGAAACCATCTAATTTAAAGTTGTCAAAGCTCTATAGTGACGGTGAGCATGTCTTCTATTCCAAAGTTCACATGGATTGATACTCTTATGTACTAATGCTTGAGAAGGTTGTTTCAAGAGTCTATACAACCTTCCTTCACGAACTCTAATTACTCTAGAAGAATATACTTGATCCCTTTGGAAACATAAGTACTTCTTCATCAACACAAGCTACTCTATCTCCTTTATCTTCCAAACATGAAATAGAAACCAAATTATTTTTCAAACCTTGTACATATAGTATGTTGCTAAGATGAACGATTTCACCTGATTCCATATCAATGGAAGTCTTCCCAATGCCTTTTACTGCATAATTGTTGTTTTCTCCAAGTTCTACAAGTTTGAGATAATCTCCTTTTCATTAGACTAGTGAGATTATCACGATCTCCTATCATGTGTCTAGAGGCACCACTATCTACTAGCCACAAATCATCGCTATCTGCAATAGAACTTGTAAGAGGATAAAAAAATAAGAAAATTTTGTTGCAAATATTTTCATTCTTAGGTTTCTTTGGATGTTCTTCATTGTCTGTGTTTGTAGCATGTTGTTTTCCCTTTCTCTTTCCATCATCTAATCTTTCATGACAATCATGTATATAGTGACCAAATTTGTGACAATGATAACATTGAACTTTTGATATATATTTCTTTCCTTGAGGAGCACGTCTTCTAGCTTCAGGTCTTCTTCCTTCATTTCTTCTTTTGGATCCAAAATTCTTTCTTCCTCCAACCTTCTTGAAACGTGTTGCAAAAGCTTGAGAATCACCTTCATCATATATTTGAATCTTTCCTTTTGGTATGATTCTAGATTCTTCTTGAGCACATGATATCCAAAGTTCTTCAAAGCTTGTAATATCCTTCCTGCCACAAATTCTAGATGCAAACAAATCCCACGAGTCAGGTAAACCATTAAGTGTTGTAGTCACAAGTTCCCTTTTAGAAATGATTTCATCAATTGCTTGAAGTTGATCTCTTAATTGAAAAATTCTCATGAAATATGATGTTATAGTATAATTTCTTGTCATTCTAACATCATGAAGCTCATTCTTCAAACTCATTGCTTGACCAATGTTGTTGATAGTGTATAATCCTACTATGGCATCTTACATCTTCTTTCAAGAGTCAATATTTGCGATGTAAGGAATCAAATGATCTCTAATGGAATATACAATGATACTTCTAGTTGTGATATCATATTTCTCATATTTTATTTTTCCTTAATTATCTGACAGTGAATTAATGTTTCCCTTCATAATGCAAAAAATATCATTATTTGCAAGGATGAGATAAATTGTTGTTTTCCAAGCCCTAAAATTTATAGCTCTTTCCAATTTGTTCTCAGACTTCATAGAGGAACCCATAGTAATAGATAAGCAATTAAATTGTAGATTTAGGTTTTCTTCATTGCTCTTCCCTTTACTAGAGCTCTTCAAGAGTGATATCAATGCCTTATCCTTCACCAAAGCTCTGATATCATGTTTATTTTGCAAGTGCAATGGATACAAGAACTAATTTTTGAAATACTGATAATTATTTCTATTGATGTATTCTTTTAGAATTTCCAATTTATCATTAATAAATTACACTTCTTAAATTCAAGCATAAATGTATAAGGAGAATAGATATCACAGTGCACAAAGAGAACACAAAGAGAACCTAATACTGCTAGTCAAACATGAATTCAAACTGACCAACAATGTTATGGTCAAACCTGGTCAAACAAACATCTTATCAAGTAAATATTTTTCCCTTCAACTTCGACCCTCTTTGAGTTTCCTAGGATGAATTTTGGCCTCCCAGAATATGCTCATAAACTCAGCCCTGCTACCTGGAAGTTTAACCTACTGCTCAGAAACTACCCATAAAAGTCACACGTGTGAAGTCAAGGAGAAATAGAGAGAAATGCTAGAGATGAATTTGTCCTTAGTCCTTCTTCTTATTCACTAGGATGCCCATAATATCTCTTGTCCTGTGTGAGGTCAAATGGTACCTTGTGGAGGAGTTCGAACGCTCTATATAATGGTCTGGATGTCGGAATGGGTGTCTCTTCACTAGGACTGACTTGACTTGAAGGAGGGCCGACTTGACAAGTTTGGAGCCAAAAATTCAAAATTCAAAATTTTCTCTTTTGATACCGACATGAAGAACATGTATTATATTAATCCTTTCAAGGGATAAACAATGAAAATGTCATGAAGAACGTGTCCTTCAATTTCATTATATATTTCAAGGGCTAAAATATAAATTATGAAGATCAACCATAGCTACAAAACTCAACATCAGGGAGATCACAGGTCCAATGCTTTTACTCCTTGGGGTTAGGTACCTGTTGGAAGACAAAAGTAATACACAAAAATATGAAATTTTATTTTTAAAAAAAGGGGACAAAGACAAAAGTAATACACAAAATTTTGACTTGGTTTGATTGAAGTCAATTCACATGCCATTAATTGTTTTGGGCACTAGCCAATATTTTAGTGAAGAAATGTGTTTTCTTCCATTTTTGTCTCAAATCTCAATGCTTTATTAATTTTTTTTCCTTTCACCTCACAACCTCTTTCACCAAGACATATTTTCCTCATGATTAAAAATAATTATTAATAGTGATGTTTTACTTATTATTAATATTTTCAATTTGGAAAAGGATATTGTTGACTTTTCCATATAATAATTTTTTTATTAAGACATCTTCTCTTCATGGTCGAAAAAATGGTCTTTACTTATTATTAACATTTTCAATTTGGAAAAATATATTGTTGATTTTATTTTTACGTTACATTTTTTGTTATCGAGTATCTGACAACACTTTGAAAGCATGAAAAGGTAAAGAACTAGAAGGTATTATTTTTGAATTAATCAAAGGGATTTAATTATTTATGTTAGGAAAAATACTGAGAGGGAGGGGTGAATCAGTATTTTAAATACTTACTTAAAATTTATTTTCTTATCTAATTTCTATACACATGTGTTATTCAGTGAACTCGTGCATGCACGCTACTATGATGAAAGTAAACCACGTATATCCTATGAACTTAACTTAACATATAGCTCAACATCTGTTGTTATTTAACCAGTGCATCACTACTTCAGTAAACATGTATTAAGCAGAAACTATGAGAAAAAAGGAGAAAATAGATCATCAACACATAAGAAACACATGAACATGCATGAACACTAGGATTTTTAGGTGGAAACCCAATGTGGGAGAAAACCACCGTTGTTTCCATCTATGTATTCTTTTATTAAAGAAAAGTAATCTTCTTACAATCCTGTATTGGCACAAACTTTAACCAGTACGCTAGCTCCTACCTGCAGAAGGACACAACCTTCTATCATTTTCCAACTCCTACTAGAAGGGACCTACAACCCCATTTCTGAAGACTGCTTTCCTCAACTCTTAGTGGATCACTTTTCAAAATGTTTCAAACTGGATCCATTCCAAACAAATCTGAAATCAACTACTCAAATACTGAATCATCAAATATTTTAGTGTAACCAATGCAATTATACCAAATCATATCAATACATATCACATCAATGCAGAGTCGCTTATCAATATATAAAAACATTGTTACCCAACATAGAAACCAACTACTACCACTGCAAACCCTGTTCAAACATGCATCAGATTGTATACAATATTGTTCTTACTTATGCCTTCATATGTACGTGTTTCTCGTGAAGAATACCCGCGTACAAATCTCATAATATTGATAATTGAATCTGAATCACTGTATCATTGAATCAATCACCTAGACAGATATTGAAGCCAACATAAATCGCTGAACCAAATACAAATTATCACATAACAACATTGTCACAAGTCAATACTTTACTTTATAATCAATTAATCCCAAACAATACTTTCAAACACAGATTATTATAAGAGATACTTTATTAACAAACACCAACAAACATAATAGAATAGATCAACCATTATCATCATCTCATACTGCAAAAACCTGGCAGATGTACACGACCCTTATAAATAATTTACGTGCATGTACGCACTTTTCATACTTGACACGTCCGTACATATATTTACATACTACAAAATATATATGTGACTAGTTAAAATAAGATCCATGTATATGCGCAATATCTCAGTGGAAAACCAACATACAAGTCTGAAATCACTGAGTCATGCTTTCGCTACAACCATAGAATATACTTCACAACCCTTACTATCTAATACTCATGTCAGAATATCATTAATACCACAGATCTATCATAGTTATCTATTTTCAACAAGAAAACCAAACAATTACATATTATACCACACTTTAGATATTTAAGTTCTGTGTCTTTTCCTTGCTCCTTGGTGCACACTTGTTTCACATCAAATCATTCATATAAAACACAAAACTTACACACATAACACTTTGATCTCCATCTCCTTTTATAGCTTAGGCCTTAGCAAATAGCTTAGGCCAATCACTTTTAACCCCATGTGTACATCACATATTTCTTTATCATCTCTTACAATGGCTTGATGATCTACACATAATCAAAGATGAACTTACGCAGGAAATTAATCTTCCCCAAGAAATATTGCATAACTTTCTTGTTCATAGGAAAACAAATTTTAGCTATATTTTTTAACCTTTCTGGATCAACCTTGAGTCTACTTTTAGTAATGATGTGTCCTAAGAGAGTACATTTTGACACACCGAAGATGTTATTTTTTTGATTCAAATAAATTCCATACTTACGACCTCCCTCGAATATCTACGTCAAATAACGCACCAATTAGACTGCAAGAAAGAAGCTCCGAATGTGTATTTGAAGGGATGGGTGATGGTTGCATTTGGTAACTCCCGTGATCAGTCTCTAAAAAAAAAATCTAAAAATAATGCCTGCAAATCTGACTGTCTCATTGTTTCCTTCAAGGGGTGTCACAGTGTTAGGAATTTGTGATTAGCAAGATTGGCAAAGTCCAATAACAAAAACAACATTATTTCAACCACTTTGGGATTCTAGGATCTAGCCCTCCTGAATCCGGAGAGGGATCTCTCCAATAAGTTGCAAAGATGGATTTGTCTTTGAAAGTTTATGGTAATGATGTTAGGCTAGTTATGAAGGCCGAGGGTTTGTTTTTTTTTTATGGTTGAGCATGATTATTGTTTGAGGGAAAATCCTAAATGGAAAGAGTTTCAAAGGTGTGAAGTTGCAAGCGATCAAAACAAGCTTTGACTAAAAAGATAGATATAACGCTAGTTTTTAGTCCATTGGGCTATGGATTCATAACAGGGCTTTTAATTGTGCAATAATTCAAGAGTGATCCAAGGGGCAAGTCATCTATATCACAAGATATTTTGAGATAAAATGATGGTATGGAAACAATAAAGTGTTAGAGGGGTGGAAACTGATAATAATTTCAACAAGGATTTATAGTCAGTCCAAACAAGAAAAAGCCTTTAAGCAACTGTTTAAAACCAACCAAAGGGCAAGGCTCACCATAAACCTCTTTGGACAAGCTTGTATTAAAGATAACTCAAGAGACAAACAATCTAGTAATCCGCATAATTACCTTTAGAAAGGATGAAAAACACTTAAGAGAAACAAAGTGCAACTTAAGATTAGATAAGGTACTTTTAAACCTAGTTTTCTTTCAGCCAACACTTAGGGAAACTTTCAGAATCTACCTTTGGAGCAAGAAGCTAGAAAACAGGGCTCACCATCACTTTTCTAGTCCAACTTTAATAAGCAAACAATGGAAATCACATTCAAGAACAATGTTTAAAGCAAACAGTAGGACGAGGGAACGCCAGCATTCATAACTGCTTAGACTGTATTGAATCATTCTTAAATAAACAAATTGGAGGAAAACATTGAGATAAAGCTTATTAGTCAGAGAAGGGTACTGGTAAACAGTAAGTCCTCACTCTATGCTTGCTGTTCTTTATCAGAGAATAATGGAAAATGTGGCATACATGAAAAGGGAAAACAAATAACAAAGAAAGAGGCACTTCACCAGTGACATAGACTAGGATCCCAAGAAACAGCTTGTATATTGAAGTCAAACCAGTTACATCTTCAAGTCCAATGTTTCAGTTCAGAAATAATCTTCACTTCTCAACCTAACTTATTAGATCACAAACAGAGCTTCAAGAGCCTTTGAACACTATTTACAAATAGGAGTTTTGAGCTCAAGTGTATTTCAAAGTTCAACAACCAACAATTTTTCATCTTCTACAGGAATATTTATAGAAGGAATGAGGCGGTGGGAGAGGATAAAAGATCTCACAGGGCATTTAATAGATACTGAAGGCTTCTCGGCCTTTGAGGGGCTCGATGAAGAAGCTTATAGGTGTTCTATCTGTATTAATGTTTTACATTTAAGATTTAAGCTCGGTGGGAGCTTATGTTGACTTTTAAGGCTCTGCGTCATGTAATATTAACTCTGCTGATATTTTTGCATTAAGTTCTTTGGTAGAATTAATTGTTCGGCTGCGTTGAGGAAAATATCTGATTTTGAACAATAACTTCGGCCTCTGTTTGTATGCTTTAAGGCACAGGTGGCTTTGTGGTAGCTGGGAGGAATCAATTTGCCTCAGATGTGGTGGTGGAGGCCTTTCTATCTGATAAAACACTTATGATGTTCTTTAATTGTGTTTTAATTTAGAGGATTAGGCTTTTGATAATCAATCTTAGCCGTAATCCCCAAATTGTCTTCAATATTTTGTTTTTCTCTGTTCTGTCTTCGACACTGATACTCTTTTATTGTGATTTCACTCACTGTGTCTTGTTGATGTGCAGTGTTGCGCAGGGCTCTCAAGGCATCAATGCCCATGAAGCATCGACGAGACGTGGAGTTCAAACCCTGCGAATGGTTTCCTTTGATGAATCAAAGACACGGGAAACGTCTTTCCCGGCCTTCGGCCTTTCTTTAATATAATGGATAAACCATTAAACACCTGCAAAATACAAAACTTATTAAGAAATCCTTCGTTTTGGGTTAAACTGCTTCAGAGGTCGGGGGGAGGAGCGTGGCCATTGGATGGCATCATCCAACGGTGGAGAACTGCGTAGAAGAGGTTAAAAAAGGAGAGTGGAGGGATAATTAAGTCAGAGTTGTTGATCTTGGACAGATCAACAGTCGGGAGCGATCCGAGAGGAAAAAAAAAAGTGAAGGGGTCACTTTATATGGAGATGGCGAAAATATGATGAGATAAGGTTAAAAACCTTTGTTCGGAGGAAAATATGGTTTAAATTGAAGTTGGCGGTTCGGGATGATCATGGGCCTTCGGATGAGATCAACCCAAAAGATCAAAAATGGAGAATAAATCGGGAATCGGCGATGGGAGGGGGGCGAAGTAAAGTAATTAGACACACTCGATGGAAAAATCCAATGCGATTAGATGAAGACCGTCGATCTGCAGATCAGATCAACGGTGGGAGATGCATTGGGAGATCGCAATCGGCGGGGTAATGAACTTGGAGTGCGACGGAGATATTGAGCGTTGGTCGTTGATCTGAGGATCAAATCAACGGTGGGGAGTGAATCGGAGGTGGAGAAATTTAAAGGCGCAAAAGACATCTCCAATGCAATTGGCGCGATCGGGGAAGCCCGATGCGATTATGCGATCGAGCCATCGCAATCAGAGGTGGGGTGATGCGATTGCGTGATCGGGCCATCGCAATCGGAGGTTTCAATGTTTACACACAAAAAGACTTGCGTTTGTTCGGAAGTTCCGATGCAATAAGCGCTCGACGAGTCTAGCGCCTGGTTCCAACACCAGGGCATATAATGGGGAAGTGTTTTAGGACTTAGCCCAAGGGGGCTTAATTCTTTATATAAAAAGGAATTTTTTATAGATTTTCAATGGTTTTCAAAGGATTTTGAGGGTTTCGGTAAGGAAAAGAAAGAGTCTTAAACCTTATCAAAGGGGTTTTGATGGAAGGGATGCGGGGAAAATATGAAAATGAAGGATTTTTATGGAGAATAAAGGGGTAAAAATGAGGTTAGTTTTGAGTGGAGGAAAGGGGAAAATGGATTTTTGTAGCAGTCTTTCTTCATGGAAAACAGGAGAATTTCTGAGCTTTGAAATGGGAACAGCAATGAAGATTTTGGACAGAGGAGATGATGTCTTCAAGAGTCTTCAAGAGATAACACTTTTAGCAATAAAATTTGTTCCTTGAAGGCTCCAAAATGTTTTGGCCACCTTTTGATATAACAAATTTTATAGGTGGCCAACAGTGGCTCCACTTGGGGATGATGCCTTCTTGAAGGCATCAAGAACTTCAGACTTGCATTCTCTGGGAGGCTGATTAGTGCCTCATCCATTGGGCTGCCCTTCCTTCCATGGATGATCTTCTTTTTCTCTGAAAACATATTAGCAGCCATAAAAACAATGGATCTTTCATCTACAAGCTTTCTACCTACCCAATCCTACTGATCTAACATTTTTTCTTTTTTAGAGTGCACTTGGATTGGCAAACTCTTTTCACAACATTTTATTCTTTTGAAAGCAGGAAATCTAATCTATTTCTACTCCTTATCTCTCCATGGACTCAGTTTAAACAGTTGAGTCCATATGATTATCTACCTAATCTACTAATATGTTAGGATTAAACAGTCTAACAGCTTTTTATTCTCTAATTTCTACAACAGAAATTTAAAAGCATACAAGTCAGGATTAAACAGTCTAACTAGATGCTGGTCTATGGCATTGAAAAAAAAGCTGCACATAGACATTATTTTGTGGAATAATTAAATCAAAATGGAAGGCATAAGATCTGAAAATTCAAAGCACTCCCTTCATCTTTTTCTTAGCTCTGTTCTTACTTTGTTTGAGCTGCTTTTCCTTTATCAACTGGTTCGGATTTTAAGCTGATTAGAACTAGTTTTACATCTGTTTTGACTCAGAAAATAAAACAGATTGGAGTCATCTTTCTTTGGAAACTTAGTTTCAGATTTTGAGCATGTTTGAACCTTTAATTTCTATCATAATCTATCTACTGATAAGCCAAGATTAAACAATTTGGAAAATCGAATTCACTATCTTATCAGCAGAAAATTTAAAGCTAATTAGTCAAGATTAGGCTGTATGACTAATTAGAAGTGTGCTTTTTAAGGAGTGGCATTTAAGCTTGCACACTTTCAGATTTGTTTCTCCTTTTTCTTTCTTTTTTCTTTTTTTCTTTTTTGGTATGGGGCTATACCTTTCTTGTTTTTACAATCTGCCCTCTTTTCTTTATTTCACTCTTTTTGTATTTTTGATTTTTCTAACTTTGAAAGAAATGGTGAATGATATATTTATAATGAGAAGAAAAAAAAAGGCTTTCAGAACATGACATGGATCAATAGAAGTAATGTTTAAGCATCCTGCCATTGACAGGACCCCCAAACAATTCTACTCCATTCAACTTTTGTAAGAAATAGGCATTGTTACCAGCAGCTGAAAGAATAGAGTAAGGGCCAAGCCATAAGTTATCAAATTTTCCATGCTTGCCTTTGTCTTCCCTCCTTGAGTCCCACTTTAAAACTTTGTCCCCAACTTTGAAATTGCTGACCTTTGTTCTTTTGTCAAAAATCTTTTTGATGCTAATCTGCTTTTGCAATGCTTTGTTATAAACCTCCTCTCTGGTTTGCTAAAGATGAATTGTTTGATTGATCCTTCTGATCATATCATTATCTTCAGTTTGCAACTCTTGAATCAAATTCATAACTGGCACACCAAGGCCGGTTGGAAAAATTGCTTCAGCGCCATACACAAGTTGGTAGGGTGACATTCCAATAGATTTCTTCAATGTTAATCTGTCAGCCCAAAGTGCATGCACAAGCTTTGTGTGCCAAGACTTCATGTTGTCCTCCAACAGTTTCTTGATTATGTTCACTAAACTCTTGTTTGAGTATTCTGCAATTCCATTACCTTGAGGGTAATAGGCCGCGGAATGCCCCAATGTTATCTTATACTTGTGACAGAACTCAACCATCCTCTTTGATCCAAATGCTGCTGCATTATCATTGATGATCTTGGTAGGACAGCCAAACTTAGAGAGAATATTATTCTCTATGAATTTTATGATAACAAAATCATTGGTCTACCTATAAGGAATGGCTTCTATCCATTTAGTGAAGTAATTTGTGGTAGTGAGAATCCATCTATGCTGAGCTAAGGATGATGGATGGATTTCACCTATGAAGTCAAGTCCCCACTTTTGAAAAGGGGCTTCAACAGTGATTGGATGCAGAGGCAAGGGTAGCAACTTCTTTTTTCCTTCAAAAAGTTGACATTTATGGTAGGCAATGATCATCTTGTGTACATCATGAAAGAGAGTAGGCCAATAGTAACTAGCCCTCAAGATTTTGTTGGCTGTTGTTTTCCAGTATAGGTGGCCTCCACACTCCCCTTCATGGAACTCGTGCTTAACCTTCTCTGCTTCAAACTCAGACAAACATTTAAGCAATATACCACTTGCATTTTTCCAATACAAACATCTATCTATAATGCAATAGTTTACAGCTTTCAACTTTAGGAACCTTGCCTTTGTTTTTGTCAAACCAGGAGGTGTATTCAAATTAAGAAAAACATAAAGAATATCAGCATACCAAGAGGAATTCATAAAATGGTTTTCAACAATGGAAGTTGAGATTTCCTCTTGATCATCTAAAGCATTAATCATATTAATATCAAGGACTTCAAAATTGGATTCAACCATTAATCTAGCCAGACCTTGGCCTTTGATCAGCTTAGTGGGTTTTATCTTTAAATCATATTCAAGGATAACAACAATCCACTTACCTCTCTTACCATCTGGGTCCTGTGTTAGAATGTCTTTCACAACTAAATTTGGGACAAAGGCAATGATGTGTGAGTGAAGGATGTATACTCTGAAGTCTTTCAAAGCCTTAACCAAAGCAAAGGCTTGCTTTTCCATAATGTTATACTTCAAAGGGGCATCTCTCAAAGCCTTGCTGAAGAATGCAATAGGCTGCTCTTGTCCTTGTGGATTTTTCTGTAAAAGGACAATAGCTATGGTATGTTCTGATGCAAATGAAAAAATATAAAAATTTCTTGAAAAATCAGGACTTATTAGAACTGGTGTTTTGGTTAACGCTTGTTTCACCAGCTCAAAGGACTTCTTTGCTTCTAAGGTCCATTTTACCCCTTGCTCCTTCTTCAACATGTTTGTTATATTCCTAAGGAGCTCAGCCAAGTTGGGGATGAACCTTCTCAAAAAGTTAATCTTTCCAATGAAAGATTGCAACTCCTTGATGTTTCGAGGATGAGAGATTTGCAATATGGCCTCAATCCTCTTTGGATCTATCTTTATACCCTCCTTTGAAATAATGTGCCCAAGAAGTTTACCTTCTTGGAGACCGAATAGTGTCTTATTAGGGTTTAAAGATATCCCAAGCTTTCTGCATTTCTCGAAAACTTTCCTCAAATGTTCCAAGTGCTCTTCATCTGTTTTTGAAAACATAGTAACATCATCAAGGTATATAATGATGAATTAGCCCAGTTCTTCCGAGAATGCTATGTCCGTGGCTCTCTAAAAAGTTTCTCCAGCATTCATTAGACCAAAGGGAATTTTCACATACATGAAGGTGCCCCAAGGTGTAGTAAATGTTGTCTTTAGTTGATCATCATGGTGGACTAAGATCTGATTGTACCCTGAATAGCCATCAAGCAAATAAATTCTTCTAGACCCTACCACCCTTTGTAAAATATGGTCCATCTTGGGCAAAGGGTAGTTGTCTTTCAATGAAGCTTTGTTTAAGTCTCTAAAGTCTATACAAAGCCTAATCTCTCCTATTTTCTTTCTGACCGACACTAGATTAGACACCCACTCAAAATATCTAATAGGGACAATAATACCATCATCGTACATTTTCATGATCTCCTTTTGAACCAAAGGAAACTGAACAGGGTTTATTCTGCGCAGTTTCTATTTGAAGGGCTTTTGGTTTTCCTTGAGAGGGATTTTGTGCTGTATTATTTCAGTGTCATAGGATTTAAGATCTTCGTAAGTACTCCACGCAAAAACATCAGAAAACTCTT
Source organism: Pinus albicaulis (assembly GCA_034641835.2). Classification (NCBI taxonomy): domain Eukaryota; kingdom Viridiplantae; phylum Streptophyta; class Pinopsida; order Pinales; family Pinaceae; genus Pinus; species Pinus albicaulis. The sequence continues at coordinate 786,469,950 of CM076570.1, read as the reverse complement.
TGAACAGCTCTATGTATTTAAGTTTAATGTGAGCTGGTAAGGTCTTAGACAGTTTGATCATCATTGGTTTAAGTTTACTGCCTATATTGCAATCTTCCACTTCAGTCTCTACAGGTTCCAGTTTTGGCTTCCTGGACACATCGTTAAAATCAAACAACTCTTCTAAAGGTGCCAGACCGTTTGGAAAACTTTCATCATTAGACTGCAGGGTTTCTAACTCCTCTGTTTCTAACTTTGCATTCATCTTTGTTTCGTTTTCAAGTTTTCTAGATAACAGGTTCACATTAGCAAGTTCAGAAGACCTTTCTTCTTCATCAAGAAAATTTTCTTCACTAGGGCAGTCAGTTTCATAATCTGAATCTGAACTTGGTAGTTCGAATTCATTTCTGAACTGCATGAAGTCTTATATTTGTTTGTCTCCGTCGAACACCTGCTAATATTTTTCGTTATCAGGAACAGTTGGTCTGAATTTTATCTGAGTTTTGCAGTCTTTAGTTTCATATGGCATTAATCATGTTCTGGCTGCAAAGGCTAAGTTGTGGGCCACAATATTTCTTTCTCTTGGGACAAAAATTACCTGATACTCCTCAAAAGTTTTTAAAAGGTCCATGACATCGTTTCGATAAGCCCTAAGTCTGGGATGATTAGCGTTATATTCCCCATTGACTTGTCTAATGATTAACTCGGAATCCCCATGCACTTTGATTCTCTTGGCTCCTAACTTCTTCAACAAACGTAAGCCTAAGAGAAGGGATTCATATTCCTCTATGTTATTCGAACACTAGAAGTTTAATCTACAGGAAAGGCTTTCTGTGTGGTTATTCTCAGTGTTGTGAATCCAGACCCCTGCACCAACATTGTTCCTAGTGCAGGATCCATCGAAGTTCATACTCCACAGAGGATTAGTTTCAGTTTCGACAGTTGGGTCACTATCCTCTTCAACAAGCGTTCTTTCTGTTTGTTTTTGAATATCAGCGCTTAGTTGAATTTGTTTTAATTCCTTTGGTTTCTCGTTAAGCTGAGGAATGCTTTCTTGACCGTCAAGGTTAAAAATCGATGGATGCATGATTTGTAGCCCAAGACCTATTTTTGGTTTGCTATAGTTTAGAGGTTCAGCAAACTGTTTTGGCAGTTCTGTGTTGTGCTCTTCCTCCTTTCTATCGGCCATCAGTTCTGTTAAAGTGAATTTTTCACTAAGTGTTTCATCATTAAACAGAATAAAAGAATCAAGGCTTGTATTTACACAACACAGAGGAGAGTTTTGAGGTCTGTCTTGACTTGTAACTGTGTATTGCATATGGGACTCCCTGTAAAGTCTTCTGGTCTGATTGAAAAAAGGGATGGTCGCATAGGTCATGTCCATCTGCATAGTCCCTTGTAACTTAGCCCCCCAAGATCTTGATAATAAAATTCCATACTTTGGGGGCACATAAGCCGCAACAATGTCCATTACTAAGCATTTGGCTGGAATCTGGGCTAAGTTAACGCAGAGGTCTTTGATTAATCCTAAACATTTTACTCTGCTCGAGTCAAAGGAGTAAAGGTCTTTGTAAGGTCTGGTAATTTCTAGACCAAGGATCTCCATTACAGCTTTTGGCATTAAATTATTAGAAGCCCCGGAATCATGCATAACGTTATGAAAAATCTTTTCATGAGCATTTAAACTCACATAAAAGGGAGGAATAGGTCCCTCTTGATACTTGCCTTCAATCTTTGGACCAAAATAAGCTCTGGCTGATCATCATTCAGATTGACTGTGTCATTATTCGCTTCAATTTTTAAAGCCTTCAAAATTTGGGTCCTATATACATTCTGGGCAGCTAACTCAGTCAAGGGAACAAAGATTTTAATTTTGGAAATTTCCTGCTCCAAGCTGAAAGGAATATGACTCTTTAAAGCACTTGTCTCAGCCTTATTAACTGCCATCCTGTTAGCAACATGTGTTTGCTGATTTTTTCTATTTACATTCGACAAAATGGTTTTAATAGGAGTACTAGCTGAAGTGTTAGTATTGCTAAGGTCTACACTCTGTTTTGCATCGTTTTGAGTGCCTTTCTCCTTACCTTTATCAGAATTAAAAGCCATTGTTTTTTCTTTTGGTTTCAAAATTTTGGGCTTACTTACAGTGCTGTTTTGTGAAGATTTTTTAGAGGTTTTGTTGTTGGGGGTTTCTAGATTTTTCTTGCTTCTAAGGTCATACTCCTTTTGAGGCTCTATGATAACATTTTCCATGTCTTGATAATAACTTTCATCATCATCTCTTTTATCATCATAAGGTGTGTACAGACCTTGTTTTCTTTCATAATGAGCGTCAAAGTCATCATTATCTACTCCCAACATATTGATATCATCATCCTCTACTTGCTCATTTGTTTCCTCAACCTCACTCACATAGTTTTGATGAAAAGGAGGAGTGATCTGTTGATCGTCTTCCCTAGGTCTGTTTGGAGGTTGGTTCCTTCTAAAAGTATGATTTTGGTTCTGGTTTTTGTTTTGAGGAGCATTTTGATTTTGACTTGCTTGTGCTCTCTTTATTATCCTCATCTCTTTCATCATCTCCTCCATCATTCTTTCCATCTTTGAGCTAGAAGTAGAAGGTGTGTTTTCTTCCCTGAAGGATACTCTCTTCTCATTTTTCATCCTCGCTCTTTTCTCCATCAAGTTAAATTCCACGGCAAGAGCCCCTTTTTGCATCTCTTCAAGAGTTGCAGGATCTCTCTCCCTCAGCTAATAGGCCATTTCAGGCTCAAACCCTTCAGGAAACTTGTTTAACGCTGAGCCTTGTGGAGGTTTTAGATCTGGGGGAAGTGCATTGTACACACTATTAAATCTAGTGCAGTAAGCTTGTACACTTTCCCCGGTGTTTCTGTGGAGGTTCTTGTAATCAGAGAGGATTTGGAGAGGATTCTTCTTCACTTCCCATTTGTTTAGGAATGTTTGATGGAAGTCTTGGAGATCATTTATACTGTGGGGGGTTAAGCCTTTAAACCATTTTCTTACTTATACCCCCAAAATTTGAGCAAATAGTCTCAATTTGACAGAATCATCATCGATTTCATTTCTGTCAAAGTAGTCATTCATCTTATCCACATGTTGTGATGCAGTAGTAGCATTACTAGCATCATATAATGGAATTTTGGACTGATAGTCCTGTGGAAGATTGACTAAGGGAACAGGAAGGAATAAAGGAGCATACCATGTTGCCATGATATGTGGTGGAGGTGGATTTGCAAGATGTGGATTAAAAAAAGGTAAAGTGGGCTGAAGTGGAGTGGTTTGGATAGTGGATGTTTGGTGAACAGATGTGGATGGAACAGTTGTAGATTTTTGAGCTGATCTTGGATGAGAGACACCTAAATTATGAAGGAAGTGTAAATCAGGTGGTGTTGTTTCTCTACTACCAGGATGTTCACTTGCTTCTGAGGATGAAAGTGAAGACTCAGAGTCTAGCTAAATTATATCATCAAATGACCTAATTCTAAAGGGATTTACTAATTCAACTCGTGATTGTTGTAGAGCTGAAATATTTTCAGGAACTGAATTAGCTCTCAAGGGTGATCTGAAAACAGTTGATAATTTAACCCTAGGAGACTCGCTAAGGATACTTTCCGGGTTATCAACTATATCTGGCGGGTGCGGGTCAGGATAGGCTCTAGTATGAATCTTTCTAGGAGACACAATGTTGTGTTTTTAGACCCAACTCAAACAAGAAAAGTTCAACCAAATATGATAGTCTTTAAAAGGTTAACTAATTTGTTTCACAAGTTCAAATCCAACAGTCCTCTAATTGATTTTGAATGATATTACAATGATAAGGATTCTTCCCAGTGGAGTCTTAAGGTCTGTTGAGGATTGTGGAGTCGCCAAGTGGAATTTTTTAGCTCTTTTGGAGGTAAAAGGTTTTATGGTCCACCACCATGTTTATTGAATTCCAATCTGAAATATTTTTTGGTTTTCTGAGTTATTTTTCAGTTGTGTGGTTTCTAAGAGTGTCCCAGATCTGTTTCACAACTTAGCTAAGGTTATGAGACAAAGACAGTGTACTCTTATGGCTAAGCCAGCTGATTTTTCAAAGTTAGATAAACTCTTATGAGAACCCTAGGGTTTGCCTAGTTTATCACTGATTCAAAAAAAAAATTCATGATTACCATTGCTTGGTAGTGCTTGAAAAGGCTGCTTTTACTCACAATATTTATTAAGTTTTTTAGGGAACCAGAGATTCTGGGTTCAATCCCCAGTGGAGTCGCCAGAAATGTTAGGAATCTGTGATTAGCAAGATTGGCAAAGTCCAATCATAGAAACAACATTATTTCAACCACTTTGGGATTCTAGGATCTAGCCCTCCTAAATCCAGAGAGGGATCTCTCCAATAAGTTGCAAAGATGGATTTGTCTTTGAAAGTTTATGGTAATGATGTTAGGCTAGTTATGAAGACCGAGGGTTTGTTTTGTTTTTTGGATGGTTGAGCATGATTATTGTTTGAGGGGAAATCCTAAATGGAAAGAGTTTCAAAGTTGTGAAGTTGCAAGCGATCAAAACAAGCTTTCACTAAAAATATAGATATAACACTGGTTTTTAGTCCATTGGGCTATGGAGTCATAATAGGGATTTTAATTGTGCAACAATTCAAGAGTGATCCAAGGGGCAAGTCATCTATATCACAATATCTTTTGAGATAAAATGATGGTATGGAAACAATAAAGTGTTAGAGGGGTGGAAACTGATAATAATTTCAACAAGGATTTATAGTTAGTCCAAACAAGAAAAGGCCTTTAAGCAACTGTTTAAAACCAACCAAAGGGCAGGGCTCACCATAAACCTCTTTGGACAAGCTTGTATTAAAGATAACTCAAGAGACAAACAATCCAGTAATCCGCATAATTACCTTCAAAAAGGATGAAAAACACTTAAGAGAAACAAAGTGCAACTTAAGATTAGATAAGGTACTTTTAAACCTAGTCTACTTTCAGCCAACACTTAGGGAAACTTTCAGAATATACCTATAGAGCAAGAAGCTAGAAAACAGGGCTCACCATCACTTTTCTAGTCCAACTTTAATAAGCAAACAATGGAAATCACATTCAAGAACAATGTTTAAAGAAAATAGTAGGACGAGGGAACGACAGCATTCCTAACTGCTTAGACTGTATTGAATCATTCTTAAATAAACAAATTGGAGGAAAACATTGAGAGAAAGCTTATTAGTCATAGAAGGGTATTGGTAAACAGTAAGTCCTCACTCTATGCTTGATGTTCTTTATTAGATAATAATGGACAATGTGGCATACATGAAAAGGGAAAAAAAATAACAAAGAAAGAGGCACTTCACCAGTGACATAGACCAGGATCCCAAGAAACAGCTTGTATATTGAAGTCAAACCAGTTACATCTTCAAGTCCAATGTTTCATTTCAGCAATAATCTTCACTTCTCAGCCTAACTTATTAGATTGCAAACAGAGCTTCAAGAGCCTTTGAACACTATTTACAAGTAGGAGTTTCGAGCTCAAGTGTATTTCAAAGTTTAGCAACCAACAATTTCTCATCTTCTACAGGAATATTTATAGAAGGAATGAGGAGGTGGGAGAGGATAAAAGATCTCCCAGGGCATTTAATACAGATTGAAGGCTTCTCGGCCTTTGAGGGGCTCGATGAAGAAGTTTACAGGTGTTCTGTCTGTATTAATGTTTTACATTTAATATTTAAGCTCGGTGGGAGCTTATGTTGACTTTTAAGGCTCTGTGTCATGTAATATTAACTCTGCTGATATTTTTGCATTAATTTCTTTGGTAGAATTAATTGTTCGGCTGCGTTGAGGCAAATATCTGATTTTGAACAATAACTTCGGCCTCTGTTTGTATGCTTTAAGGCACAGGTGGCTTTGTGGTTGCTGAGAGGAATCAATTTGCCTCAGATGTGGCGGTGGAGGCCTTTTTGTCTGATAAAACACTTATGATGTTCTTCAATTGTGTTTTAATTTGGAGGATTAGGCTTTTGATAATCAATCTTAGCTGTAATCCCCAAATTGTCTTCAATCTTTTGTTCTGCTCTGTTTTGTCTTCGACATTGATACTCTTTTATTGTGATTTCACTCACTGTGTCTTTTTGATGTGCAGTGTTGCGCAGGGCTCTCAAGGCATCAATGCCCATGAAGCACCGACGAGACGTGGAGTTCAAACCCTGCGAATGGTTTCCTTTGATGAATCAAAGGCATGGGAAACGTCTTTCCCGGCCTTCGGCCTTTCTTTAATATAATGGATAAACCATTAAACACCTGCAAAATACAAAACTTATTAAGAAATCCTGTGTTTTGGGTTAAACTACTTCAGAGGTCATGGGGAGGAGCGTGGCCGTTGGATGGCATCATCCAACGGTGGAAAACTGCGTAGAAGAGGTTAAAAAAGGAGAGTGGAGGGATAATTAAGTCAGAGTCGTTGATCTTGGACAGATCAACGGTCGGGAGCGATCCGGGAGGAAAAAAAAAGAGAAGGGGTCACTTTATATGGAAAGGCGAAAATATGATGAGTTAAGGTTAAAAAACTTTGTTTGGAGGAAAATATGGTTTAAATTGAAGTTGGCGGTTCGGGATGATCGTGGGCCTTCGGATGAGATTGGCCCAAAAGATCAACGGTGGAGAATAAATCAGGAATTGGCGATGGGAGGGGGGCGAAGTAAAGTAATTAGACGCACTCGATGGAAAAATCCGATGCGATTAGATGAAGACCGTCGATCTACAGATCAGATCGATGGTGGGAGATGCATCGGGAGATCGCAATCGGCGAGGTAATGAACTTGGAGTGCGACGGAGAGATTGAGCGCTGACCGTTGATCTGAGGATCAGATCAACGGTGGGGAGTGAATCGTAGGGATTTCAATCGGAGGTGGAGAAATGTAAAGGCGTAAAATACATCTCCGATGCGATTGGCGTGATCGGGGAAGGCCGATGCGATTATGCGATCGGGCCATCACAATCGGAGGTGGGGTGATGCGATTGCGCGATCAGGCCATTGCAATCGGAGGTTTTAATGTTTACACACAAAAAGACTTGCATTTGTTCGGAAGTTCCGATGCGATAAGCGCTCGACGGGTCTAGTGCCTGGTTCCAGCACCAGGGCATATAATGGGGAAGTGTTTTAGGACTTAGCCCAAGGGGGCTTAAGTCTTTATACAAAAAGGAATTTTTTATAGATTTTCAATGGTTTTCAAAGGATTTTGAGGGTTTCGGTAAGGCAAAGAAAGAGTCTTAAACCTTATCAAAAGGGTTTTGATGGAAGGGATGCGGGGAAAATATGAAAATGAAGGATTTTTATGGAAAATAAAGGGGTAAAAATGAGGTTAGTTTTGAGTGGAGGACACGGGAAAATGGATTTTTGCAGCAGTATTTCTTCATGGAAAACAGTAGAATTTCTGAGCTTTGAAATGGGAACAACAATGAAGGTTTTGGATAGAGGAGATGATGTCTTCAAGAGTCTTCAATAGATAACACTTTTAGCAATAAAATTTGTTCCTTGAAGGCTCCAAAATGTTTTGGCCACCTTTTGATATAACAAATTTTATAGGTGGCCAACACACAGTGTACTTTGTGTAAGGATCATTTTCCACTCAAATTTGGTTGCTTCTAGGGCCTTGTACAAAATCCATAGATGTGTCCAGTCCATTGAGAAATATCCTTGTAGATTATTAGACTAGTCTCTACTTAGATTTAAACCATAAGCTTCAAGAATGTCCACAATGACAATGTTGATGCATTGGTGCACTCTATGGTTTGATGAAAAGAAAACAATAAAATTGTTGAGTTCACCAATTACTTGGACCAATTATTTGTCCAGCTAAATGATTCGTGCATCGGTTTTATCACATTTGGCATTAATTTTCTTGGAAACAAATAAAGGCATTATGTTTGCGGATGTGCCCGAATCAACCAAACGTTAAGAGAAACGGAGGGAAGAGAGTGTTAGTATTTAAATTTACAACATTAACTACATATTCGAGAATACCAGGAGACTTACGAGACACAGATTGAGAAGCAGAGACTTGATCACCGAACAGAGGTTGCGATGAAAATGCTTGGACAATTAGTTCACGTTGGCCAGATATCTTTGTGAGCTCAAATATTGAAATGCTAGCACGAGCTCTCTTAATATCTTCAATGATGTTATAATCAATACTTTCATTTCTAACTGATAGCGTTGAAGTATCAGGAGGTGTAGCGTTGTTAGCAACTTCCAGAGTGATGGAATTGTTCTTATTGTTTGCAAAATTGTTTTTAGAAGAAAGAGCACTTACATAATTTTTTGACGTACTCTGAGCATGCTTTGTTGGTGGTAGAATATTTCTTAACAATTATTTCTTCAACTCCTTCTGAGAAATTGGTCCTTTGCTCCTCATGTCATATCGACCAGTTGTAGACTGAGGAGGAGCTTTACTTGTCGATGGTTCCTAAACACTTTTTTATCAACATTGAATATGATTTCGAATGCATTAACTGAGTATCCAACACCTTTACTTTCCTTAGTCACGACAGGTTCATTTATTTCTTTAATATGCTTAGATTTCTCATTTTCTAATATGATATCGATAATATGAGTTGCCATAACATTCATGACACTATGGGCATGTTTTATCTGAATGCCTCTCCCGATGGAAGGTGCAATAGTTTTCCATGCCTAAAATTTCAACATTAAACACAACATTCAAGCTCTTTGTAGATTTGGTCAATTGATTATTGTTATTTCTATTAAGAAAAAACAACTTATAAGATTTGTTGTTGGTAGATGCCTCGCTTGAATTTATCTTTAATTCAGAGACCTCATTAGTAAGTAAATTTAAATATTTGGCCAAGCTTTCCATGTCAAAAGAATCATTTTCCTTAGTTTTAGTTGAATAGGCTTGAGTTTTCTTACATGCATCCTTGGAGTCTTAAGAATCCTCAGAGTCTACAATTACTCCAATAAAATGCATATCCTTTTCGACAACAAGGGCTTCTGAAAAATTTAAATCCAATGTCCCCTTTGCATCTCTCTTACCAAACACAGATATATTGGTAGGAAAGGAAACTATATAATAGTATTTACTGATGTCATAGTGTGGTTGCACATTTGCGGGAAAATTTTTCAATATTTGATTGAAATATTTCACTCTTTCCTTGTCCCCCATTTTGAGATTCCCAAGTTATTTTAATAACATGGTAGGAGTTTTAACGTCAACCAAATTTTCTTAAAACAAATTCTTAAAGTCCCTCTAACTATGGATTGAATTGGCCAGGATATCGTGATACCATATTGACTCTCTACCTTCTAGAGTGTACGAAAAATTTCAACAAGAAACGTCATCAAAACGTACCTCAAGAATTCATAAATGGATGTACAAATCATTAATATGGTCTTTATCTTTGGCCTTTTTGTCAGGATCGAACTTTGAAAACAACTTTTCTGGATGCTTAGGCATGCGGTGAAGTTTATTAAAAAGATCAAGTGGCCCTTGGGCTATCCAATCCAATTATTGATCAGCCATGTCTTCTTCTCCTCCTTCCTCCTCCTTTTTTGAATATGAATATTCTTCTCCTTCACCATTTAAATTGTCGTTATAATCAGGTTGTTCTTCGTATATTGGTTGTTCTTCATCATAAATTTGAAAATCCCCCTCGTCACCTTCTAAACCTTCCTTAATAGGTGGAAGGTCCCCTTGTTTAAGTGTCTCTTGTGAAGGCTATGTGAACTCTTCAAGGGTGGCAATAACAAAATATTCCACCGATGAAACTGTTGAAGATGGCAACAAGAAACAGTGAAGGAGGCATCCTGAAACATCTTTCCTGATCCTAGCTGGAAAGTGATCACCTAAACTAGGTGGGGGGGCCACACAGGTGATTTTTGGCGCAAAGTCTATTTTTAGACTATGACTATTTTTAGACATATGGATCATGGTCTATGAGTTGCAGGATGCTATTAATGGATGGTTGGTCAAGTTGGTAAAAATAGATGGACCTCTATTTTTAGACATACTGGGCGGAGTCTATTTTTAGACTGCCAGTCTAAAAATAGATCAGTCGAATATTATTAGCTCTTAATAATATTTGGACTATAAACATTATCTTATCCTCTTGCAACACTTCAGTTCGAGCTACGGATGTGGCACATGCAGCTGACAGAAGTAATTACGCTATTCCTAGGGTTTAGTTGAGCTATTGCATGGTTGACTTCAGTTAGAACTCATGTGGCAGAGTTTGGTGGAGTTGATGAGACAGTTGGTGGAGTTGTGTTCGGTTTAACTTAGTTGAACTAGTTGTATTTAGTCTAAATGATAAATACACTAGTGATGAGTGGTGTGAATTAATTATTAATTAATTCATTAATTATTAACTCATAAATCAACTAAAGAATACATCAGTTAACTGCAGTGCATGGACAGTTCAGTGGAGACCAGTGTTAGAGGTGGGTGAAAGGGTGAGTCTACTATCAGTTGTGACTATAGCTGTGCATGAGATTTGCACACACATTGATTGATATTGCCAATGAGGATTGCGCAGTACAAGCCAGGGGGATTCGAACTTGGATCTAATCATTATTCATCTTGGATTGCATAGTAGAGGCAGGCTAACAGGTGGAGGAGATTTGAACTTGTGACTTGTTCATATCTGAGCTAGTTAGTGTGTAACAATTGGAGATAGTGCTGAGAGCTTGTGAGGAGTTTGTGCTATGTATTGTTACATGTTCTCTATCATTATAATATACAGATAGTTGGGGGTTTTCGGCTGCAAGCTTTCCCCATTACATACTGTGTTGATATGTGTGATTGATTAATGTTTCAATGTGCGCATGTGATTGTTTTTAATTCCGCAAATTGATGATCAATGGTGGAAGAGGTTATGTATTATGCATGAAGCTCAAATAGTGTGTAATCAGAATAATCTCGGTGAATAACTCATCTATTATTAAAATTTCTACAGAAACAAATACACCTGTATGAGTTGTCTCATTCTTTCTTGGATTATGAGGAATATTATGAGTGATGGGAAGTAATCCAAGATCCGTTGCAAACTGATGAGTAATTGGTCGAATTGTCCGAAGTTGATCGTAAGTAACTTCAAAATTTTGTTCCAAAATAAGATGAGAATATTCTCCAATATCAAGAGTGGGAGTTGGAGTTGAAATCGGACCATTGTTTACTTACATAGATGATTCGATGTTGGGGCGAGGTAAATTATCAGCCATAGAAAGGTGGATTCCCTCCTTCTAGCGCTAGAATGTTGACGGTGTTAGATCCCGCCAATATACAAGGGATCTCCTTGATATGAAGTCCCAACTATACCTCACAACATTTGTGTAAAATTTTTAATACAATCATGTATTGCCTGGATTCTCCTGATCTAACGATTATATGCCACTATTAAATACATAATCCTTCTACTAAAATCTTTGCGGAAATTTAATCGCCAATTGCAAGCACTTGAAGAAATATCAATCACACATAACACAGATGTTTTTACCGGGAAAGCATAAAGCTAAAAATACCACTATCATATATTATGTATATATCATGGATCATGAAACAATATCATACAAAAATCTAATCCAAGAGCTCTCAGTACAATATACAATCGTCTCACACCGTCATACAAAAATTGGCAAATACATGCACCAATTTACTGCCTCCTGACAACCTACCTCCACTGCACAATCCTTGCTGATCACAATCCCTGAATGAATGAGATACTGCCTTGCCTTGACTGCGCAATCCTCATTGGCATCTCCAATGTGTGCGTGGTTGCATGAGTGCACCCACTAATGTCACAACTGATAGTCACACTGTCCCTTTCACCTATCTCTCAACTAGGTCTCCATTGGATCTAACATGCATGTAGTTAATAGTAGTAAATCTTCAGTTGCATGTGAGATCACTCAATGTGAATTAATTTAATATTTAATTCATTGATCTCTCACTAGTGTATCTTTAGTTACAACTAGTTACAACTAGCACAACTGAGCTTAACTCACTTAACTGAGTCAAACTACTTTACAACTCACATAACTACACATCCAACTCTGTTACAACTTCGAATCACTCAATTACAACTAAGTCCACTTGCATGTCCCACCAACCAACCTTAGAACTCGAAATTCCTTCAGCTAACTAGTTTGCCCCTTCAGTTAACTGAAATCAAGTGCTTCAAGAGAATATATTTATATTTATTGTCCAATTATTATTAAGAGATAATAATAATCGACATGCATTCTATTTTTAGACATGCAATCTAAAGATAGACTTCGCACATGCATCTAAAAATAGAATCTCATTTATAAATAGAATTTTATCAACCATCTATAAATAGACTCCACTATAAATATAATTTGATCAACATTCTAAAAATAGACATACACCTAACAATAGCCTGCAGGCCCCACCTAGTGTAGGTGCTTAATTTTCACTAGGATCATCATCTTGTTGAATCTCAACACTCCCTCTCAACAAGAAAGGGATTATCCTTCACCCCGATCATGTCTCTATGGTATTTGAATTTGCTCCTAGTGAACGCCTTCATTAGAATATCTACATCCTAATCTTCCGTAGGAATGTACTGAAGCAACATGATCTCCCGCTGCACACAACCTCTGATATGATGATACCGGATATCTATATGCTTACATCTATCATGAAACACATGATTAATCAAGATTTTAATGCAACTCTAATTATCACAATGAATCACTGTAGGATCTAAATGAGAACCAAACAAACCAACCAGGATCTTTCTCATCCAGATAGCCTCACATGTAGCTTGACTTACTGCCATGTATTCCACTTTTGTTGAACTGAGTGCCATGGATCTTTTTTTCCTGTTGTACCAAGAAATAGTTGTAGATCTGATACTGAAGACCCCTCCTGATGTGCTCTTTCTGTCTGTTGGGCTGCCCGCCCAATCTGCATCCGTGAAGCCATGCAACTTCAGCTCATCCATCTATATGTACCATAATCCATACTCAGATATGCCCCTGAGATATCTCAGGGTATGCTTGCCTGCCTTCCAAAAGAGCTTCGTAGGCTTAAACATCTCTTGACTAAGTTGGTTCACCGCATAGCATACGCCCAGTCTTGTATTTACTAAATACATTAACGAACCCACTAACTGTCAATAAACAGTAGCATCCACTACCTCTCCAGATGTAGCATCCTATTTCCTCCAATTTCCTGGAAGAGGAGTTTCCATGGGTTTGCAGCCCTCCATGTGAAACTTACCTCATATCTCCCTTGCATACTTGCCTTAAGACACAAAATTTCACCTTCTTGCTGCCATATTTCCAATCCAAGGAAATTATGAAGGAGGCCCATATCCTTCATCTCAAACTCCTTTGCAAGGTCCTCCTTGCATGAGTGTATCAGCTGCTCATCACCAGTCAATATTAAATCATCAACATAAAGAACAATGATTAAAAGCTTACCCTCCACCACAATTTGATATAGGTTTGCATCTTATAATGTAATTTTTTTCAATGTGGTTTAAGTTTTTATTTTCCATATTATAAATGGAATTGAGATTAATAGTATGAGATGGAAATTGTTAATATCGAGTTAACTTCGGTTATAATCAACTTACATAAAATTTTAATTAATAATTCATTTATAAAAAATAACCTATTTTAAAATAAAGTTTGAACTAAAATACAAAAAAATAATAACTACTCTTTTATCTAGCAACATAATTATAATTATATTTAATATATTATTAAATATTTATAATAAATTTAAATATTAAATAATATTTAATATGTTATTAAATAACTTATAATAAATTTGTCTACAAAGTTTTGGATAGACGATGATCTACTACTATGTTAAGATACTCTTGATGTGAAGTTATTGGTTCAATTCCCCACCTCCATTGAGGTGATATATTTTGGACATGATGAAGATGTAATCCTACAAAACTTATTATATATAATAATAATAAATTTAAATATTGAATAAGAAAACCAAAATTTACATATTAAATGTGTATAATTAAAATAATTAAATAAAAAATTAATATAATATATGAATAAAAATCTTTTTTTTTTCATTTACATTAATGGAAGATTTGATAAGATTAGAGAAATCTAAGTGGTTGGTTTATGTTTATTTTATTTATTTTTATTTGGTTTTTAACAGATTTGACTTTTATTCATGAACATATATACTTATGTTTGACTATTAAATTAACTAAATTTTAGCATGTTTAAACTTTTATGTTTTTGTTTCTCTTTCCTAAAACTAGAACCTGAATTTTTTTTAAGAATGGTTACAAAGGCATATGGAGGAGGAAAAGGAAGGCATTTTGAAATAGATCAACCATTATGTCAGCAAGGGCTTACTTTATATATATATATATATATATATATATATATATATATATATATATATTGAAATAGATCAACCATTATGTCAGCAAGGGCTTACTTTATATATATATATATATATATATATATATATATATGCTTCAATTAATATGCAGATCATGACACTTGGATTTATGAACTAATATTGATGACTCCTCCCAATCAATGAGCAATAGTAACGAAGAATAATTTTTAGTTGTGGTTTGTAATTTATTTCTTTGACAATAATATCTTTTATTTTTTTTATTTAAATTTGAGACTTATTTCTTCCCCTACAACACTAATACATCTCTAAATCTATTAGTATTTATGATCTCGATAAAAGTTAAAAAACTAATAAAGCTAATTTTGTAACAAAACTTTTCTTTTTTGGCAAACAAATCTAATAAAATATGACATAAATTTCAAACATGAATAACAATCCATCATGAAAAAAGTCCTATGTTTAATGAAATAATTTCCCTTAAAATTTTGTTCAATTATATATGAATTCACTCAAGTCATCAAAAATTTGTTCAAAATTCCAAATTATAAAAACTCTAACATTCTATATCATTAAATTTTAATCATTTAAACACAATTTATTATACAATTACATTTTTGTTTATTTTTTCTAACTACGTCGAGTCTGGGTTGAAAAATCTAATAAAATATGACATAAATTTCAAACATGAATAACAATCCATCATGAACAAAGTTCTATGTTTAAAGAAATAGTGTCCCTCCAATGTTTGTTCAATTATAAATCAATTGTTAAAAAATATTCATGTAATTATGAATTCACTCAAGTCATCAAAAATTTGTTCAAAAATCCAAATTATAAAAACTCTAACTTTCTATATCATTAAATTTTGACTATTTAAATACAATTTATTATACAATTACATTTTTATTTATTTTTTCAAATTAGGTTGAGTTGGGGTTGATGCCAGCCTCAATGTTGGATGGAAGGAGTTGCCCACTACTGGGATGCTAGAATTTTGCCAAGCTTGATTGAATTTGGAAGCCCCTAAGAATAGTTTAATTCCCTAAAAATTGTTCCTATTCTCAATCCCTACTCGTGAAATTTGAAACTATGACTTAATAGGAACTAAACCCCAAAAAAAATTACTCTAACATGTTATTATACAATTACACAATTACAAGAGTTTGGTGTGATCTTAGACTTTCTAAAGGGGTTTCCAACTAAGGATTTTAAATCAATGATAAGTTTAAACATTTTCAAAATGAAAGGATCAATCAAAAATAAAATCTTTTAGTCAAATCGGTTCTTCAGCGAAGTCCCTCTCTGAGTTTTATTCAAATAAGGTGATGACTAAAGTCCCTGTTTGAGTTTCATTCTAATAAAGTGATCACTGAAGTTCTGGATAATTTAGTGGATTCACCAATTCCCAAGATTTTTGTATCTCTACTGTCAGACACACCAATATGAAAATCGGATCATACATTTGCAGAGGAGTTCGTTAGCTATGGGGTGCAGGTAGGTCCCTCATCACAAATTGGATTGTTGTGTTGTGGAGTCGATGAGGGCATTATGCATTCTGCATCTGTCGTCTGTGTGCCTTTGGATGACACCATGTCTGTCGAATCCTTGTTTTATTTTCCCAACATCGGCCATTCCATATACAGATGCCCCACTTGATGACATCATCTGCATCGAAAGGGGACACCTTCATAATCTAGGACCTATAGCTTTGAGTGGCCCTGGTATTGTAGATCCATGCTTTCGACCAGGCCATCCCTGGTATCCAGGTGTACAATAATATGGGCGATAGCCATATTTCCAGACTCCAAATAGGATCGATCATGTTACATATATGTGCCCAAATCGTTTCCAATGATGTGAAAGACTTCTTCATACCAGAAATGAAGGGGAAGACTAGGTAATCGAATCTATATAGGCCCTTCTCCTAGATTTTCCTTTTCAGGATCGAAAAGCAGAGACCATCTCTTTGAGTGTATCAACGTCATCTCTATATGCAAAAAAAATTTCAATGCCAAACTCGCATGATCTGAGTGTTGGAATAAGGAATATTAGGGCAAACCATCCCCGAGACATAGTGATCACAGTAGGCAGATGTTCCAATGTGTTTCGCTAAATCTCGAGAGCCCATTTCTTCAAATGCTGAGCCGAGAAGGTTTTGCCCTTGACCCTACCCACTAGAACAGAATTTGTGGTGCTAACGACTTGACCCATAAATATGTCTTCCCCGAATATCAACTTCCTTTCCCTTTCTCTGATTTTGGTGCACTTGGATTTTTTCCCTAAGGATTTGTGCACCACTTCCGATGGTATTACAGTTTCATGGAGGGGAGTATCATCTGAGTCCAATATCCTGGAATATTCCAGGCATGGGATATTTAGATCAGTGCCATAAAAACAGTGGGAGGTTCATCGAGGGTTGGGGTTTTGAGTTTCCACATCAAGCAGTAGAGAAAACCCAATGTTTGAGGGTATGGCTTCACCCATACAAGAAATTTGGAGATCCGGACCTAATAATGCAGAGTCATTGCATGGTATTGTCGCGAGGGTTTGCTCCAAAGTCCAATTTTGAATCTCATAGGGATCAGAGGGTATAGTGAATGATGGTTATTCCGAGGGCTCAGCCTAAAATAGGTCACCGAATGATGAGTGGTCAATGGAATTATAAACAAACCTTAAGTAGGTGAGATTATTGCGCCGAAAGGCGCAATCTACAGCGCAGTATGACCTCGATGTCAGGTATGTCACGTTCTCAAAAAATAATAAATTTTACTTTCTAATGTTGGCCAAAGCATTAACCTAATCTTTAATTTTGTATATCTTGAATATATATATATATATATATATATATATATATATATATATATATATATATATATATATATATATATATATATATATATATATATATATATATATATTTAACTTATTAATGAGTTGAAATTAACTATTAAAATACAAGTATGTATTATTTATATAATTTGAATGGATAGTAAATTATCTCACCCATTTAATAATTGCTTTATTATATACCTGAATTTGAATGGATCATAAATTTACCTTTAACAAAAAAAATTACCACATTGAATTTCAAAATTAAGTAAAATTTTAAACATCTTTACTCTTTACTAAAGTCAATACCAGTTCCTAAATCAAAGGAAAAGAGATAATTCAACACAAACAATCAAAATCCAAAATCTTTTAATATGTCTTTTAATTAGATATTTGTGAAATGAATCTTTAAAAAGGAAACCCATATTCTATGGATAAATTAAAATATTTAAAGACATAAATATTTACCCATCAAAGTTGTAATATTTTAAAATTTAAATAAATATAAATATAAATAAACATGAGGTATGGTAAATAAATAAAGCTTATTTTTATACTTACTCCAGAGCTATGGTAAATAAATAAAAATATATAAACTAGATGTATGGTGAATAAATAGAAAATATTTTTATATTTACTCCATAAACCTTTTTATATTTAAAAAAACTTTAAAAAGAGGTTTTATTTAGATGAAGCCTATGGGATTAATATTGATACCATGGGCTAAATACCATATTTATAAAATAAGTATGGTAAATAAATAAATATAAAAGAGGTATAAAGAGGTATGATAAATAAATAAATATAAAATAGGTATAAAGATGTATGGTAAATAAATAAATATAAAGAGGTAAGGTAAATAAATAACAATATATCAAATAGGATTATAAATAAAAATCTAATTATATAACAAGCCTATGGGCCAAATACCATAGTAAATAAAAGAGGTATGGTAAATAAATAAAAATTATGGTAAGTAAATAAAACCCGTTTTCATATTTACTCCATAATGTGCTTTATAGTTACGAATATTCTTGTTCATTAGTTTACATAACTAAGAATAAATGGAGAGAGAGAGAGAGAGAGAGAGAGAGAGAGAGAGAGAGTGATAAGGGAGAGATGGAGAGAGAGAGTGTATGTTTAGGGGTGAGATAAAGAGACAAAGTAGGATGTATGGAAAGAAGGGGGGAGAGAAGAAGAGAGAAGGAGAGGGAGGGATATAGTAATGTAGTTGGAGAGAGAGAGGCGCGGAAAGAGAGAGGGAAAGAAAGGGAGATGGGGGAAGAGAGAGGATTAGAAAGAGAGAGAGAGAGAGAGAGAGAGAGAGAGAGAGAGAGAGAGAGAGATGGGGGAAGAGAGAGGATTGGAGGGAAAAGAGAGAGGGAGGTAGGAGGAAAAGGGGGAGAGAGGAAGTATGAGAGAGAGGAGGAGAGTGATGGGGGAAGAGAGAGTATTGGAGGGAAGAGAGAGAGATAGAGAGAGAGAGAGAGATCAGGGAAGAGAGAGGGAGTTAGGAGAGAGAGAGAGAGAGAGAGAGGAGCAGAGAGGGATCGATAGAGAGATAAGGTTGGAGGGGGAGAGATGTAGGAAATAAGAAATATAGAGAGTGAGAAGTGGAGAGAGAGAAGGAGTGACAAGGGAGAGACAGAGAGAGAGCGTGTATGTTTGGGGCTGAGATAAAGAGACAAATAAGGAGATATGGAGATAAAGGTGGGGGGGGATAAGGAGATATAAGGAGAGGGGGAGGGATATAATAACATAGTTGGTGGGTGAAGAGAGAGAGATGGGAGAGAAAGGTAAAGAGAGGAAGGAAGAGAGAGGATGCGAGAGAGTGGAGAGAGGGAAGGAAAGAGAGATGGACTTGGAGGGGGAGGGAGAGGGAGGTAAGAAGAAATACATAGAGAGAGAAAGGTGGAGAGAGAGAGAGAGAGAGAGTGATAAGGAAGATGGAGAGAGAGGGAGAGAGAAAAAAAGGAGGAAAGAGAGATATTAGCAGGGGAGAGGGAGAGAAGGGGAAGATAGAGATATAGATGGAAGGTGAAGAAAGGGAAGAAGAGAGAGATGGGGAGAGGAGGGGATTGGCAAAGAGATTGATATATATGGAGTGAAAGAGCGTGTGTGTTTAGGGGGGTGAGATAGAGAGACAGAAAAGAAGAGACGGAGGGGGATATAGATATGGATGGAGGGTGGAGCGAGGGAAGAATATTTCTCACACTAGATGGATTGATATAAGTGGAGATGGTGATTTTATAGTCCTATTTGATTATTTGCACTATATGCATCGATTTTAGTGTAGATATCTATTTATAATGATATTTGATTACTTACACTAGATGCATTGATTTTAGTGTAGGTGGTGATTTCTAATACAATTTGATTGCTTGCACTGAATGTGTTGATTTCAATTCATATTTCGATTTATAATTATATTTGATTACTTGCACTAGATGAATTGATTTCAATGTAGATGATTTCTAATCCTATTTGATTGTTTGCTCTAAATGCATTGATTTCAGTGTAGATGGCGATTTCTAATCCTATTTGATTTCTTTGAGTAAATGCATTGATTTCAGTGTAGATGCTGGTTTCTAGAGAGAGAGAGTGTGTGTGTGATAAGGAAGATGGAGAGAGAGGGAGAGAGGAAAAAAGGAGGAAAGAGAGATATTAGTGGGGGAGAGGGAGAGAAGGGGAAGATAGAGATATAGATGGAAGGTGAAGAGAGTGAAGAAGAGATAAATGGGGAGAGGGGGTGATTGAAAAAGAGATTGATATATATGGAGTGCGAGATCATGTGTGTTTAGTGGGGTGAGATATAGAGACAAAAAATAATAGATTGAGGGGGATATAGATATGGATGGTGGGTAGAGAGAGGGGGGAATATTTCTCGCACTAGATGGATTGATATAAGTGGAGATGGTGGTTTCTAATCCTATTTGATTATTTGCACTAGATGCATCGATTTTAGTGTAGATATTTATTTCTAATGATATTTGATTACTTGCACTAGATGCATTGATTTCAGTGTAGGTGGTGATTTCTAATACAATTTGATTGCTTGCACTGAATGTGTTGATTTCAATTGAGATGTCGATTTATAATTATATTTGATTACTTGCAATAGATGAATTGATTTCAATGTAGATGATTTCTAATCTTGTTTGATTGTTTGCACTAAATGCATTGATTTCAGTGTAGATGGCGATTTCTAATCCTATTTGATTTCTTTGAGTAAATGCATTGATTTCGGTGTAGATGTTGGTTTCTAGAGAGAGAGAGTGAGTGATAAGGAAGATGGAGAGAGATGGAGAGATGGAAAAAGGAGGAAAGAGAGATATTAGCGGGGCAGAGAGAGAGAAGGGGAAGATAGAGATATAGATGGAAGGTGAAGAGAGGGAAGAAGAGAGAGATGGGGAGAGGGGGTGATTGACAAAGAGAATGATATATATGGAGTGCGAGAGCGTGCGTGTTTAGGGGGGTGAGATAGAGAGACAAAAAAACAAGAGATGGAGGGGGATATAGATATGAATGGAGGGTGGAGAGAGGGAAGAATATTTCTTGCACTAGATGGATTGATTTAAGTGGAGATGGTGATTTACTGTAATATCCCAAAAGGGAGAATGCAGTAATACTCCACACAATATAAGAACTTACAACAAGATAAACAATAAATCTTAAGACAACGTCAGAATTTATAGAGAAGCTGAGCCATTTTATTAGATTGGAGAAGAATCAGTTACACCATGTACAAAATATGAGCAGATCTAGCCAAAACATGGTCTAGAAGTACCCAGAAAACAAGCTACAACAAGTACAACGTAACTAGAGAGGCACTGAAGCAAATATTGCACTGCCCCTTCAGCAGAATATGAACATATAGTTGTAGGCTGAAAAGGAAAATGCAGATCTACTCAAATATGGAGCTACGATGATGCCAAGATTCAAGATCTGGCCAATGTGATGGATTCCCAAGATAACCCAGAAAGGATTTTCCAGATCTGTAACTTTGGAAAATCACCTCCCTAGGATTTGATCTTTGATCTACTAGGAAATACAGATCTGAAGCTATATCTGACAAATATATGGCTGAAATATGATATCATATCAGATCTATGCTTGAAGGGTTGATCCCTTCTTCAAATCTATGAGCTAGAAGCTCTAGATCTAGCTTCTCAATCTTCCAATGATGATTGCAGCTGCTGCAACACAACTGCCTCTTGAAACTGCGCTATGAGGGAAAGAGAGGCCTTCTGCCTGCTGAAAAATGCTGCAATAGACTCCAGGCTGATGGTAATACTGATGGCAATGTGAGGGAATGATCCCTCACAGGATTGCTAGCTAAAATACTAGCAACTTCCTTCCTCCCTTTAGATCTGCAAGATAGACAGCGTAATTCCTGAAGGAAGTACTGCTGCTGGGAGGTCAATAAATTTTGGCCTGATGCCAGATCTGCAATGAAGCTCTGGAAGCTGATATTTAAGCCCAAGGTGATAGGAATAATCCTTCACCAGTTCTCCAACTGAAGTACTGAAGACAACTTCCTCCTTCCAAACTGGTCTTCAGAAATCTGCAATTTTTTAATATGGATGTTCTACAGAAAGTAGGAAAAGAGATGTGGCACTTAAAGCTTGATGTATAATGAAGTAAAATACTCTTTCTAGAGCTACTCTAAGAAAGAGGTGGGATTCCCAACCAGGAACACCCTGTGCTAAACAACACCTGCAATCTCTGCTAAAAATCCCAAGAAAGCAGTGGAATGTCACATGACAATTCCAGATCTGAAAAGATCTTACATCAAGAAATAATCAGCATGCTCTCATCCTTGCCTTCATTTTATTTATATAACATTTGAGCCTTTCCAAGCCTTGGCCCTCATCTAGACTGCGCTGTCACATGTGGACAAGATCCCCCAAGTAGACTACATTGTTTGACCAAATCAACCATCATGTCTAGGTGCAATGTACACCTTCCATCAAGTGTGCCTTGTTTTCACAACGTTCTCCATCACTTAATCATGAATGTCCCATGATCTTTGACATCTTCAAGATCTTAATTGACTGTATCATCTCTGTTTGATCCTTTCAAGATCTTAGTTGACTGTGTCAACCTCCATGATCTATCTCATTAATGAGACAGGTTCTCCAATTTCATTCACATTAGTAGTTTCTCAATTACCTTTTTATGCAGATCTATGCTAAATTAATCCACATTCACACACACAAAAGTGGACATTTATTCATATTGAGGATTGTGGGTCCCTCCACCCTTTTATTTACTTAATTCATTAAGAAAATAAAGGGCTCTAATATTCCAAATATGATGTGAAAATTTGGGAATATTACATTTACAATCCAATTTGATTATTTGCACTAGAAGCATTGATTTTAGTGTAGATATTTATTTCTAATGATATTTGATTACTTGCACTAGATGCATTGATTTCAGTGTCGGCGGTGATTTCTAATACTATTTGATTGCTTGCACTGGATGTGTTGATTTCAATTTAGACGTCGATTTATACTTATATTTGATTGCTTGCACTAGATGCATTGATTTCAATGTAGATTATTTCGAATCCTATTTGATTGTTTGCACTAAATGCATTGATTTCAGTGTAGATGGCGATTTCTAATCCTATTTGATTGCTTTGAGTAAATGCATTGATTTCATTGTAGATGTTGGTTTCTAATCTTATTTGATTGCTTGCATTAGGTGCATTGATTTCAATGTAGAAGTTATTTTCTAATCTTATTTGATTGCTTGCATTAAATGCATTGATTTCAATGTATTTGTTGATTTATGATTTGATGTAATTGGATATATGACGGTACATTAATTTTAAAGTGATTGGATTAACAATATGCATTGATTTTAGTCTAAGCACAAAAAGTTATTCACAATGTACATTGATTTTTGTGTTATAGTAATTTAACCTAATAATATTGGAGAGCAAGAGAGACAAGGTATCATGTTTACTACAACAACTCGAGCTAAAGATTTAAATGGTTTAAGATTTAAATTTTCTTTTTCATATAATCGATATGAAAAGATAACAAAACTAACAAGGGCGGCAATAAGAATAGTAGAAGAAAATAGTTTGAGATTGATCACAATGAAGACTATTTGTAACATGAGTACATTCTTATTATTCACATTTTCTATCTTTCAACACTATTATTCACGTTGCATTCAAAACAAATATTTCATCATTTTTCATCATTATATTATTAACAATATTTATCATCTCAACGAACTGAGGTAACTAAGAAAAGTTAAAATTAAAATTACCAAGTTAATCTCAGAAATATTTAGCATATTTAAAATGATTATATTAATATTTGATATATTTACATATTATTGATAAAATTAATCATATCTTCTATAGATTTTCCTTGGCAGCACACGAATGAAACCAGCCTAGATCCATCTTAACTCCGGATCTATCAAGCATCGAGAGGGATCAAATCTCCTGAGGTGTAAACCTTTCCTCAAGTTTTGCACTCAAAAAAGAGTTTTTCACCTTGAGAGATTTGATCCCTCTCGGCGCTTGATAGATCCGGAGTTAAGATGGATCTAGGCTCATTATCATTAATCTCCATGGTGATAGGTGATGCGGATACCTAAAGGTCATGTGGTGTGTTGTCAGCTGGTGAGGGTGGAAAATTAAGATGATGTGTAACCCATATAGTTCTAGAGTCTAGGTGGTCAAAGGAGTAATCGACAAGTTCTTCCACCATAACGGTCGAGAAATATTAGGATCAGGACAGACGGAGGAGGGTCTGAGAGCGTGGAGTTCGGAACGTTGGAGAAGGGAATATGTTGATGATCGTCGTATCTATGTGAAATGTCGTTTTAGCTTAGTTGAAAAGTCACCGCAAATGCTCCTTTAATCAAACCCTACCCCGATGTTGATTCGCTCACAACTGCAAAAATTTAGAGCCAGATTTCCTCTCAAACCCAATCTTCACTTCATTGTTTAACTATGAACATCCCCAATTCGTGCATGTAAATCATAAGCTCTTTCATTCAATCATAAAGGATACATGATGTCAATTTGTGACTTTTGTTAAGAATATTCAATATCCATAAATAAGTTTCTCATAAAAAAAAGAATCGAAAATTTTGTCTATGCAACACAAATGGATGGCATTTTGGGATGAAAATAACAATAACTGGAAGCCTTTATATTGAACTACAATTTCTATTAATACTATTTTTTTATATATGGTGTGCATAAAAATTTTGTTGCATTAATGGTTTGAATACTGAAACTCTCAACACTTATTTCCTTTCCCAAGTTAGTTCATCATAAGTCTCCTCACATATTAACATGAGATTAGACTGTTGTAAACTGAAGGATGGGGAACTTGGTTTTTTTTTGTTTGAGTGCTTCCAGTAAATGATAGGAATTTTAGTTATTGATCCGAATGGAAAATGGCATCAACCCATGGTATTCATCTACCCATATTATCCATCCACGCATGGAATTTACCCATGGTATTGTAAATGGCATCAACCCATGGTACTCATCCACCCATGATATTTATTCGCCCATGGTATTGTAAGTGACCCATGGTATGTATCCACCCATGGTATTCATCCACACATGGGATTTACCCATGGTATTGTAAGTGGTATCTACTCATGGTATTGGCCTATGGTATATACACATGGTATTGTGGCTCAAAAAAGGCTATAAATAACAAGTCTTAGTTTGTAAAAGGACAGATGGTCCACCACAATGTAGCTTCTACAATTATTCTCTGTTTTAATAAAACAAGTTTCTTTGTGGTTTTATTTTCTTTGTGTTCTCTCTTCTTTCCTGGAATTCTAATTTTGTAGATCTTGTCAGATCCATTTCAACTTTTTAGATCTTGGGGGCCTCCCCCCCAAGATCTGGATCAGTGGTATCAGATTCAGGTTACGCCTCCATGGGAATGAGGGTTTGAAACATATCTCAGTTTCAATGTTTTGCATCAATCTTCAGCAAAATCCATGAATGTTTTTGGGCGGCGAGATTTCAGACCAGATCTGAAACTTTTGGTGAAAAAATTGCGAAAACAAAGACCAGATCTGGATTCCTTGTGAAAAAATACTCAAATTCAAAAAAAAATCGGCCAAATTGGAGTTCGGATGAGGGAGATCTCACTGATTCAAAATCAGCAATGTTGAAGCAATTTTTCTGACGACAATTCATGGACGGCGGCTCTCCTGTCATTTTTTTGCAATTTTTAATACAAAATTTCAGAGAAATGGAGATATATCTGAGCTCCTCTTGAAAAATCACCCAAGTTCAAAAAAAAAATCGGTCGAATCGGAGTCCGGATGTGGGAGTTATCGTTGATTTAAAATCAACTATTTTTTCAGAAATTTTGTGACGACGTGCCAGTTCCAGCGCAAATCTGAGAGTCTAGAGTCTCCAGATAGTGGTTTCAAACACATGAAATGATGCAGAATGATCATTCCATTTCCAAAAACAGGTTATAATAAATATTCTGAGTTATATTGACCGAGTTATGCTCATTTTAAATCTGGAGTAGCATTCGGAGCAGGTTCCCTTTGGAGACGTGCCCTCCCACCCCGCTTTAGTAGGCACCTGCTTCACATTCATCAGTTTCAGCATAGCAGCGTTCGGCTTGGGTTATTTGGAGATGTGCCCTCCCACCCCAAGCTATGTAGGCACCTGCTATTTCATCAACAAATAGCATCACGGTTATGGGTCAACCGCACAAAATCATTTTCATCGAAGTCCATTTGCTAGGCCGCACACTATTAGTAACACAGTTGGTCACAAGAATTACAGGGTATCTCTATCCTCGGATCTTCGTTTGTCATGGTTTTGGTTCATCCACAAACCCACACTTCATCGAAGTCCATTTGCTAGGCCGCACACTGTCAATATCACAGTTGGTCACAGGCATTACAGGGTATCTCTATCCTCGGATCTTCGTTCATCACGGTTATGGGCTAACTACACAAAACCCTTCTCTTCAGTGGCTCTTCATATTCAACAAAGGCTTCTCAGGAGGGAACTTCACGCAATGGGGACCATTGCTTCTTAAGGAGGGAGGAATGATCCGAATGGAAAATGGCATCAACCCATGGTATTCATCTACCCATATTATCCATCCACCCATGGAATTTACCCATGGTATTGTAAATGGCATCAACCCATGGTATTCATCCACCCATGATATTTAATCGCCCATGGTATTGTAAGTGACCCATGGTATGTATCCACCCATGGTATTCATCCACACATGGGATTTACTCATGGTATTATAAGTGGTATCTACCCATGGTATTGACCTATGGTATCTACACATGGTATTGTAACTCAAAAAAGGCTATAAATAACAAGCCTCAGTTTGTAAAAGGACAGATTGTCCGCCACAATGTAGCTTCTATAGTTATTCTCTGTTTTAATAAAACAAGTTTCTTTGTGGTTTATTTTCTTTGTGTTCTCTCTTTTTTCTGGCATTGTAATTTTGCAGATCTTGTCAGATCTATTTCAACTTTTTAGATCTTGGGGGCCTCCCCCCCAAGATCCGGATCAGTTATGGACTTATGGAATCCATTCTTAGCTAAGTTGCTATGATCATGGAATCTAATCCATTAACAATCACTCCAGGGTAACAGTTGTCCCATCCACATGAAATAGCTCCTTTCAGAGTCTATCAACCTACGAGCGGCAAGCATGTGACAAGTGGGATTTGAATCTATATGGGGAGGATTACAACATCTCCTTTTAGCCATCCAGGCTAGATCTTAATGACACAGAGAACATAATTTGGCTTCCATATAATTATAAATGATACAAACCAAATATCAATGCTATGGGGAACATAATTTGGCTTCCACATAATTATCAATGATAAATTACATTTTTTGTATTTTTGATTCGTGTTTTGCAATGATTTTTGCTCTGGTAACTTTGAATTTAATGGAAATTTTGTAACTAAATGTTAGAGTTGTGTTGCTGAATAATATAAGCTTTCTCGTGCTTAGTTTTTCTATGGGTATATTTTCATTTTATACATTGATATTATGCATATATTCTATACTTTTATACACTTTTCATCAATGATTATTTGTTCTTTGAACTTTTTTGGATAATCTTGTAGTTAGACTAAGGTTTGTGATATATTGAGGAGTGAAAATGTGAAGCTGGTTTACACTTTTTCCTCTTTTTTGATAAAAAAATTTCATTTTTTTTCGGTTCTTCAACTTTCTGCAAACTATAACAATTTATTTGTTTAGAATTTCATTTTGCGATAAAAATAAAAGTTGTCAGAAATTTTGTTAGCTTTCTAAATTACTTATTTTTTGAAATTTTTTTATGCAGATTTGATATGTCAACTTAGCGTTTCTTTGAGTGTGTGTTTCTTAACAATCAAAGGATTCATAAGAAGTCATGTTATGACGCAATGTTGTATTCATTGAAAATTTGTGTTTTTGAGAAAACAAAATGTGTTACAACAGTCTAGACAGAGTCTACTTTGGTTTCGTCATATTTACAAAGCCAATGGATGCATATCATAATTACTAGAAGTTTTTGAACTGGTCCAATACGAAAAACTGCATATTTTAGATATGTTTCGCGACGCAACAAATTTCTTAACATTTAAGTTATAAACTAAAAATCTAAAAGCTACACATTAGAGACGACGGACCAATGTAATGTCCCATAATTTTTTCAATTTTTTTTACAATGTATTTTGGGAGATACAAAATTTTGATTTCACTGAATCACAATGACCCTCAGAAATTGTTTGCACCCATTTTATTAGAAAATTAATTAAAATTAGTAAACGTTTATGAAATTCCATAAAAGTTATATTTCCTGAAAGTAGATTCAATTCTGAAAATGCTTGTCTTGGTTCCGACAGTTAATTAAAAACCTTTCATGGAGTTTAATCAGTCCAAAGTTGCAGAAACGTATTCAGAGACTGGTTTTTACGTAACTGGTGACGCGTTAGTTCGGCCGAATTATGTTTTGCGCCGACGGCTCGTTAAGTCTAACGAATTAATAGTTTGGACGAACTTTTGATCAAAATTTTGGCCGAACTTTTGTATAATTTTCCGTCGGCCGGAAAATTTCGCGAAGCCCCTACTAAAACACATTTCACGGCAATATAAATTGCCACGAAATCATTCATAATTTCCGCACATTTCGCATGAGGTGTTACCTAACTTTACTCATCATCAAACACCTCTTCAATTATATGTAATATGTATGAGATTTACAGATCAACCATGAAAAATTGTTGATGTTTTTTTTTTGCTTGTACAGAACTCTAGTAAATACAATAAAGATGCATAGTTTGATTAGAATGCCAAAATATTTACTTGATAGATTTACGTTCTTTGACTCTTATCAGGAAAATATTTTCCTCCCTCTTCGTTGCAGTCTAGCAGCTAAATATTAAGCTTATGATGCGCTAATCACGATCATTCAACCTATAGAACTTCATGCAACCCTAAAATATTACACAAAATAATGTACGAACTATTGTCTTCCACATTCCCCCCAGTTCTCCTATCAACATTCCTTTGCACCTCTTGGTGCAATTGCTAGTTTATATCATTTACGAGATAAAGTGGAAATTATGGTAGTCATATTAATTCTTGTCAACTCTAGTGGAAAAAAAATTAGGGGTCCTACAAGCCACCATATGGACTATCAAGGCTTCGTGATTCACAAGTTTCCAAAGCCACAATTGAAGATTGAGATATTTGACCAGTCTAAACCCAGAGAAATGTGGAAATTTATGGTCATCATATTAATTCTCGTCAACCCTCGTGCTAAAAAAATTTAAATGTCCCACAAGCCGCCAAATGGACTATCAAGGCTTTGCGATTAACAAGATGCTCCAAAGGCACAGTTGAAGATTGAGTTATTTTCCTACTATGAACCTAAATAAAATTGGGTTGAGCAGTTTCTCTTCTTCCATCTTAATTTGAAATGGATACCCAACGAGCAATAAACTAAGAAAAGAGGATGAGCAAAATGTTGAAGAAGAGATGTAAGGTAGTTATGGTCATTGCTTTACCATGTAGGAAACTTTCTTGCAGTGAAACTTTGGTCACATTTTAGAATCACCTCTAAAATTTCTACAAGATTTTTGTCAAATTTGTGATTAGAAAGAGGGCTCATTTCTTACATGATTAGCTAATTTTTTGAAAAATCATGTTTGTACACATAAGAACTAATTGACAGTAAGGTTCCACTTAGAAAAGACTAAAAAAAAAAAAACTATATCATAATTAGTGTGTTTTCATTAAACTTTAATCTACTTTGTTGATTATATTTGGCATTGTCTAAGTATTATATGTTTTGGAGTTTTTGACTTGAAATGGACAATTTTTTTTTGGGTCAGAACGTGATCTTTTGTTGTTTAAAATAATTTTTTGACTATATATATGGATTCAACACTCTAAAAAATCTAGGGGCATTCAGATTGTAGAGAGTTCACAACTCAAAATTGTGATTCCAACAAATTCATGTGGGATTCAAGGCAAATTCAATTGAAAAATATATTTGAGAAAACTCTAAATCATATAGCAAGTAAACTACTATTATGATTATTACTTATATAATAATGCATAATTTATTACCATAATAACATATCTATATATTGGAATTTTATTTAATATTAATATAGTTTTTCAAATATGGGTGTTGAATTCAAGTAATATTAATAATAATATAAAACAAGTGTTGCAATAGCGTAGTCTCTGCCATTTAGGATATGTAAGTATGTATGTATAAGTTAGATGGATAAACAATTGAGCATGTAATAGGATTAGGTAGATAATTGAATCCTTCAATTATTTCCCTTAACCTCTTTAATACCCATTGACACATGCAGTTATTTCTTTAGTATGAAAATTCTTCAAGAATTGTGGCAAGAAAACCCTTGGACCTAAAACTTGTATCCAACCTATCTGTACCAAAGATACTCATAAAGTTTTTGAGTCTTTCTAGGTTAAAAGATACAACGAAGAAAATGAGATACTCATAAAGTTTTTGAGTCTTTATGGATTAAAAGATACAGAGAAGAAAATTAATAAGTAGGGGCAATTATATAAGTAAAAATTAATAAGTAAAGACAATCAAATAAGTAACCAAGTCGTTTTGTATGTAACAATTTAAAATTTATATTTTGAATTTTTGTGATGACCAAGAAAATGGTAGAGAATGGTTGGTTATGCTAGAAAGAAGAACTAGTTATTAAGTATAAGATGTCAAACACATTACATATTTGTAATTATATTTAGAAAATATTTAAATCACAAAAATTAACTTTAAAATGTAAAAATTTTGGGAAATTTTATTACTGTTTAATATAAGAACTATTTTTGTAAAATATTCAAAATTTTAATATTTTTACATCATTTAAATCTATAGAAAATTGATGATAATATTAAAATTAAGTTATTATTATCATATAAAATTTTGATTATTTTTTGAAAAATAAAAATAAAACCATCTATAAAACTGAATTTTATTTTTTTAAATAAAAAAATTAAATCATTTATACAAACTTAATTCTTAAAAAAATTCCAATATTTTTTTTTTATTAATGGACAAACAATTTTTAATTCAAAACTGCAAAACATATATATATTATTTAAAAATGAAATTTACTTTATTCCACACATATAGATGAGAAACTAAGTTTTATTTAAAAATGACATTTATCTAATACCCTTTGTATAATTGACAAATGATTTTTCATTTAAAATCTGAGATTTATTTAGTACCCTTTACATAATAACAAACATCACATGTTGCCTTTCAAATTTTATACGTGAGTGCTGGGTCCAAATACAAAAAACTAATTATAACATTGCACAACAATGTGTGTTACTACATAGTTAATGCAAAAAACTAATTATAACATTGCACAACAAAGTGTGTTACTACACCATTAACGCAACACCTCGAGTGGGCACTTTATTCTAGGCCACTCGTTCGAATAAGATCTCTTTGATGTGCTCTTTAATTTCCATATCATGTGTAAGTGTGAAATCATCTCTCTCCTTGTAAAATACTTGCATCGACCTTGCATTGTCAAAAACCAGTGTTGCATTTGTCTGACACATCTTTTGTACCCTTGAAATTTGCGAGGGTGTTTTCCATGAGACTATAAACATGTTTGATAGCTTCTTCCTCTGAGAATTTGGGGATGGTCCTTCATGTAACATTGTATGGTAGAAGTCATCTCACCTTCACCTCTCTCCACCTACATTAATAGTTAGCAACAATTCAAGAATATTAGAAGCATCTAAGGACATGGATTATATATTGGACTATAAGAGATTGAGTGCCCTACCTGGTGAGTTCTGGTATCATTCACCAAACATCTTGTCAAACTCACCAAATATGCAAATTTGGATCGATAATCAATTTGGGAGAGCATGTGATTTTCTTGCTATTGAAAATATCAAACAAATTACAAAATCAAAACAATTTAAGGAATAGAAAATCTAAAAAATTGTTGTGATACAAAGAAATAAAAATTAAAACAACACATGAAATTCTATAAAATACTTTGTACATATATTTCACGATGAATGAAAGAACCCAAGATGTTTACAAGATTTTTTCAAAAGAAAACTCAAAAAACCATAATGGCATACTCATATCAATACTTACTATCAATGAAGAATATGATGTCTTATAGTGATAATGACATTAAGAAAAATCTGCATCCAAACGATTAGGGCAACCGTTTAGATTCTAAAATTGTAAGGCTATGGTTGTTGGAGCAATTGTCTCAACTAGTCATGTTGTATATGTGTTGAATTTATTTGTTTGAGGGAAGCTTCTTTTGTTTGTCGTGTTGTTTTAAATATATGAACAAATTATTATTATATTTCATATCCTTAAAAACATTATATAAAATAAACAAAATTGTTTATGTTCAAACTTGAAAAGCTTTCATCCTTTAATTATCTATTGTGACTTTAATAAATTCTTGGTGGATAGTAACCAATGCTAGTTTGCACATTTACACTTTCACTCCTACATGTTAAAGTGTCCAAGAAAACATAAATAATGGTAGGTATATTTATTTTCTTCTTGTTCCTATTCATTTTTTATGTAAATAATTGCTTAAATTATGGTGGACAGTAACTTATGGTAAATAGGTTAGTTCCCTGAGTATGAGCTATTTTTAAGGATTTTATTTTTAGGTTGTTTTCCTTATGAAGTTTAACAATGAAAAATCATTGCACAAATATTTAAAAATCATGGTATAAATATTGCAACTACATCCAAAAATTATCACAAAAAAAACTGAGGCAGTTATCCACATGGCAGAAAAACTGCAATAATACCTTAAAAGTTATGGTCCAATCAAATGTTTGAAAATTATTTTTTAAACTACAATAATATCTTAAAAGTTATGATTCAATCAAATGTTTGAAAATTATTTTTTTTAATAATATTAAAAAATAAAAATTTATTTTTCAAAGTTAAACATCATATTTTGTATTGTTCAATGCTAAACTAATAAACTAATAATACTCAACAAGCAAATCGATTGCAAATGATTTGGAGTCCTACCTTAACATGGACTAAAAATAAAGATACATTTAATAACTAAAATGAAAAAAAATTATAACATTATCAATATTTCTATTAGACTTCACAATATGACCCCGGAGTAATTTAATCATTTACTACTTAATTCACCAATTTCAAAATGCATTATAATATCTTAATATTCTATAATGTTTCACAATGTTAACATGGACTAATATAATCATTTACTACTAAATTCACCATTTTCAAAATGTATTATAATATCAAAATATTTTTACAATATTTGAACATTAGAATGAATATTTAATCTCATTTTCATAAATAAATATGAGAATAAGGTGTCATCTACAGAGGTAGAAGATTTTTTCGGACGTTCAAAAGTGATCAGAATCTAGCAAAAAAAAATTAAAAAATATCGTAGTACCAGTGTTTGAATCATATTTTTTACGGAGAAAATGGATTCAGCACCATCAAAAACCTCTGAAGCACCCAAAACCTTAAAGTATGACAACTGTAACCTAGATTTACAAAAATCCCTTCCATATTTTATCAAAATCTCGTTAAAATTTCCATAATTTTCAAAACAAATTCCCATATTAGTTAACCCAGAGCTAAGAATAACACCAAATTCAAAATATACCATCATCACCTCAAACACTAAATCTCATGTATACCAATAGCACATATCCATGACTTGCCACGACACGTAGACCTTAAAAAATCATAAAAAACATAAAATTACTCCTCCGTATTTCACAATGTCAGCCTCCTGCACGTTTCGCTGGCATGAATCATACCTAGCGATAAATTTTTATGGATTTAATTGAATTTCACAATGTCAGCCTCCTGCACGTTTCGCTGGCATGAATCATACCTAGCTATAATTTTTGTTTGGATTTAATTGTTTCGACTTGCAAGTTCGATTATTCCCCTCCCTTTCCTTTCCTGACCTCTGAGCTTCATTGCAAATATATGGGCGGTGAAACAAGGTTACAAGGTCATCTAACAAAATAATGTCCTTCACTCCTTTTACCTCTTTTATATATATATATATATATATATATTATTATTTTTTATTGTTTAAATTATATTTTTTAATGGATAAATGGATTCACACTTTTTTTTTAGCTACTTGGATTGTGTAGATTATACAACTTAAGTTTTTATTGTTGGATTTCATACAAAATTGACAATGTTCGGTTTAGCACTCTTCATATCATTTATCTAACCTATTTGTAGTTGAAGATGTGAAGTTTTTAACTGAAAGTGAGACACCACAACGGAATGACATAGTGTTCCAAAAGCTCTCGTCATCATAAGATTTTAATTATTTCAATTGCTTTATATAACAAGTGTAGTATCCACCTCTTATGCAAAAAAATAATTGATAATTTTAAATAATATATATATTTTTATTTATATTATTTTAAAATTAAGTAGGTTATATATATATATATATAACCTACTTTAATATTATAATTTTAAATATTATAATTTTAAATAATATAATGTTAAAAAATAATATAAAATTTAAAATAATAAAAGCTTAATAAACTTTATATTACACTTGTTCAGTCGAAGGCTTATTCTACAGCCCAATGTGAAGGCAATGTGTAAGTATGTTTGTCTCTCTTACAACAAAAATAAAAATTTTGAGTCGATTCTAGTGTGAAGACGGTTTGTAAAATAAAAATAAAATATCCTTTAAATAGAAAAACAAACATTGTGATTTATAATAAAAAAGAAAAAAAAAATGCTATGGATATTTAATTAGTTGTCCATATAATCTAATATAATTTAATCTAAAGTAATTAGAAGTACAAAAACATGTGAATAAGATGTTTAAACCTTATATTTTTCAAAAATATTTTAACAAGTGATATCAACTTTATATATATCTATATATAGAAAAAAATGCTAAAAGAAAATATTTTAATGTTATATAGAATAAAATATCAAATGTGAGTTAAGTAAAATATTTTAATATGAATTAATATTAACATATATTTAAAAATATAGTAATAATTAAAAAATCAGTTTAATGTGTTGATAAAATGGCTCAATATTAGTTTCCATATCAGTTTACATTTTGATACTATTTATTCTTTATGCAACTACTTGTTTAAATTATGGTGGACAACTATCTACATGACATTGTGATGTGCAATAATAATTATTATTATGACACTTTGCAAATAGAATTTTTTTTTTTAGATTTTTTTTAATATAATTTTTATATCTCACAATTCAATTTAAAACCACATAAAATTAGTCATCAACCAATTAGAAAAACACAATTTATATTTTATTTTTTATTTTTATTTTTTTTAGTTTTCAAAATATTCAATTTAATATTTACTTTTTTCAAAACTTTAATAAACTTCATAGAATTTGTTTAAAATTTTCAAAACTGATTGAAAGTCATAACTTTTTGACCAAAATAAAGAACCATATAACCGGCCTTCGCAAATATAATAAATATTTTTTTTTTTCTTTTAACCATTCCGCTCACACATAATGACATTGAAATATTTTATCTATGATCCACATTAAATTTTTTTTAATTATTAGCTATATTTTTTAAATGTCACATATTAATTTTATATTGAGAATTAAATGAATTACACATCTCACTCGTTTTAGTTTTTTTTTTGACAAAAATAAGTATTTATTTGTATTAAATATGCGCTCGGTTGCGGCAAATACCCAATAAATTACATGACCATCTTGTTTTGAGACATCTCGAATGTCAAATTATATCTAACTACCCTTGCCCAAATAACAAAAAACCCTAGTTCCCACCATACTCTTATTTTTCGAACGGAAAACATATGACACAATTGGAGAAAAAACGTATGCATATGAAACCAATCATTATAGTTGTGTATCATCTAAAGGTTTAGTTGGACTATTGAGGTTGATGTTGCGAGAATACTTTGTAAGTTCACTCATTGTTTGAACATTCTAAAGCTAGAGACACATGATAATATTTGTCAATGCATCCACTTCATCTTCTATACAAGAAATTTGTTTCTATAAGGTTGCAATTATATCCAGCAAATTGCATTCGAAGGCCTATTGTTGATACATCATGACATGAAAATCATATATTTCTAAATTAATTACTTCATGCTCTTTCTTGTAAAGTCTACACGCTGAAGAGGACGAAGAGTCAAAGGCCGAGGAGACCAAGTCCATCGAAGCAAGAGAATTTTTCTTGAACCAGGCACAAAACACTGGTAATTCAAGACTACTAAAGGGAGAAGGCCAAGGATAACTAGGAGAAGGCTCTATGATGTTATCTTTCCCACACAGGCTCACAATTACACTAACAGAAACAAAAGGATAATTGATGATGCCCAAGGACAAAGGGAACAAACCAATACCAAACTAAGAGCCAAAATGAGTGCACATGAGAGGGTCATAGCATATATCTTGATTTTTCTAAAATAAAACCTCCTAGAGTCGATGATGAACGAAATTGGAAAGCTTACCTCAGTCTCAGAGAGTCTGAATCGCCATAGAACCCAACTATAATGATGTTGCACCCACACAATGTTTCCATTGCAAATGTATGCCTTCACCCGAAAGTCATCTCTAAGCTTCTAACTTCCCCAATGCCCAGAGGCTACCCTGGAAATAGAGGAAACTCTTTGCAAAATCCACCAGAAATTTTGTGAGCAAGACAAACTTCAACCTTCAATTCTGGATCAAATTAAATCCTCCAAGTCTAATTTATTCTCTTCATGCCATGGGAATTGCAACTAGGCTATCATTTCATCATTATTGCGCCTAGTACTCCAAGGCAGAGAATACATCATGAGATAATTCAATGTTGTACAACTATAACTATTTGGAAGCTCGAACTTGCAAGCAAGTCCCTTTCACATAGAGCGAAATAAGGCAGACACGCTTGCATGAAGCATGAGCCCTGCATCAATGATGTATGCCTAACAATGAACCATCATTAATGAGAATGGGAGCAAGTTAGTGCAAACTTTGGATATGATTAATTCTTAAGGAGAGGAGACGGAAAGGAGTGAGATGGGGCTAAAGGGTTCCCGTGGGGGGAATATACGAGATGGAGAAATAAGGGGAAGAGACATGGGTTTCTTAGGGGATTAAGGCAAAAATTCTTAAACCATAAATTTCAGATTGTCCTTCATCCAAAAGAGAAGATTTTTTAGCTTGGTCATTTGCTTCCAAATTTAAGCCTCTCATAATATGAAAGAATGAAGTGCTAGTGAAGGAGAGTAGGTTTTGTTTGATACGATGATACAAAAGGATGAGGGTGTTATCTTTGGGATGGGTATTAGATTGGAAACAACATATGCTTGGGAAAGAGTCTCCAAGAATGATAATGTCTCTAATACCACGATCTTGGGCTAGAGATACCCAAGAAAGATATTATACATTTCTGCCTAATTATTAGATTTTTGGAGGTCTCATGAAAATTTATCCATAATGATTCCTTGGGGATTTATTAATATCTCTCCTCCTCCCGCTGCCCCTTCTCACTCATTTTAGTTTTATTAGTAAATAAATGAATTCTTTTATTTTCAATTTTACTTCTTTTATTTGTAGTAACATTGAAATATTTTATTATGGTTAACATTAAATATTTTTTTATTTATTAATTGTTTTATACTTTTTCTCCCTATATACATATATAAAATTGATTTTGAAATAAATTAGTTAGAGTAAATATTCAAATAGTCTATTCAAGTGTTGTGTTAAAATATTTTTAAAAAGTATAAAAAGTATACATCTTGTTCACACTCAAAAGTGAAAATGTCGGGTTTTTTCACTTTTAGTTATTTGAACTTTATAAAGTTAATATAAATTTATGTTTCTTCCCATGAATATAGAAATATTTTATTTATGGTTAAGAGTGAGAGTGAAATATTTTCACACATCTCCTTTTCTTTGCTTCTTCTTCTTCTTTTTATAATTTATTTAGAGAATATTTTAATTTTTTTAAGGAGACATGTCAACTCCACCTTGAGTAAAGACAAAATCACCCTCATACTAAGTTGTAGAATGGGAATTCCGACACAATAATAGGGAGACACTTTATTGTCTAATAAAATAAACTAGCACAATTATATAAATTAAATGGTTGATAAATGTTAATAATTATCAAAATATTTATGTATCATTTGTAACTTTCAGAATTTGTAATGTCACGAGTGGGGGAGTGAAGGTAGGAAATGGAAAAACAATTTAGAAACCCTTGATTTTATCCATTAGATAGTGTATATGATGAAGAATATTCTCACACTATTAAATCTAGACCATAACTGATTTGCATTGAGGAGCAACTTTGCAATAATCCAAATTGTACACCTTGAGTAAATCCAACCATTCCATATGTTGTTGATATTTCCATGTCCTCTCGATGGTTTCAGTTAACTTAAGGGTTTTCTATTTCATTTGGAATTTATCATTACTTTAGCATTTCTTGTATAATGCTTGCATAATAAAGTCTCAGTCAAAAATATTTTTGTATTATATCTTTTTAGTATATAAACATTTAAAACAAAAAACATTAATTCTTTTTATTTATCTGTATTGCAATCTAACCAATCACAACAAAAATATTTTAATATTATATAATTTAGTATCAATTTAATAAAAAAATTTATTTGTCAAAAATAAATAAATAAATTATGAAATACATTAAATATAATTTTTTTAAATGATTAAAAGATGTTTTCCATATAAATTATTTGATATTTTAAATGAATGAGATTTATAACTTTTTACAACTAATTTATTTAGAACTTAAAATAAAATTTTCACTTTATTATTTTAAAATTTTAATAAATAATTTATATTTTTTAAGCATTGATTGATTTACTGTTTTTTTTTAAACATTGATTGGTTTATTTTTCATTTGAATTTATGATATGTTTTTCTAATATTTATACCTGATATAGGTATTTGGTCACATATTATAAATGACATGAGATAAATATCTTATCATTTATTAATCCTTGCTAAGACATGACTTTAGCAATTAATTTTCTTTGCTTTTGACTATCTATTAGTCGAATCTATCTATCTATATATATATATATATATATATAATTGTCACATTGATTTATATTTTGAAGGTCTATATTCACCTTTATGAATAACTTACCAAATGTTGGTGTGAATACGCTCATAGACACCGACCTACTGTTGATCCAAATAATGACTTGGAAGGAATTGGGTCTACTTTCGTCTTTGTTGTCACTGTTGGAAAATGAGAATCTAGAAGCTCTTTTTGCTCAAACATATTTAATGACATAAAACAAAGTGTTTCACATCATTTTAGTGAAGGTAAATTGTTGTGCAGATCTTAGTAAATATTTGTTTTGATTGGTTAGCAACTTATTGTTTGCATAACTCAAATGTGTGTTTGTTGAATCAATCATTGTGAACATCAAAGTTGGACACAGATGATCTCCATTCAAAGCTCTACAATGTTGTTACATTTTTCTCCTTTACTCACATTTAATAAATAAAACAATAATTATGTTTACCTAAAGCAGATCATTGGAATGGTCATTGACACATGTGATATTTATGCAGAGAAACATGTATATTTTGGAATAGTGTTTTCAAAGTTTTGATTCAATTATCAATCATTTTTTATAGAATATTTTTATGTATGTAGTATTGCCAAAGTAGTTATGCATTTTATACCCTTTTAATTAAATTTATTAATTAAAAAAATGTCATATAAACCAAGGTTGTATGGAATAAGTTATGTTTATTGGACCACATTCACCCTTTCATTATATCTAAGGTTTAATTTTAAAATGAGATATTTTTATTTTTTAACCTTATATATATATATATATATGATTGATCCATAAAACAAACTTTTGATTTCTTATTGCGACATATAGACTCTACACTGATTTTATCGACAATTATTTACAAATTATTGTTGAATGGTTTTGAGATGCTTGACTAAGTTTAGTGGTTTCTAACTATGCAACCATCATCTAAATTCACCCACCTTCACCATCAACTTGATTTTATTAATCTTGTATACTTTCAAGAATCTACAAAATGTAGGTAATAATTTATAAAGAAGGAAAGTAATTATTTGTAAAACATGTTTCTATTTTTAATAAATCTTTGGTTTAATTAATAGAAAAAATAGAAACTAATTTATCATTTGATGGAATTAAGTAAAAATTATTTATATGTAATGCAATAGAAACTACATATCATAGAAGCATAACCAACATAATAGTAGAGTAGAGTAATCATTTTTGCATAATACCTGTCATCCATGGATCTGGGTGCAAAGATTTAGATTGCATGCTTCATTAGGCTATCATAATAATTTTATGAGTAATTATTACATCATTCATGGTTCATGGTCATTTAGTTGTATGTAAATCAATTACACAAAATCATTAATATAAGGTCATAAAGATTCAATTCATTAACTTCATACATAAATTGAATTAAATGCATTTGTAAATACCTAGTCAAGCTAATAATTAAGAAATATATTTTTGCAGTGTGTAAATCAACTACACAAAATCATTAAGATAAGATCATAAATATTCAATTAATGTCACTTCATACATAAATTGAATTAAATGAATTGAATAATATCTTTTTGCAAATGTGTGATAGGAATTACAGTGCAAGACAAGTGCAAGACAACGCTTGTTTTATATATAATATATATTCCTTTCTTTCCATGATAAATTACATCCTTACCTACTCATTTGTTAAGTTTTTAAAGATTTTGTTTACAATGATTTTTAATATTAATAAATTTAATTAAAATATTAATACATTTGTTTAGCATATGCCATTTGGGTATAGTTTTACGAAGATAATAATATTTTATTTATTTTTTATATTTTTGTTTTTATATAAATATTTATATTTGAATTTTTTTTTAATATAAAATTTATAATTTAAAATATAAAAAGTATTATTTCTTTTTATTTGATGATTGTGTGCCTTTTTTGGCATTATCGTGTTTGATATGAGATATGGAACTAAGATTTTTAGTTGTTTTTAAGGTAATTACGTATTTCTATATTTTGTATGTAGGGAGTTTTGTTACAATTTTTTTAGAATGGTTATGCTTTTGTATTTGTGCATTGTCTTACCTAGTGTAAAATGTGGAGTCCAGTGTGTTAGTTGTTTTTTCTTTATCTACATTTCACATCTTTCTATTCTACGTGATCTTTATGTGCATTTATATATTTCTACATTTTGGAATGAATATTGTTGCTCTTTGTCTTCTTGTTGTTTTTCCTCTTTCTCTGCATTGTCACATTGTCACATAATTGCACCAAACCATTATTTGCTCCCATAAACACTCACTACGAAGTAATTAAGACTTAACTTATTGTTTGTAGTTAATTTAATTAAAAAACATTAATTTGGTTTGGTGAGTGGTTGATCAATCATCTTGTTTATTGAATTCACATATTGATATAAAGAATGCAACTTAGGATTATCAATTGGGTTTGTCTCAAATGAGAGTTTCAATTATGTTTCTCTTGGGTGTTTGGGAGGAATGATGGTTATCCTCTTTACCTACATTTAATTCCACCAAATAAAATGTCAAACTCATAACTTTATCCCTATGCAATATCTTACCTTTACTATAATATAAAATAGGTAATTTATTAATTATGATAGATAATTATTATTTGTTAAATACATATAAATATTAACTCATTACCATTCCACTTGAAAAAATAAACCAATCCATTTGAGAAAAAAATATACTCTTATTAAATCCTTTTATATCTCATACTATTCCTTACCTTTAAAAAACAAATTCTTAACTAATTAATTTTATTTTTTTATAAATATTATTCCAAACTAAAACATAATTCAAATACAAATAACGTGCACAAAAACCAATATTCCCATTATTGTTGCCAATAATTAACACTAGCATTTGCACCAAAAGGTTGCAAAGATATGCCGATACAGTGTAGATGAGTGTAAAATGATGTAGAGGTAGCATTGCAAGAAACAAGGATATGGGCCTGACAACATAGATAAAATTGTTAGTTGAAATTGATTGCTTTGGATGGCTTATTAATCTCAAAAGCAAACCCAGTATATCCCAGATTGTCAAAGAATATAATTTGGAGATGAGTTATTTTCAACATCTAAAATGTTAAAAAGATTTTTTATTGTTTTTTTTTATGATGGTGAATTGGACTTTTTATTTAAAATTTTGGGATTGCTATACAGATTACTAATTCTTGTCATTATAGTGTGATATGTTCTTATCATATTCCATGTCATTATGTTATGATTTGAGGTTTCTCATTGTCAGGTTTTATTTTTAGAGTTGAATTGTGTATAATTTTCTTGGCATTGTTCATGTCTTATTATATGTGAACCTAATGCACTGAAGATAAAGCAATCTAAGTTTACATTCAGATATATAGTTTTCTAGAGTTCATAATCCCTGTTTTTCATATTGCATTTGATATATAGGATATCATCATACTTATAAATTTGTTCTTCTCTAGAAAAGCAGTCTCTCCTAGGCTATCTATGTTTGAAATATAAGATTTTGGTAGTTAGCAGTGTTGATATTCAACACTATATCACTAAAAATGATATGTAAATATGGTGAATCTGATTTTCACAGACGTACAAAGTGTGGGATAGAACCTATATACTTTGTGTTTTTTATTTAAGACATTATATTTTACACCATAGAGAAGAGATGCAATAGGACATGCCCAGACATTCCACAAATCTTTGAATGTAAGGTTTTATAGTAACTATAAAACAAAGTAAAAAATAATCAGCAAGGTAAGTATTTAATAATTGCACGGCCAATCAATAACTAATTTTAACCATAATTTTTTAACTAACAACTTTTTTTTAGTAAAAAAAACACTATATTATTTTAATTTGAAAATTTTATATCCAACTACTTAAAAGGTTAAAAATATCATGGTCTCACTTTGAACAAAACAAAATAACTAGATTTACAATGGTAAAATATTCAAGTCTACACATTAATGTTTATGAAATGATTTTCTGGAATTTCCAAGATATTTTTAAAATCTGCAATGGACATAAGTTCACCAAAATAAAATATTTGATTTCTCACCCAAAAGTGGAGTCTAGTCATATTGTATATGGTACATAATAAAATCTACAATAAACATAAGTTCACCAACAAAAAATATTTGATTTCTTACCCAAAACTGGAGTCCTATATGATACATGTATGATACAAAATCAAAATACATGAATTTTGTGTAGAATTGAAATAACTGGATTAGATGGAGGATCAAAATACATAACTGGTGTAGAATTGAATATTTGAGTGATTTGATTGATTTACATTAGTTAAAGATTCAAGCCTACAGGTTAATAAAATGATTTCTCTACAATTTCTGAAATATTCTTAAAATCTATAATTAATATAAATTCACCAATTTAAAATATTAGAATTCTTACTATCTAGTCCTAGATGTTGTACATATACAAATAACTGAATCCGTGGAGAATCAAAATACATGAATTTTGAATGAAATTGCGAATACATGAATTTTGAATGAAATTGTTCATCCGTGGAGAATCAAAATACATGAATTTTGAATGAAATTGTGAATACATGAATTTTGAATGAAATTGTTCAAGTTCCTAAACGTTCGTTTTCTTGCAACACACTTTTTTTCCTCTATTATTCAAAATTGTTTTTTTGGATAGACATAAACGGTAAGCTTTTCCTTTCACTTTAAGAACCTGAAATAGTAGGAAAAAGTCCCTAAGACATTAGAGGCTGCTTGTTTATAAGGTTGCTTTAATACAATGCTATAAATTACATTTTTTTGTTGGTTGCTACATTATAAGGGCATCCACATGCTGTGCTCTTGAGGACATTTATAAGCATTATAGACACTATCTTATTAGGTGTCATAATCCAGTATGTCATAATCCACTATATATTTGTCAACTCTGTTGAACTATTTTATGGGGAATTAATTGTACTTTGAAGCAGATCTTTGAAATGGTTTTAAACTATTCTATGGGGAGTTAATTGTACTTTGAAACAGATATTTGAAATGATTTTTCTTTGAATAATCTAGCCTTCTTCAAAGTTTAATCCCATAACAAAATAAGGAACTTTCCATAGCCATGGCACAAATGATACTATACAAATATGTTGTTGTTTTTTCTCTTCCCACCATAATTTTGGAGGTTTTGCATGTGATGATAAAGGGAACAAAGAGTCCATGTTTTGTAATAGGACCCATGCACATTTTCTCCTCTAATAACTAAGTTAAATTTCAACTAAGCAACAAAAGTTGCAATAATATAAGTAAAATCTTAAA
The DNA here is from genome assembly GCA_034641835.2 of Pinus albicaulis. Taxonomy (NCBI): domain Eukaryota; kingdom Viridiplantae; phylum Streptophyta; class Pinopsida; order Pinales; family Pinaceae; genus Pinus; species Pinus albicaulis. The sequence goes on along the minus strand of CM076570.1, from coordinate 786,425,873 downwards.
AAATAATATAAGTAAAATCTTAAAAAAACTATAGTCAGCACATATTAACCATAGCATAAAAGATAACATATGAATACACTATTTTTTTTTTTTTTTTTTTTTTTTTTTTTTTCTCACCATACCAAGTTGTTGGAACTAAATTTGCATCGGGTAAAAAAGAGAACATAAAATCATTAAAAATAACTAGTCAATTAATTTAAAAATATCTAATCAATTAATTTACAGTTAAAGATCATAAATAGTTACAGACCACACTGTAGTTGTTGCTCTCCACCATAGCCCTTTTCAAATCATGCCTCCTGAGGTACCAACTTTTGTAACGGGCAGGTAGCTCCTCCCATATCAACAGATATGTAAGGCCAACGTTTGCCCAACTGTGACATGTCTCCCTTTTTAAGCTACTCTCCATTTCGTTTTGGGCCCTGAGGTATCCACAAACCGGGGAGGTAGTTGCCAAAGCTGCTTAAAGAAAATGATAGTTTCTAGATATCTGTGAATCCTTTTGACTTTCAGTGAACAATCTGTTCGAATTAAAACATTCAATTTCATCAGATTCCATGATCAAAGCTTCAAGCTCGACTTGATACCAGAGCCGTAGTACTGGGCTTCACACTATCCATTACATTGATGAATAATATAATTGAAAACTGAAAGCATCATTTATAGTTGTGATTTGAAGGGATTAAACAAATTTAAATGTTAGTTAATTTAACCAATAACAAGGGTTCTCACTGGCGAAGGAGCTGGAACTGCAAATGGAAAACGGGGCTTTTAATTGTTAAATAAATGGATTAATGTGACCCTTCACCGATACAAAAGAGAAAAAAGCAAAGCATTGTTGCCAGTTCCTCAGCCATAAAATCCTCCTGCCAAACCAACCCCGAAAACGCCCGTCTCAAATGCTAATTTTATTTCTGCACGGAACGATTAATTCGATGATGAGTTAGATTATGGAAGGTCTGTGGGAAGCCGCAAAATCTCCTGAATGCTGAATGGTTTTATCGGTATTATACTTAAATTGTTGCGAGATTCGAACTCTAGACACTGAGCTTCACTGCATTTTGGGTTTTATGAAGAGTTCTGTTACCCTGAAAATGCCCGGAGTCTTATCAGAGGAGCGGCAGACTTTTTCGTTGGATTCCTTCATGCCTGGGACTTCTTTCTTCAGTGATGCCAATGGCTACGCTAATGTCAGTTACTTTGTAAGCAGCGTCGAGTTCCAAGGGCCGGATTTGTTGATAGAACAGTCGCAACCAGGCTCTGAAGGTAACTCGAAATAGTAGAAGTGATATGGCTCACTCTGAGGGAAAGATAACTTCGTTTACACTGGAGGAAAAGTTTTCAAACCAATCAATTCTTTCCAACAAGAATGTGAAGACAGGGTCTTTCAATATTGTATCACTTCAATCCGCAACCTCTGTAGCTGCTAAGGATTTCCAGATTGTATCACTTCAATCTGCAACCTCTGTAGCTGCTAAGTATTTCCAGAGAGATGACCAGCTGTCTGCAATATCCAGTCAGAAGCGAATCTTCAATGATCAATATTGTTTTCCTAGGGAGGATTCATTGTTTCAAAACAAGAATGTGTTGTCTGGAACTGTGAAGCTTTCAGATTTTAAATATTTGTAAGTGCTGAGATTTTGTTTTCTGCATCTGCTAGCTCACTCTCAAGGGAGTACACCTTTTCAAAAACCTTATCCAACTTAGTGGCTAGTATGTTAGCTTCTCCTTTGAATTTTGTAGCTTCTTGTTCAGAAAAACCTATTTTTTGCTGTAGTTCATTGACTGATTTACCAAGAAAATCAATTTTCTTGACCGGATCCTGGTATAAAACTTCACCTGTAAAGTCAATAGTGTTTAATGTCTTCATTATACTCTGTGTTGTACTGTTGCTATCAAGTAACTTTTTCTCTAGCTCGGCACAATGATTTTTTAAGGAAAAAAAATCTGTCTCTAGACTGTCAAAGCGCTCCAGCTAACTTGACAACTCGCTGATTCTCTGCCCATGTTCATTAATCACAGAGTCACGTAATTGTAACTCCGTTTTTAGCTGCTCAAGTTCTACTACTTTTTCATCCAAAGATTGTTTCAAATTTTCTCGTTGTTGAGCTAACCCTTTTCCTTTTTTCACTGCCATAGTCAGTTTCTCCCTTATTACTGATGATCTCTCTTCTGCCTCCTCAAACTGTACCTATAAAGCATCCTTTTGTTTTTTCATTGTCTCTAGCTCTTCAGCCATTATTCTATTTTGTTGTTAATGACTTCTATCTCTGCTCTATGTGATGCCACTGCTAAACATACTTCTTCTTGGTTTTTAGTTATTTCCTCTTGTTCTGTATTTTTTGCAGTCATTGCAGCCTGGAGACCCTGAAGCTCCATCATCTTTGCATCACCACTTTCCTTGAGCTTTTCAGCTTCTTCGGATAATTCATTTAGCTTTGCTATGAGTTTCCTGATACATCCTTCAAGATACTCCCATTATTGCAGAATAAAGATAACTCTTGAATATCTTGATCTTTCAATGTTTCAATAACCATATCCAATAGTCTCTTCATACAGTCTTCTGTAATTAAACTCCTATCAGCAATGCTTGATTCCACAGCAGACTCACTCATCGGTTGATCAACAATATCATCACATAAACTCTCTTTCCGGGATGCATCTTGAACTGGTTGCTCGTTTAGAGATTCAAATTTAGAATTAAGCTCCTAAAGGCTTTTCACATATTCCTGTTTTTCATGGTTTACTTTCAAGAGACTTTCCTCTAGGCTTTCTACTCTCCTTTTCGAGTCCTCCAGTTCAAAGGCATATAGGTCAGCAATTCTTTGAGCATTCTCAATTTCATACTTAAAACGAGCTGCACCCTGTTGGACCTGAGTTAGTGATCTGCTGAGCCATTCAATCTGAAATTCTGGATCAGCTGATCGCATAGATGTTGGCATATCAACATTCTCAGGGATTTGTTCCCATCTTTGAATAAGATGGTTCCTTTCCAACAAAGACTTCTACAGTATATCTGACTGCTCAACTACACTACGGTATTTATTTTGTAGTTCCTCGTACTCTTCTTTTAGATCTTAAAGATGACTTCTCCCAGTTTTGTCATCATCCACACTTGTTTCAGACATAGTGTTATTTACTCCAAGAGATGATTCTGCAAGCCACTCAACTTTATCAATTATTTCTTTGGAGTGGATTGCCTCTGGCAAATTCATCTCCCCAAAGACATTTTCTATTTTCTGAAGAAGTGAATCCTTGTTAGAAACGGATTCTCGAAAAGCACTTGCAGAATTCTGAATATCTTCTAGCTCTAATTCCAGTACTTTAACACGCTTAGAAGCTTTCATTTCAGTTTCATGCAATGTATCATTTTTCTTCTGCAATTCCTGCAAACACTTTTCTAGCTCATTGGACTTGTCCACTAATGATTGTCTTATAATGTATTACGTTCCTGAACCAGTCCTTTCCCTTTACCGATGGCCAGACTAAGCTTTTCTCTGACTGATGACAATTTTCTTTCTGTCTGCTCAAGATCGGTTCTCATTTTGCTGTTATCCATGCTCATTTCTTTAAGATTCTCATCAAATTTACATAAACGGTCCTTCAGTTCCCTAATTTCTTCTTCATGCTGAGTTTTAATTGAATTCATTACATTTACTTCTTCATTTAACTGGTCTACTTCCTTTTCTTTGTAACTGAAGACTTCTCGTGTAGGTTCTTTTTCCAACAAGTTTCCATAATTAGAAGCAAGCTCAAGTAAGCATTTATGAACCAGGTTCACTTGTGAAAAAGCTACCTTGTACTTCTCAATAAGCAAAAGGAGGCTTGTTTCCAGATAAGACATTCTCTCCGAGCAAGGAACAGCTGCCAAAGTCTCATCTTGAATGACTTCCTCAATGGCAGTTATTAACTTCTCTATGGTAGTGTCAAACTGGTGTTTCAAGTCAGAATGAAATTCTGAAGAGGCTTTCATTAATGTTTCCTTTTCTGAAAGAGATTTCCCAAGGGCATCTACCTCCAAATGTAAGGCATCTCTTTCATTTTCATTTTGAGCTGCTTGAAAAGCCATTTCAGAGCATTTTTCATCCAGTACTGTGCACTTACCACTAATCTCCTCAAGTTGTGCACATTTCTGAGATAGCTCATCGAACTTAACATTCATATCTTGAATATCTTGGTCCTTTGAAAACAAAACAGACTCAAGTTCTCTTATAGTGGGTTCAAACTGCGATCTTTCATCCAATGCTTTCTGCAATCGTTTCGTGAACTTGCTACAGTCAGCAACCAGGATGTCCAATGCCACAAAAGATTGCATGTTTTCTTCTCCAACTTCACTGGACTCTGCATCCCGCAGACGATCAACTAGCTCTTCACTATGCTCAGTCATCCTCTCTTGCTGCTGAACCAACTTTCTAAGCTGATCATGGGTAATAGCAAGTTGTTGTATAGCTGAATCTCTCTCATCCTGCATCAAAAAAACTCCTTAGTTTTTCAAATGAATTTTGCATTTCTGAAATCTCTAAACTATGGAATTCCTGAAATCTCTAAACTATGGAATTCAAATATTACCTGCAAGATTGTACATTCTGCAAGCTTTTTTACTGTGATACTCACAGCAGTAGCAAGCTGCAAAACAATATTCGAGATTTCTGATTCATTAATAGATTTAGATAGTTGAATGGTTTCCTCAATGTTTTCTCCCCTATGAACTGTTGAATTTTGGCAATCAGTTTTGTGAACACCCAATGATGTTTCTTGATCAGTATACTCTCCATGCAATGGTTCTATTTGACTCTGCAACAAAGCTGAGTCGCATCTTGTCTCAGGGATAGGTAGAAAGCCTTCACCCTCTACCTCTGTTAACATATGTCTATGCTTGTGCACATTGCTTGCAAAATTCATATTTTCTGATGTAGCTTTATGAAGCTCAAGTACCATATCCGTCAATTGCTTATCACGTTCTGATTTTTCATCTTGCCTCCTTGATAAATATTCCTTGCACTCATATAGCTCCGCAGAAAGTTTGGCATTCTCCTCAGAGAATCGACTCCTTTCTTCTTCAAGTTTTTGGTGGAAATAAGCTTCTTTTTTCATTTTCTCTAGCGCAGCTCTCACTACATGAAGATCCTCAAATAGCTCTGCTCTCTCATTTTCTAAGTTTTTGACCAAGACCTTGAATTCATCAAGATCATTCATTGCTTTAACCTTTTCAGCCTTTATTTCATGCATTTCATCATTAATTTGAGATATTCGACCATTAAGTTCATCAGTCAGTTTCCTTGTTCTCATAGTTTCTGCATCGAGTTGTTCTTTTTGAACCATTGTAGAACATGTCTCCAGCTTATAGCATTCATAATCTCTTGTGATCTGTTCTTTAGCTTTAATTGTTTCATCTAGAACAGGCGTCATTTCAGCGAATTCATTTCTTACAAGCTGATTTTCTTGTTCTGTCTTTGCCATGTTCTTTGCATGCTCATCAAGTTGAGTTACTTGTTAATGATGACATTCCGACTGATGGGTGTCAGGCTCCGGCACTTGGGGGGTGGGAAGGGAGAGGGGGTGGCGGGGGAAGCGGGGGCGTTCTAGATTGCATTGTCCAAATAATTCGAGTGCTTTACCGGAACACTTGCAACCCGCCTCGGCGACTACCCAGACTCTGATCTCTTCTATGATCCCGACACCACACAGTATAAATCTATGCAGTGAGTCTCCATCGGAGGAAGTAGGAAATTGCTCGCCGGTTTCTACTGGACCTTTCCTGTCGCCGAGGAATCTGGTGGACAGTGATATGAAACTACTTCTCCTGCATCCTGACGCGCAATTGTGCACCCTGCTAGTTGACTCAGAAAGGCTGACTACTCCCCCAGTACTTCTTTGCCCTTCTGCGACTGCAAATGTTACCATTAGGCGGGGAAAGGGAAGGCCGAGGGTGAAGAAGCGGTCTTTGTCCGCGGGAGGTCAAGATGTTGGTCTGGGGGAAGGAAATTTCAGGGATATCCCAGTCACTATGGCACTTAACAGGGTCTGAAGCCCTCACAGCCTGATAAATGATCCATTTAGTATCTGTTAATATTAGGGGGCTAGGGGTAGGGTGAAGTTTCTGTCTATGAGGAGTTTTTTTTTTAAATTGTAATCCTGTCGTTATATGTGTGCAAGAAACTATGCATAACGCTGATAAATCGGTTGCTTGTTTCCGTTCAATGTTCCCAGATTGGAACATTGTGGCTCGGGCTGCCACGGGCTGCCATGGGTTTATCCGGAGGGCAGGTGGTTATGTGGAATCCGATTGTCGGATCTTTTAAGGCATATGGTTTTTTTGGGGGAATTATTCTCTCGGGGCACTTTCGAGGATTTAAGCACAGGCTTCACATCATAAACCTGTATGCTCCATATCAGTAAAGAGCTTCCTTCTGGCGGAAAATGGACTCCTGTGGGATTCTATCTCTTTCAAACTTGATTATGGCAGGGGATTACAATGCCACGTTTAATACAGGTGAGATTTGGGGTGTTTATGGGCGAGATGATCCATTGGCGGACTTTCTAAGGCATTTATTCAAATCAAAAAATCTTTGTGATTTAAAGATGGAGGTGTTGGGGCCTACGTGGTTCAATGGTAGAATGGGCAGTGATTCCATATGCAAACAAATTGACCGCTTCTCTGTAAATTCTCACTTGCTGTCTAAAATGGGGAAGTAGACCACCACTATAGGTGACGTTGTTTTCTCTGATCATCGGCCCATTATATTAGGTTGGAAATTTTCCAAGGCAGTTGATGGCATCCCTTTTAAATTTAACAGGCTATGGCTGGGGGATCTGAGTTTCAACAATCTCGTGATGGAGTACCTTAGAATAAACCCTAGAGATGTGACCTCTTCGGCTATGGATCACCTCATGGTCATGCTGAGGGGATTAAAAAAAGAGGTAAAGAAATGAGAAAGGAGTAAAAAGTTGGATTTGAAAGCTCGCTTAGAAGCATTTGAGGTGGTAACTGCTCGTTTAATGAAAGGTCTGAAAGAGGAGTGCCCAAAAGTTGATATATGGGACAAAATAAAGCAGGTGGAGAGGGAGGAAAGGGAAATTCTTCTTATAGAAGAGCAGTCATGGAGGCTAAAGAGAAGTGCGGTTTGGCTCGCAGAAGGAGATAAAACCACCAGATATTTCTACGCTTTTGTGAATGGGAGAAGGAACTCCAATGCTATATGGCAGATTGAGGAAAACGGTTCCATTTATAATTCTACTGAGGATATTTAGGCGGTGGCTGTCCGTCATTTCGAGGCTCTGTTCAAGGCTCGGGAGATGTTTTGTTATAATGCTCAGATGTGGGCGTTGGAGGAAATCCCTCGGATGTTTGATGAGAGTACGCTGTCGGATTTCTACAAACCGATCTCGGATGTGGAGGTTATTTCAGTGATGAAATCTTTAGCAATGGACAAAGGTCTGGGGCCAGATGGCTAGACCCCAGATTTTTTTCTCCATTATGCTCACTGTTTTGTGCCTCTTATAACAGACATGGTGAATGAAGTTAAAAAAACCGGGAAGATCAGTGGTGCCATGAACTCTACTTTTATTGTCTTAATTCCTAAGAAACCGGAAGCTAAGTCTTTAAATGATTTTCGACCTATTTCTCTATGCAATACACTATATAAAATTATATCGAAAACTATAGCTAAGAGACTTAAGAAGGTTATGCCCTGTTTCATATCGCCCGAGCAGTCTGGGTTTCTAAAAGACCGGAGCATCCATGATGCAGTGGCTACAACGCAAGAAACAATTCACTCTATTAATACGAAGAAAATGAATGCTATGGTCATGAAAATCGACCTTAGTATGGCATACGACCAAGTTGACTGGGGGACCCTCAGAATGCTATTATATAAGATAGGACTTGACAGGGTGTCGGTTTAGTGGATCATAGGATACGTGACAAATTATTTCATGGCAGTTATTGTAAATGGTGCTGCTTCTAGTTTCTTCAAGCCCGGGCGCAGACTAAGACAAGGATGCGCACTATCCCCGTTGCTCTTCATTCTGGTCATGGATATTTTGAGTACTAGAATTAGAAGCGGGGTATCTCTAGGTCACATTAGAGGTTTAAGGTTATCAAATATTAGGGAGATCAGTCATAATCTTTTTGCTGATGATGTCTTACTGTTTGGCATGATTATCAAATCTGTTTGGATAATCTTTCATTACATTTTCTCCAGATTTGGTGCGGCCACCGGTATGATGGCTAATTCCAGGAAATCATGCATCTATTATGAGGATGGTGGGAATGTTGTGAACCTTGATTTGATTACGGAGATTGGTGCATTATTGGATTTTTCTCATGAAACATTAAGTTCCGGGTTTAAATACTTGGGATTTAACTTGAAACCAGATAATTATACCACTAAGGATTGGTAATGGATGGTTGAAAAAGCAGAAAAAAGGATAAGGGGTTGGACAACTAGATGGCGATCAAAAGGGGGCAGATTTATTTTGATCCAGGCAGTATTACAACAATTGATAGTGTACTGGGCACATATCTACGTCATCCTCAAGAAGATACTGACTGGGATCAGAAGGGTCATGATGAAATTTCTATGGAATGGTGAAGAAATGAAGGGAAAGTACCATTTGGCAAGTTGGGATCAGATAATGAAACCAAAGGAATGTGGCGGATGGGGACTGAAGAATCTGGAGACTTTTGGAAGGGCCCTTCTTATGAAATCGATGTGGAGGGGTTTAATGTCAGAGAGAATCTGGAGTGAGATCATAAGGTTTAAGTATCTAAAGGACAAAAGTCTGGAAGATTTATATCAGATGGGATGGAGCAAAACAAGGGGGGCATCCACTATATGGATTGGCTTCAAGCACTTGTGGCCTATTTTCACAAAATTCCTAAAGTGGAGGTTTGGGGATGGCAACAAGATTCTTACTGGACACGCGAGCCTTTGGGGAGGTCTGGGCCTTTATCACTGCAACAACCAGTGAATAGAACATTTAAATGGGAAGGGTTTCTTTTTCATGTGTCAAATATTGAAGGAGCAGGTCTGTGGAATCCTGATTTGGCTATCAGCGAAACTGCTCCAGGTTCCGGAGCATCTGATCGGCGACTGGAATGACTATACGAGGGCTCTGATTAGCAGAGGACTACTGTGGACTCAGGGTGGAGACAGAGTGGCATGGAATGGGTCGATGAGGAACAGAGCGCTGGTGGTTGATGACATATATAAAAAAACTTGTTGCTCAAAATCTGCAGGTGAACGAGTACAGAATTTATAACTGGATTTCAGATAATAATGCCCAACTTAAAATGAAATTGTTTCTTTGGCTCATGCTTAGAAACAAAAATCTAACTTGGGATACCCTGATGAGGAAAGGCATGGAGGGACCAGGTATTTGCAGACATTGTATGGATGATGGTGAAGATAATTTGCATCTCTTTTATAAGTGCTCTTTTGCAAAAAAATGTTTTACAGGTTTTAAGTGTTTTTTCAAAATTGAGAACCCGCTCTCGGAGAGCATTGAAGAGTTCATTCGCTGGGGAAAAATGAAAATTTATAATTACAGAATAGTTCCAACATTGTATCACTGGTTCATTTAGAATAGCAGAAAGAGATGGATTTTTGATGTGGTCAGAAGCAGCCCTAAGGACATTGCTCGGAAAATTATCCATCAGTGGGAGGAACAGAGATCGACACTGAGGCCTCAGGTCGATCTTTCTAAGCGTATGAGGCCAATTGAAATCCAGTACTCGGATGGGTTTTTCGATGGGGCTTCACAGCAGTTCAGGTGCGGGTGTGGAGCCTAGCTAAAAATCTCGCCACAATATCATTATATGATATACTGGTTTGGAGGTATTGGGACTAGCATGAAGGCCGAAGTTCTGGTATTATGAGGTCTTCTTTGGTTTGCGTCTCAGCTGAGCATTAATAACCTGTGGGTGTCTAGAAACTCTAAGGTTCTGATTGAACATCTCAAGAAGGGTTCCTCTCTAGATCCAGGACAACTGGTTACATGGATGGGGCGAATCAAAGTTTTAAACGACTCTTTCTCCTTAATATACTTCCAGCACATTTTCAGGGAAAAGAACTCACAGGCGGACATGTTATCAAAGAAAGTTCTGATCGGGATATTTGGGGTTATGAATTATGAGTTGACAGACTCAGATGCATGGAGCAGTCGGTTCGTTGAATTTCTTTTGACTTCTTTTTGACTTCTTTCACTTATTTCTGTTTATGTTGTAAATATCTATGTCCAGGAGTACAGAGTTACAGTAGTATTCCTACTTGGAAAGGTTTTGGAGAGTTACAGTAGCACTCCTATGTCCTAGTGATTTTTTTCTTTTTCTTTTGAAGTGTTCGATTTAAAAAAAAAAGATAACTCTTTTCTGTGTTGTATGGCTCCGATTGGGTAAGTGTGAAGAGATATGGGCCAATTAATGCTTTTAGTTGAGTGGGGAGGCTGACTGAGGCACCATAAGCAGTAATCTGTTTGGTTGCTTTGTCAATTGAAGTTTCTGGCTAGGAACTACAGAGAAGATGATAGAACAGTCGAAGGCAGGAAAGTTTATTATCAGATTTTTGAAGTAATATCGGTTTATTATCAGTTTTTTGAACTAATATCTCATGTATAACTGAAGGTTTATTATCGGTTTTTTGAACAAATATCTCATGTATAACAGTTTATGTTACGATGACAGTTTGCAAGGTTTAAATATGAACTAGCACATTATATAAGCGAGAGGTTTTTCTTTTCTGGAAAAAAAAATCAAGCTGAGTTAAAAGAACACGTGAATGAGTAAAATCGATTGGCAGATACAAATTTGAAAGAGCCCAAATTATGACCACGGCACAAACATGGGTGTTTCTTGGAAACTTGAAAACACAATTTGTACAAATACATTCAGAACATGACTCATTTTAAATATTCAAACATCCATCCATTGTAACTGTCTGGCCGACACTATGACATCAAAGGGATTTGTCTTTGCTCTGTTCTCTACTCCTTACATAATTCGCTGCTTGCTTGCTTTCAGAAAGGGGAGTATTCGGCTTGATCATTTTCCCGCATTTGGTCACGGAAGGAGTTTCTACGTGCAGAGTTGAGAATGGTCTTATCTGCTACAATGAAATAAGCCGAACCGCTGACTGCATGGTGTCCCCAGTGGAAGAACACAACACAACATGCAATTTTTTAGATAATTCCAATGAGTGAGATCAATGAGAGTGAGGATGAAAAGAATGTAATCTGCAAATCTGCAATGTAAAAAAATTGATAGATATTGAGGATAATCAAGCAGCAACAACATAATAATAATAATGGGGATCCCATCTATTCATTTGATAAAATTAAATTGCTAGCTTACTTGTGGAGACAATAAGTGCCTGTGCAGCATGGTTGAGGTTAGCCCGTGCCCAAGGAATAGCCCTGGCTCCTAGCATCTGCACATTATTAACCCGGGTTATACATTAACCAGGCCCACTCACATGAAATATAGGAATATTAATTGAAATCAACAGGTACACTACTCATTGCTTGATGCATTAACAATAATAACACTCACTGTAGGTATGGCGGACGCTATGCATGCAATTGCAGCTGCCTTGGCCCCTGCTTTTACTGCTTCTGTACATTCAAAATTGATTATCATCATGACCACGAATTCAACCTATTTTATTCAGGCGATTGAGATTGAATGAAATGGATTGAGCCACACAATCTCTAGCCATACCCAGTTAATGAAAGAAATACAAAGGGATTAAAATTATTTAGTGAGTGACATATGAGACTTCGAGGCGGTTTGATTAGCTACCCTTGGAGCACTGTTTTGCTCTGAGAATCTTCTTCATGTCAGCCTGTTGATTTGCAGTCGTCATTTCCTCTTCCACTGTGAACTCACTATTTGAGTTGAAACAAAAGTAATTTATGAAACTGAATGCTCGATACGCGGAAACTCCCAACGCCTTGGCGGTATATATATAGAAAAATGGTGAGGGTAATATAAGTGTGCGATCGAAATCAATGGGTAATCGCAATGGAGAGGTGGGTAGGGGTGCAGCAGAAAGAATGAGAATAACATGGTTTTGGGGATGGAAGTTTGTGGTTTTCAGAAGGAGACAGAGAAGAGAATCGTGGGTCCGGATTCCTTCTTTCTGTGTACTGATTACTCCATTATCGAACCTCCTTTCAACAACAAAATCAAAACTATTTTTTTTAATCCGATGGCGCAAATGTAATGTTCCCAACAGCTGCCGGTAGAATGAGAAGAGGCTCGTGCCGTGCCCCCGGGTTTGGCTCCGAATTAGGTTTGGGGATTGTTGAGAAAGTGGGGTGTCTTTTTTCAGAAGAAAAAAAACGCTGTATATATTAATAGGAATATATGACAGTACATGTTCATCATAACATTCTCAAGCTGTTATATAAAACAGCGAGAATACACCATATTCCAAATACATCCAGAATACACTTCTGAGGAGAAGATATTCGATGTACATGGTCAGCGATATCGGGTAGTATAAAACATACCCATCAGATCAAACCTGTATACAATGTAAACACATACAAAGATAGTACAGAAGCATCATGATTCATAACACTGAGGAAATAAAGGATAGATGCAAAGAAAGAAAGCGAAAAAAGTATGTTCCATAGCGTCGTCCAAGTCGGACTTGTGGCGAGCTCGCTTGAGGAGTCACCAGATCATGCACACTTGAAACCATGAGCGCCTTCGAAATCCCACGTACTGTGCTAACCCTAGTAAAAGACAACAGCCGAAAAAGAAAGGATAAAAACTATAACGGATGGTCGATGAAGACGGCAAAAGTGCGCAGGGAACTATCATATGGAGATCGGGCTCGCTTGAAAAAAGTAGTCAGGCTCGCTTGTAGAAAGAAAAGCATCCCTGGAAAACCCAATCCCTGCATTCAAAAAGATAGACCATCGCGCTTGAAGAAAGGGAGACCGTCCTGAAAACCAAAAAAGGCGCCCGGTATTTGAAACCCAAAAATGGGGGAAGTCCGGCTCCCCCGCTCCAGTCAAAAGCGGAAAGTATGAGTTGCAAGACCCCCTACAGCATCATGAAGAGAAGATGCGAGAAGGTCCCCCAGCAATGAAGACCTCATGCCGGTAACTCTTCTTCTGTCGACAAAGAAACGCGTGCACCCTGAAATTGGAATGGAAAGGGAAATGAAGAAATAATAACTCTTCGTCATTCCAATCCATATACAAATCCAGAACCATCCTGAAAACTGGAGGCATCTGATAATCGGCGATCCGGAAAGTGGGGTGTCTTGCGTGAGTGGAGAAGTAGGGCGAAGCTTATTTTCTTTCTTTCTTTTTTTAACAGCCGAATTGGACACAACCACGCATTTATGGATGGATAGCTTGAAAAATAACCTTCGCTGGAAGTAGAATGATTTAGAGGTTGCAAATGTAATCAAAACTATTGAGTGTTCTTATGGTTTTGGCTTTTTATTTAATAATTTGTGACAGGTTGGGAAAACATAAAACTTCAATGTTTCTACATTTAAAATCAGATTTTTTTTTTGTTACAACAATAAATGATTAAATAAATAAATTTGTATATGTCAATATATATTTTATTATTAGGAATTTGGTTTTTGTGATCTATAAACTGTATATAAATTTTTTTGGTGATAATCACATCTAAGCATATTTTTGTCTAGGCGTTTAGAACCAGCCAGTGTGGTTCATCATGAGGATAAGATGAGAAATCTTATCTAGGAACCACTTTAAAGGTGAGAAATCTGATCTAGAACTACTTTAAATAGATAAAGGGAGGTTCCAACTAGCCTTTGTAAATAACTGCTAGTTTGACTAGAATAAGGAAAATAAGAAATTGAATTAATTCAAAAAATGAACTAGCAATTGCACCATATGTTGCAAAAGAAATGTCGTAAGGCAATAGCATAGGAAAGAGTAGCGTAGAAGAAATAAGTTGTTGCAGATAAGGAGCCATCGTGAAGGAATGAAAGGAAAATTTGCTTACATGGAAGCAGGTCGTCGAGGTTTCAAAGATATTGATTATAAGAGTTATCAACCATAAAATTTTGTTATAGATATTGAAATAGGCAATTGTGGGTGAAAACATATATGTAAACCAACATAATGAAATAAGTTATTGCGGAGAAGGAACCATCATGAAGGAATGAAAGGCAAATTTTGCTTCCATGGCAAATTTTTCTTCCATGAAAGGAGGTTGTGGAGGTTTCAAAGATATTGATTATAAGAGTTATCAACCAGAAAATTTTGTTATAGATATTGAAATAAACAATTGTGGGTGAAAACATATATGTAAACCAACATAATCTGTTCACATATATAAAAAATTTGTTATAGATATTGAAATAGGAAATTGGGGTGAAAATCCTTTGGTGATTAATAATCCTCTCAAAGAAGCATGAAATGAGCATGTAACTCAAATAAGATATTTTAAATACATTCAAGTACAATCTATCTAGCATAGATGTAAATAAAGAGAATTTTAATTAATAGAAATAGAGTTTACTCCAAGTTCATCTACATATACAAGTGCCAATTGCATGCTTGTCAGAAATTGTATATGAAGAACAATAGTCTTGGTATACAAGAAAGTGAATGTCATTTTAATATAGAGACATTTTTGGAAGGAGATAGTGTTATTCATGTTATGGTTTATTTTCTTCACTCCAAACTTGGTTCAGTCTTTCTCTAAATACACAAGAAAAAAAATACAAAGTAATTTCACAAATTTAAGTTATAGTTTTATATTTTATCATTACAAATCTAGTTTCTTATTAAACTATTTTACACACATCTATTCACTCAAAAGAAATTATACTGTGAATATGTTTTATCCTATTATTTGATTACAAAATTATTGTACTCCCTACTAAATAAAACAAATTTATTAATAAAGAATTGAATGTCAAATTGAAAGATTACTCAAGCAATAACTACTATAATATATAGAACTGATTTTTTGACGTATAGATTATTTGTTTTATATGTCATTCAATTTTCATTACCTATTATCTTCAAACCCCATGGGGAGGTATTGAACATGGGAGCCAACTTTAGGTAAATAAGCATTCACATTGTCAACTTGGACAAAAAAAATTATAATCCTAAAATTCTCTTACCTATTCATCTTTTTAAGTATATAATTGAGTTTCATTTATTTAAAAAAAAGGCAATATTAAGAACCTCCTCAAGTTATAAAAGGTAATTGACATGAAAAATAAAAAATTTCCTCATGACAACATATCTAAGAAATATAGTTCAATTATTAGGCATTGGAAATTCCAAAGAGGTGAAGGTAAATGAGTTAGTATCAAGAAATATGACATCAACCCCTGGAAAAATTGCAAAATATCAATCTCAATATGGCATAAGTGCTAGTAGGGAATTATTGACAGGTGTTGTTGGAAAAAGAACTACATCATATTGGTTGATGTCAATGAAAACAATAATCTATGGAGGCATTAAAAAATTAGGATTCAATAACATGAGAATGATGAACTTGCATGTTGGGCTAATATATGTAGGAAACCTTATCAAGATAGATTTTCGTATAATGTGAGCGACATTGTGAAAGAGTTTTGGTATTGGAATTCCCATGTGTCACAAAATGAGAAGAATACCATGAGACATTGTATATCTAAAGGGGTGTATTGAGATCATTTCCCCTTTCAGTGAAGAACATTTCTTACTACATAATATGTATAACTTGTATATATACTTATCAAAAACAAAAAATAACCATGCTGAATCTTATGACAATGAGGACAATATAACTAGTCCATTCATACAACTACCACATACTATCAATAGGAAAAAGGGTTTTCCTATGAAGCAATATATGCATCTTCGTCATGCAAGTCGAATCTCAACACTAAGGAGTCATCCTAAGATAAAATGTCATCATAGTAACTTTGATGTTCCAAAACCATCAATCATTTAATTACATTTCTCTAAATATCAACAATTGGACAACAATCACAATATGGTAACGCTTGGGGGGAATGTGTATCCATATCATAGTATAACTGTATATACAACAATTTATCCAAATGATATAAAAATATTTCATAAGCAATGCAACTGCTACATGAATTACTCACAATCCTTAATGATATACTCCAAGTTCTTCCACAATACTAATCAAGTGTCTAAAGAAGTCATCATCACTCAGGCACCATATAAGTAACACCTGGGAGAAATGTCTTAGAATTGTAGATAAAATAGCTTATACAGAGGATATAAAAATCTGTTATAAGTAATGCAATTTCTACATCAACTACTCACCATATAGCTAACGTCCCAAGGAAATGTGTTAGAACTGTATATACAATAGCTTATACAAAGGATATGAAAATATGTTATAAGCAATGCAACTGCTACATGAACTACTCACAGTCCTTAATGATATAACCAAAGTTCTTCCACAATACTAATCAAGTGTCTAAATAAGCCATCATCACTTACAAAATCACATATTTAAACATACAAGTTGTAAAAAATGAATTTGTTTAATAAATTTTAATAGAATCATGTGCTCAGATCTAAGATATAGTTCTTAAACTCTGAAGCCTCTTCTTGATTGAAAACATACTACACTGATAATATATAGCTAAAGAGAAATAATTTAAAAACTTCTTGGCACAATTGTTACATAATAATTTGATGCACAACTTGTATAGCAATAAATATTAGCTTGCAACACGTCCAAATAAAACAACTGAAGTAAATACTATTAGTTGGTTTTCAATACATTTATGCAATTAAAATAGAGCTATGAACTTTTGAAGACTACTTCATACAAAATTAGAAGCATCTCCATGCCTGGTTTTCCAAGCTAGCGTG
Source organism: Pinus albicaulis (assembly GCA_034641835.2). Taxonomy (NCBI): domain Eukaryota; kingdom Viridiplantae; phylum Streptophyta; class Pinopsida; order Pinales; family Pinaceae; genus Pinus; species Pinus albicaulis. The sequence continues at coordinate 786,409,025 of CM076570.1, read as the reverse complement.
AATACCTCTCTAGATCCTTATAGCATTAGATATATTTTGTGAGCTAATGTGATTTTTTTTTGTCACAATGATTTAAAAATCAGTTATTATACCACAATATTGACTTTATCATTGTCTTTTTTGTTTAAGAACCCTTTAAATAGACCACAGGATCATTTGATTTTACATTTTGATCTCCCTAACATGGGTGGGGGTTTCAAAAATTGGAGAGTAAATTGAGCGGTTATTGTTAGAAATTGTTGTATAAGATGGGAAATTTGGATGTTTTGTAGACAATGTGGATGTCATAATAGATATCTATTTTAAATTTTTTAGTGTCTCTAGCCACCATGCATCTAATATGATCCATTTCAACTGAGAAATTTAATATATATTTTGAATTTTTTAGTGTCTCTGGCCACCTGCATCTAATAGGATCCATTTTAGCTAAGAACTTCAATAAATCACTGTGTGAATGATAACTTGTGACATCCCTAGCCATTTTCTTTGATTGTGGATCTGGTTACAATCTAATAACTTGTAAAATCCCTAGCCATTTTCTTACACTCTCTCTTCAGAAGACTCTACAATATATATTGGATGAAGGGAATTTTATGATAAAACATGTACAAAAAACTTTTTAGGTTTGTCTCAACGTACTCTATTGTTAATCACATAGTGTCAATTTGGTAAAACTATAATCTACAGTAAGGACTGAGTGGGTTCTTTCTTTTGTAAGTTTGTTTGAAATTGAAAAATAAAAAACTTATAAAAGATAAAATTATGTAGTGAAAAACTTTGTTTAAAATTTCAGAATAAAAAGTTGAGTAAGTTTGACATCATATAATGTGGGAAATTTGGATGGTTTGTAGACAATATGGATGTGGTAACATATATCTTACCATGCATCTAATATGATCCATTTCAACTGAGAACTTCAATTTCTATTTTGAATTATTTAGTGTCTCTGGCCACCATGCATCTAATAGGATCCATTTCAGCTAAGAACTTCAATAAATCACTATGTGAATGATAACTTGTGACATCCCTAGCCATTATCTTTGATTATGGATCAGGTTACAAACTAATAACTTGTGAAATTAGTTTATGATTATAAAGTAAAAAACATGTAAGTTTTTTAGCCACAATTAGGTAATTAAAGATATGTATATAGGTTTTTTTAACAGAAAAAATTTGATATTAATTAGCAAAAAAAATTGAAAGAGTATGTATGCATTTACAAACTGCCATGTAGTTACAAACTATTACAATTAAGTAATTAAAGGTAAATTTAGTGTTAATTTAGAAATGAGAATTATGAACATTCATCATTATTAATTTCATTTTTTATATATAAAGAAATACTACCCATGAAGAATAAAACAGTTGTAACATAAATAATATATAATAAAAAAAACCATGTATTTTTGGAATAATAAAATACTTGTAACAAAAATAATATAGAACAAGAAAAACTATGTATATTTAGATGTATGAAAATTTAGATACATTTTATTAAGTAAAATTTTAAAAGAATAATGGTTATAAACAATTAAAAATAATTTTATTTAATAGTTAGTTTAGATATTTTCCATCTTAATTTCCCCTTTTAAATAAGTCAATACCATGGGTTGTTTTTATAGTTTATTGTTATTTTATTTTATTACCTAAATTCAATTTAACTTATTAAAAAAAAAAAAAACAAATACTCTAGAGTTAAGATTGATCTAGGCCATCTTAATTTCCCCCTTTAAATAAAATATATTCCACATGAATACCATGGGTCAATACCATGGGCTGGGTTGTTTTTATAGTTTATTGTTATTTTATTTTATTACCTAAATTCAATTTAACTTATTAAAAAGAAAAAAAGAAAAAAATACTATAAAAAAACACATATAAAAATATTTACATTTACATATAAAATATAACAAATTTTTAATAACAACATTATAACTTAAAAGTCACCAAAACCTACATTCAATCTAACTTATTAAAAAAAACTAAAACTAACATTATAAAAAAATATATATATAATTATTTACTTGTGGATCTAATGGCCTAAAACATTTCAATCATCTAACATTTGATCCAATGGCTCAGGCATGGACACAGTGGCACATAGGGGAGTTGTTTTCAAATAAAAATGCCTTACGGCATTGAATGGAAAAGTAGTAGCACTAAAACAAAAATATTAAAATGTTTAAAACACCTAAGAATCTAAAGATAAGATAACGAAAGCACACAGATTGTAACACCGTGTAACACCCCCAATTTGTGTGTTAAATTTTTAAAGTTAGACATTCGAACTTAAATCCTAAGGGGGTGGACCCCAAGGGATAAGTGTGGTGTGAATGTAATTGCATATTTTATTTGAGGAAATAAATAAAATGATTTTGCATTTTGACCAACATGAGAATTAGAGATCACTTGCCAAATCCATGAGGATGGATAAGGCAACAAATCCCCAAAAATCTTTCAAAAATCCTTGAAAGAAATTAATTTAGATTTGAGGAGGAATCTAAATTTTCCCAATGAAGGGGAGTAGTTGGGAAGAGGTGAGAAAAAGCTGGAAAAGCTGAGGAAAAGCTTAAAGCAGCTTTAAAGAATCCCACATAAACAAGCTGTTCAGCAAGGAAGAAAGCATCTGCCCAATGCCGGGCGCGAAATTAGAAACATGCTTTGTGGGAATATGAGCTTAAATAAGCTGCTCCTAAACAGATCAGGGGTTGATCTGTTCTAGGAGGTGATCTCTGCTCAGGGGTGAGTCCTGGGAGACAAAGAGGACTCTAAGGTTGGGAGGTTGGTTATTGTGCAGATTGTGGTATGTTCTGAAATTATTGCCCATTTTGATGTATTATGGTATGAATTAGCTACATATAAAACTTAAAAGAAATTGCAGGATTGATGTTAGTACTACATTTAATAGACGCTATCCGAAGGCATTCACCTTCCAGATTCTGTTTAGTTGTAGACCAGAAATCTATAGAGTAGAAACTCCAGAAACTCTAAACCATGGTCGGTCTAAATCTGAAGTTACTTAGTATCTATCGATGATTAATTTTTGTTGTGTTCCCTGTAGACACAAAAATGATATTATATGCTTATGTGTATGCTAGAGAAACATTATAGCAGAACTAAAGTTAAATGGTACCAATAAAAAAAAAAATGAGATTGCCAGTATATGATATTCGAAATTGTGCTAGAACAATAATAATTTCATTCTATATGATTTCGATAACATCTATAAGTGTATGTATTTGATTCCAAATCTAGCCGTACTCCTTGAATACAAATATCATAGCAAAATAATTTATAATTAAAGTCCTTTAGTCAAGTGCTATTCAATACATATAGGTATAGTTCAAGAGAAAAATGGAAAGGACTCTAGAACATGTATGTTGAATTCTTGTTAACCACAAAATAACTGTATACTATAGAGGGGTTGTAGCAACCATAACAATGATAGAATATTTTGTTGTATAACTTCATCTCTAACCCTTGAAATAAACATTAGGGCAAAAGAGTGATCTATGATTAATGTATCACATCAATGGAGCTTTCGACTACTTATATATATATATATGCATTTAAAACACTTGGTATATATATTAACAAGGTTCGAGCATCATACAATTCCATTCTTGTCAACCTTAATTACAAATGAGCCATAGATATATCTATATGAATTATATATGTCCCAAGGACAAAATAAATGCAAACCCTATAGTTAAACGATATATGTAAGAAGGAAACCAAGTGCGAAAGATATATATATATATATATATATGAATATATATGTCAAAAAGGGTACATCAAAAAGGTATCAATGAAACATATAGATAATCTATAAAAGTATCAATGAAACATATAGATAATCTCTATAGCGAACGAAACGAGCGTACTGCAAGGTAAACTAATGCGGGTATGTAATCACAAAACCGACTATATAAAAGCCGAGCGCAAATCAAGTAGCTCGTTTCCACAGTCATATTCATGCCGAGAACTAATGATAACTCGTATCATTATTTCTTGCAATATATATATATATATATATATATATATATATATATATATGTGAGTAAAATAAAAAGTACCGAGAGATCAAATACCGCTTAGGTTAATAACAAGTTCAGAGGAAGGTGTTGTATGAAAAGATTGTATTGCAAATCAGAGAGGGCCTTACTGTGTTATGGTCTAACTAGATTATGATAACGACGCGGAAAGTAAGGCAATCAACGAAAGTCTTCTGTCAACCCACCACCAACAAGGCCGCGGCATTGACGAGCCTGTTAAACATTATATGAACCGAAACCAAACAGTGAAATATTTTGTCCAAATCAATGGCTGACAACCGCACCCTTGCTGTGTATGATCTGCCTGTAAGCGACTTCAACAAAGTTTTACATGTCACAGGTATTATGTTAAAACTCCCGGGGCAGCGTGACCCACGCTGGGGAGGTATTCTATCAGCATAAAAACAATAAAATTTAAATTGTGGAATTCGTATTATCCAGTAATAATACCACTAGTAAATCGAAAAGAAACTGTTGATGTAGTGGAAACTGATGCGTCCGAACACATTGGACTCTCGCGCATACCTTTGATGGTGGGTCGTGCTGACTGTAAACGCATCCAAATATGAAAACATATGAGGTGCGAGGGTTCTGAATGCGGGCTGTGTATTGACCGGCGAATCGGGGTGTCGGAAATGCCTGCAAATGATAGTCACATGTGATACGTATTAGACGCAGGAACAACCACCTCAGGAACCAACACATTCACAAGTTCACGTCTAGGGTACTTCAGAACGAAATTGCAGAACTGTGGTAAGAATAGAAGAAAGATGAAAATGCGCCTAGGAGAACAGGGTAGACCTCTGCCCCGGTGAACCGACGGAGACGCTAATCTCCTACCCTCTCTGCGTAACAAACAACAGATGATTAAATACTGTAGTGAGGATATACAGGAGTAAGGAAATATAAGACCAGGGGGGATAAGCGAGACCAAACCTTAAACCTCCCTGTACATAAATCTCCTCGCAGCCTAGCTGAAGGGGCCGAAGGGAGACAAGTATAATCTCCGAAAGAGGAAAAAAAAAACAAAAAAAACAGATAGGAACTGGTCAATAGATCGATCTAAATGTATCTGGTTAAAAAGCCACTGGAAACCCTAAATTTTCTTTGGCCGAAAATCTTCAAGAAAATCCCGAGGTGGATTGATCCAACGCAGCACGTCGGCCAGAGGGTACCAAGTGGTGTTAAGGGGATGCAGAGGAATTAAGGCATCGTAGGCCTGTAGGTGCAGAAGTAAACCTAGATCGAACAACTGCCCGAGGCAGCGCTCGATACCCCCGTACTCGCACCAGCTGAATTTGACAGTGGTAATCCACCCGTCGAATTCTTGCTGGACCAGGTTCGAGGTAAGCCCCACTCTCACAACTCGAGACGTGGCTCCTGCACGAAAAAAAATCAGCATAATATCTTAACCCAATTCACGCGTCAACTATCTGAACCGAACCCGGTGTTAGGCGGTGCATGTAATCCATACCCGGTACGAGTATGGAGTACTCTGCGTATGGGATCACTACGTATGTGTGGGCTAGTTCAAATCAGAAACAAATTAGTGCTGATCTGTCGCGAGTTGAATGGAGTCCGGAATTAATAGGATTACACCCACGCTGCGGCTAATCCGAAAACCATATGGAACGGATATACCTGCACACACAAACAAGGATTAGGGTTAGACTCATGTTACAAAGATTTCAAACTACATGCATAAATATCAGAGAAGCGAACGATGAAACCAGACAACCGTCAATCTATTAAAACTAACCTAAGTCTAAATACTGCGTGGGGAGATGAAATCGGTTTTCCAAAGGATAGCACTATGCATGTAGAGATATGCGTGGTATATAGGAAAAGTATGCCGGATTTAATATGTACGAGCGCGCACTTCAATAGGGTTAACAAGGTGAAGGTATACATATTAGGTAGATGTATGGATGGTTTAAAAATTTGGTATGTGCATTCAAATATTTCATTATCCAAAGGAAAAAAATAGATACGTTATATATGTAATTATACATATGATAGGTGGTAGATATAAGTGGTTGATATAATTTTATATAGGTATATGTATTGACCGACATGGGAAAATAGAGGAATGAATGTATATAGAGGTTTTAAAAATACATATAGATAAGTGATATATATATATGTCCACCTTCACGTCCTAGTGTAAAGTGGTAGAGATACATATGTGAAGTATAAAGATGTGGGGGTCATATAACGTATCAAAGAATATGATTTATATATATATGGATTATATATATGGTGTAAATATATGTGCCATATATCTATGTGAATTCAAAATTTTGGTCAAGGGATAGGACATCTATAGATATAGATGTTATATATATATATATATATATATATACAACAGAAAGCCTGAAGAGATATGAAAGGCTAGGTGAGTAAAGGAAATCTTTAACCAGAAAAAGGTAAAAGTCAACTCCTTACTCAACATAACTAGGTAAACGAAACCCCGTATATAGGGAAAGAAACAAAAAAATTTCTTGAAATAGAGGTGTTACAAATGGTATCGGAGCACTAGTTACAACAAATTGGGCTTTCATTTTGTGCTCCTTGTTGTAATCATTTTGTGCTCAGCTGTTATAACATATGTGGTTGTTTGCGAAAATTTTATTTTAAAATTTTTGCTAGAATTGTGTTGTAAATGTGTACGAGTTGAAATGGCTAGAAGGTGAAGGGAGTTATGTGGATCTGCGGGATGAGTTTGCTACTCCATATCCCAATGCCCCGGTAATGGCTATGTTGCACAGAATGCAACAAGAGTTGGCTGAACTAAGAAGCCAGAATGACATGTTGTTATCAGCCAGTAAGGAGCAGGAAAAGCTCATTAGGGAGCTAACTTCCCGGAACAACCAGGAAGGCGAAGGTTCTGGAAAGAGAAAGATGGATGAGTCTGATGATGATGATGCTGCTAGACAGCAACATAAACAGAAAAGAGAATTGCAGGGAGAATTCCAAAAGATCAAACCTCCCTCTTATGATGGGGAGAAGGAAGAAGATGCTGAAGATTGGTTGCTGAACATGATCAAGTATTTCCAAGTTTATGAATATGAGAGCAATCTAAAGGCCAGATTAGCTATGTATCAGCTACAAGGAAAAGCTACACTATGGTGGGAAGAGACAAAAATGGTGCATGCCATTGATGAAAAGACAGTTACGTGGGAAGATTTCCAGGCTAAGTTCAAAAATCGTTATTTGAACGAATGTTATTATGATGATAAAGCTAAATAATTCCATGAACTTAGACTAAGGGACTAGGACAACTCAACATTGATGAGTTTGTCACTAAGTTTACTAATTCTTGAAGACATGTCCTTACATTAGGAAAAGGCAAAAAGTGAAAAGGTTTTAAATTGTTTGCCTCGTACAAGGAGAAAATTGAGTTTGACAATCCAAAGACAATGGATGAGGCTGTTAGAAAAGCAAGATTATGCTATCAGCAGTTTAAAGGTAAAGCTGAACAAGGGAAGAGCTGGCTGAACAATGGTGAGTTCAAAGGTAAAAGACCAAAACCAGCATATCTAAGAAATTTTGGTAGAGATCATCGGCGGAAAAAATTCAATAAACCAAAATAAAGTCAAATTTCTCAGTCCCAGGTGGCTTCAAAACCAGTAGAAGGGAACAATAAAAAGGAAGGGACAGTCAGAATGAAGGAACCTTTGAAATGTTGGTGCTGTGGAGAACCCCATATGATGAGGGACTGCCCCCATCGAAATATACACATGATCAGCAGAGAGCGAGAGGCAACAACAGTAAATGACATAGCCAGAAATATACCAACTATCAGTGCAGCATTGGAAAATCGGCAAGCAGAACATCAAGCAACCATGGTGGAAATGGAGGGTAAGATTTTTGACCTACCTGTTACTGTTTTGATTGATCCAGGTGCTTCCTTAAGTTACATTAGTCCTGGAATTGTAGAAAAATGTAAAATTAAACCTGAAAAATTTCAGCAGTCATGGTTGGTACAGCTGGCCACTGGAACTAAGAGAAAAGTCACACATAAATTGCCCAAAATAGAAATACAATTAAATGGCTTTACAACAAAAGTAAATTTGAACATATTTCCATTAGGATCCTATGATCTGCTGATAGGAATGGATTGGCTGGAAAAGAAGAAAGCTCTGATGAACTGCTGGGATAAAACCCTGCATTGTGTGGATGAAGAAGGGAAACCTTTTACACTAAAAGGGAAACCAAAATCCATTTCAATAAGACAAATATCAGCTTTACAATTAAAAAGAACAGCTAGAAAAGGATACCAAGTCTATGCAGTGCATATAGAAGAAATAGAACAACAAACTGAGGAAGAGTTACTGGATGCTATACCAGTCATTAGAGAATTTAAGGAAGTTTTTCCCAAGGAAATCCCTCATCTTCCCACCAAAAGAGAGATTGATTTTTCAATCGATCTGGTACCAGGAGCAACACCTGTTTCTCGGGCACCTTATCGAATGAGCCCTCCTGAACTAATGGAACTGAAAATGCAATTACAGGAACTGTTAGATAAAGGGTATATCAGACCAAGTGTGTCTCCTTGGGGAGCCCCGGTGTTGTTTGTGAAAAAGAAGGATGGAACTTTTAGGATGTGCATTGATTATAGTCAACTTAACAAGTTGACCATTAAGAATAGATATCCACTTCCTAGAATTGATGATCTGTTTGATCAAGTGAGAGGGGCCTCAGTCTTTTCCAAGATAGACCTAAGGACTGGGTATCACCAGCTCAGAATTAAAGAAGAAGACATCAGCAAAACAGCATTTCGAACCAGGTATGGGCATTACGAATTTGTAGTCCTACCTTTTGGTTTGGCGAATGCCCCTGCCACCTTTATGTGTCTGATGAACAGTGTGTTGAATAAGTATTTGGAAAAATTTGTTCTTGTGTTCATAGATGATATCTTAGTCTATTCTAAAAATGAAGATGAACATAAGGAACATCTGAGAATAGTGTTGCAGACCTTGAAAGAAAACCAGCTATATGCCAAGATCAGTAAATGTGAATTTTATAAAGATAAAATTCAATATTTGGGTCATATTATTTCTGAAAAAGGGCTTGCAGTTGACCCTGAAAAGATAAAAGCAATTAAGGAATGGCCAGTCCCAACTGATGTTTCAGCGGTAAGGTCGTTCATGGGGATAGAAGGCTACTATCGTAGATTTGTGGAAAGATTTTCTGCCATAGCATATCCCATCACTTCATTGCAAATAAAGGGTGTCAAGTTTGTGTGGACTGAAAAATGTCAAAACAGTTTCGAGCAGTTAAAACAAAAACTTATTTCAGCCCCTATATTAAAAATTGTTGATCCTGATAAAGAGTTTGTTGTATGTATAGATGCTTGCAGAGAAGGGCTGGGAGGAGTCCTGTTGCAGGAAAATTCAGTCATTGCCTATGAATCTAGGAAACTGAAAATACATGAACATAATTATAGTGCATATGATTTGGAATTTGCAGCTGTTATCCATGCTTTAAAAATGTGGAGGCATTATCTCTTGGGGAAGAAGTTCACATTGATGACTGATCATATCAGCCTCAAATATTTTTTCTCCCAAACTGACCTGAATGCAAGACAAGCCAGATGGCTGTCTTTTCTAAGTGAATTTGATATGGACATAAAGCATATCAAAGGGAAGGAGAATAAAGTTGCTGATGCATTAAGTCGAAATGCTTGTCAAAATTTAAACAGCATGGGGAGTAGTGCCCATATGGAGGTAGAGGAATTGGTGGGAAAAGCAGCAACTCAAGATCCCAACTATGAAGCACTATTGGTGAAACTACAGACAAGGGATAAAACTGATTTCACTAAAAACCAAAAAGGGCTGCTCTATTACAAAAACAGGTTGTATATTCCAAATATAGAGTCGTTGAAAAGAGAAATTCTAGATGAATATCACAAACAGCCCTATGCAGGACATCCAGGATATCAAAAGATGTTAACAGCCTTGAAGAAGAAGTTGTTCTGGCCAGGAATGAAAAGAGATGTGGCAGAGTATTTAAGTAGATGTATGGAGTGTCAGCTAGTCAAAGTTGAGCATCAACACCCAGCAGGGCTTTTAAATCCCCTGCCAATTGCAGAATGGAAATGGGACACAGTTTCCATGGATTTTATAACAGGATTACCCAAGACTAAATATCAACATGATTCTATGATGGTAGTAGTAGACACTCTCACAAAAGCTGCTCACTTTATACCAGTGAAATCTACTTTCGGAACAACTCAAGTAGCCAATGTTTTCCTGAAGGAGATAGTAAGGCTTCATGGAGTTCCCAAAGTAATTGTCTCAGATCGAGATGCTAAGTTTACAGCAGCATTTTGGAAGGGATTGTTTGGAGGGATGGGTACTAAGCTGAATTTTAGTACTGCCTATCACCCTCAAACAGATGGGCAGACGGAAAGAACGAATCAAATTTTAGAGGATATGTTGAGAATGTATGTGATGGATAGACCATCAAAATGGGAAGAATATCTGCATTTAGCTGAATTTGCCTATAATAATAGTTACCAATCCTCTATTAAGATGAGTCCATTTGAGGCACTCTATGGGAGAAAGTGCCGTACTCCCTTGAGCTGGAGTCAACCAGAGGATAAACTGGTGTTGGGACCAGATGCACTACAAGAGATGGAAAGAATTGTTAAACAAATACAGAGAAACATAAAGACAACACAAGATCGACAGAAGAGCTATGCTGATAAGAAAAGAGTGCATCGAGAATTCAAAGTAGGGGATCATGTGTATTTGCGCATCAAACCCAAAAAGAGCACACTTTATGCAGGAAGTTGTGCAAAACTAGCTCCTAGATATTGTGGGCCTTTTGAAGTTTTAGAAAGGGTGGGACCAGTGGCTTACAAGCTGGCCTTACCACCCCATGTTAAAGTGCATAATGTGTTTCATGTTTCATTATTAAAAATATATGTGCATGATGCTTCTCACATAGTTGATTGGAATGTTGTACAGGTGGAACCAGAAGGGGAGTTTCTGCCAGAACCACTTCAAATATTGGAGCGGGAAGAAATTGAATTGAGAAACAGAACAGTGGTCAGAGTAAAAGTGCAGTGGAAGCACTTTACTGCTGAAGAAGCCACCTGGGAAAGGGAAGCTGAAATGATGGAGAAATATCCATGGTTGTTTAAATGAACTCTAGTAGTTGAATAACAACACCGAGGACGGTGTTTATTTTAAGAGGGGGAATATGTAACACCCCCAATTTGTGTGTTAAATTTTTAAGGTTAGACATTTGAACTTAAATCGTAAGGGGGTGGACCCCAAGGGATAAGTGTGGTGTGAATGTAATTGCATATTTTATTTGAGGAAATAAATAAAATGATGGTGCATTTTGACCAAGATGAGAATTAGAGATCACTTGCCAAATCCATGAGGATGGATAAGGCAACAAATCCCCAAAATCTTTCAAAAATCCTTGAAAGCAATTAATTTAGATTTGAGGAAGAATCTAAATTTCCCCAATGAAGAGGAGTAGTTGGGAAGAGGTGAAAAAAAAAGCTAGAAAAGCTGAGGAAAAGCTTAAAGCAGCTTTAAAGAGTCCCAAAATGGGAAGCCTAGGCTAAACAGGAAAGAAAGCATCCTGCTATTCTGGACGCAGAATTAGAAACATGCTTTGGGGAAATATGAGCTTAAATAAGCTGCTCTTAGACAGATCAGAGGTTGATCTGTTCTAGGAGGTGATCTCAGCTCGGGGGTGAGTCCTGGGAGACAAAGAGGACTCTAAGGTTGGGAGGTTGGTCATTTGCAGATTTTGGTATGTTCTGAAATTATTGGTTATTTGGATGTATTGTGGTATGAATTAGCTACATATGAAAACTTAAAAGCAATTGTAGGATTGATGCTAGTACTACATTTAACAGAATCCATCCTAAGGCATTCACCTTCCAGATTCTATTTGGTTGTAGTATAGAAATTCCATAGAGTAGAAACCCCAGAAACTCTAAACCAAGGTTGGTTTAAATCTGAAGTTACTTGACCTCTACAGATGATTATTTTTTTTGTTGTGTTCCCTGTAGATACAAAAATGAGATGATATGCTTATGTTATACTAGAGAAACATTATAGCAGCACTAAAGTTACATGATACCAATCAAAAAAAAAAAAAAAAAACTGAGATGCTAGTATATGGTCTTCGAAATGGTGCTAGAAAAAAAAAAGAATAATTTTACTCTATATGATTTTGAGAAAAATCTATAAGTGTGTATATTTTATTCCAATTATAGCCTTACTCCTTGAAAACAAATATCATAGCAAAATAATTTATAATTAAGGTCCTTTAGTTAAGTGCTATTAAACACATATAGGCATCCTTCAAGAAATATAAGTTAAGAGTAAGGACTCTAGAACATGTATGTTGAATTCTTGTTAACCACAAAATAAGCGTACTAGGGAGTTGCCAAGCAACCATAACAATGATGAATATTTTGTTGTATAACTTCATCTCTATTATGAAATAATTATAGCAAAGGTGATCTATGATTAAAGATTATCACATCAATGGAACTTTAGAGCTACTTATATATATATATGCATTTAAAACACTTGGTATATATATTAACAAGGTTCGAGCATCATACAATTCCATTCTTGTCAACCTTAATTACAAATGAGCCATAGATATATCTATATGAATTATATATGTCCCAAGGACAAAATAAATGCAAACCCTATAGTTAAACGATATATGTAAGAAGGAAACCAAGTGCGAAAGATATATATATATATATATATATGAATATATATGTCAAAAAGGGTACATCAAAAAGGTATCAATGAAACATATAGATAATCTATAAAAGTATCAATGAAACATATAGATAATCTCTATAGCGAACGAAACGAGCGTACTGCAAGGTAAACTAATGCGGGTATGTAATCACAAAACCGACTATATAAAAGCCGAGCGCAAATCAAGTAGCTCGTTTCCACAGTCATATTCATGCCGAGAACTAATGATAACTCGTATCATTATTTCTTGCAATATATATATATATATATATATATATATATATATATATATGTGAGTAAAATAAAAAGTACCGAGAGATCAAATACCGCTTAGGTTAATAACAAGTTCAGAGGAAGGTGTTGTATGAAAAGATTGTATTGCAAATCAGAGAGGGCCTTACTGTGTTATGGTCTAACTAGATTATGATAACGACGCGGAAAGTAAGGCAATCAACGAAAGTCTTCTGTCAACCCACCACCAACAAGGCCGCGGCATTGACGAGCCTGTTAAACATTATATGAACCGAAACCAAACAGTGAAATATTTTGTCCAAATCAATGGCTGACAACCGCACCCTTGCTGTGTATGATCTGCCTGTAAGCGACTTCAACAAAGTTTTACATGTCACAGGTATTATGTTAAAACTCCCGGGGCAGCGTGACCCACGCTGGGGAGGTATTCTATCAGCATAAAAACAATAAAATTTAAATTGTGGAATTCGTATTATCCAGTAATAATACCACTAGTAAATCGAAAAGAAACTGTTGATGTAGTGGAAACTGATGCGTCCGAACACATTGGACTCTCGCGCATACCTTTGATGGTGGGTCGTGCTGACTGTAAACGCATCCAAATATGAAAACATATGAGGTGCAAGGGTTCTGAATGCGGGCTGTGTATTGACCGGCGAATCGGGGTGTCGGAAATGCCTGCAAATGATAGTCACATGTGATACGTATTAGACGCAGCAACAACAACCTCAGGAACCAATACATTCACAAGTTCACGTCTAGGGTACGTCAGAACGAAATTGCAGAACTGTGTTAAGAATAGAAAAGAAGATGAAAATGCGTCAAGGAGAACAGGGTAGGCCTCTGCCTCGGTGAACCGACGGAGACGCTGATCTCCTGCCCTCTCCGCGCAACAAACACCAGATGATTAGATACTGTAGTGAGGATATACAGGAGTAAGGAAATATAAGACCAGGGGGGATAAGCGAGACCAAACCTTAAACCTCCCTGTACATAAATCTCCTCGCAGCCTAGCTGAAGGGGCCGAAGGGAGACAAGTATAATCTCCGAAAGAGGAAAAAAAAAACAAAAAAAACAGATAGGAACTGGTCAATAGATCGATCTAAATGTATCTGGTTAAAAAGCCACTGGAAACCCTAAATTTTCTTTGGCCGAAAATCTTCAAGAAAATCCCGAGGTGGATTGATCCAACGCAGCACGTCGGCCAGAGGGTACCAAGTGGTGTTAAGGGGATGCAGAGGAATTAAGGCATCGTAGGCCTGTAGGTGCAGAAGTAAACCTAGATCGAACAACTGCCCGAGGCAGCGCTCGATACCCCCGTACTCGCACCAGCTGAATTTGACAGTGGTAATCCACCCGTCGAATTCTTGCTGGACCAGGTTCGAGGTAAGCCCCACTCTCACAACTCGAGACGTGGCTCCTGCACGAAAAAAAATCAGCATAATATCTTAACCCAATTCACGCGTCAACTATCTGAACCGAACCCGGTGTTAGGCGGTGCATGTAATCCATACCCGGTACGAGTATGGAGTACTCTGCGTATGGGATCACTACGTATGTGTGGGCTAGTTCAAATCAGAAACAAATTAGTGCTGATCTGTCGCGAGTTGAATGGAGTCCGGAATTAATAGGATTACACCCACGCTGCGGCTAATCCGAAAACCATATGGAACGGATATACCTGCACACACAAACAAGGATTAGGGTTAGACTCATGTTACAAAGATTTCAAACTACATGCATAAATATCAGAGAAGCGAACGATGAAACCAGACAACCGTCAATCTATTAAAACTAACCTAAGTCTAAATACTGCGTGGGGAGATGAAATCGGTTTTCCAAAGGATAGAACTATGCATGTAGAGATATGCGTGGTGTACAGGAAAAGTATGCAGGATTTAATATGTACGAGCGCGCACTTCAATAGGGTTAACAAGGTGAATGTACACATATTAGGTATATGTATGGATGGTTTAAACATTTGGTATGTGCATTCAAAGATTTCATTATCCAAAGAAAAATATAGATACGTTATTTATGTAATTATACATATGATAGGTGGTAGATATAAGTGGTTGATATAATTTTACATACGTATATGTATTGACCGATATGGGAAATAGAGGAATGAATGTATATAGAGGTTTTAAAAATACATATAGATAAGTGATATATATATATGTCCACCTTCACGTCCTAGTGTAAAGTGGTAGAGATACATATGTGAAGTATAAAGATGTGGGGGTCATATAACGTATCAAAGAATATGATTTATATATATATGGATTATATATATGGTGTAAATATATGTGCCATATATCTATGTGAATTCAAAATTTTGGTCAAGGGATAGGACATCTATAGATATAGATGTTATATATATATATATATATATATATATATATATATATATATATATATATATATATATATATATATATATATATACGAGGCATTATGTAGGTGCCCCGAGCTGAGATATGAAATACTAGGTGAGTAAAAGGAAATTGATAACCCGAGCAAAGGTAAAATTTTACTCCTTACTCACTTTAACGAGGAGTAAACAAAACCCCGTATATAGCGAAAGGAAAAAAAAAAAATTCTTGAAATAGAGGTGTTACAAAAAAAAAAAATCTGGAAATAGAGGTGTTACAATGAACTTGGTTCCTACGATTTGCATTCACGAATCCTATAAATACAACTTTGGTTCCTATAAATACAACCCACCCTTCCCGTGATCTTCATAGGTGCGCTTGGTTTTTCTATCTCATTGTGAATATTTTCGACAGCTTTTATTTACAGGTATGGCAACTCAGCCTTCTTAATTTCTTTATAAGATTGGATTGTTGTGTGTTTGGGAAGAATATTTGTTGCCTATCGTTAAATTTTGACAAATTTGAAACATTATGGCTGAGCATTATTAGGGTAACCGTGTTGTTTTTCTCATCTTGTTTTTCTCATGACGTACCCATGACTGTTATTGGAAAAACCAATATGTACACTGTCTTATTCCACAGTATTGTAATCCTATAAATTCTATAAAGTTTTGATAATTTAGGTATTTTATGGTTTTTGTAGAACTACATTTATTTTTCAATTTTTGAGAGTCGTTCCGGTTTGTAATTTAGGATAAAAAAGTTTTCTTGATTTCCTGTAAAGCTATGAACTTGGATATTTTTTACTATGTTAGGTTTCATTTATTGTTTCTGATGCCTTGATTTTTGGTCATGGTTCCAATATTTTTAAGATGTCTTCAAATGCAAATTTCGCTGTGTGTTGTCTCTTGATCTTTGGTTTCATGGTGACTCTGTTATTCCTATTATATATTTGTCTTCAAGAAAGTTCAATTGTGCTGAGAATAAAAGAGGAACTATAGCATTATGCCGGAAAGTTCAACTGTGCTGAGAACTATAACGAACTATAGCATTATGCTGGAATTATGTGGTAATGGATGAAATGTAAGCACTGAATCATACTGCACTTTCATAGATAAAGACTAATGGAATGAAAATGGTTTAGTAATTGTATTTCTTTTGGTTAAATTTGTTTTATTTTTCTTTGAAGATGAGCTAATATATAATTTTTAACGCACTTCAACCCATCAAGAACAGCAGCAGAAATCCAGATTTCTGGAAGAAAGTCTGGGAGCCCCTCGCTCTACCAAAAGTCAAATTCTTTTTTTGGACGCTGGCTCATAATAAATTGTTAACCGGAGACAATCTGATGAAAAGAGGCATAGTTGGGCCTCACATATGCGAGTTGTGCAGAACCAGTGCAGAAACTGCCAAGCACCTCTTCATGGATTGCAAGTTTGTCAAAGATGTGTGGTGTCTTATCCTTCATGAGTTCCACATTACTGTCCCCTCGTATAACTCTGTAGCTGATTTCTTCGACTCCTGGAACCAATGCTATCCCTACAAAATCCCCAGCAAATATTTTTGGAGGAAAATCTGGAATGCCATCCCCAAATTCACTTGCTGGCAGACTTGGCTGGCCTGGAATGACTTGATCTTTAACGGAAAGGAACAAACTCCTTTTGCTGTAGCTTCTAAAGAGATATCCCTCCTCCTGGAAGCTGCCCAACAACAGTACTTTTCTGCAGATCCTTTGCTGCTTCCTGAAGAAGAAAGGTGGTTCGGCCCTCTCTCCCCCTACCCCCGGAGGCTGCTCTTTGTTCCTCAATCGGTGAATCCAGTTTGGAGAATAAGAGAACCTGAAGAGAACTTTCAAGAGTAGTGGAAAAAACAAAAAATATCTACGATCTTCTTTGATGGTGCCTCTAAAGGCAATCCCGGGGCTGCTGGAGCAGGTGGGGTCATCTATGCCCCGGATGGAGTCAGAAGGGACAACTTCTCCTGGGGCATTGGGCATAAATCTAACAATCAAGCTGAGATTTTAAGCCTTCTTAAAGTCTGCCAAATTCCTAGAGATAGAGGGGATAAAGAAATCCAAGTATTCGGAGACTTCGATATCTTAATTAAAAAGTTAAACTCGGAGAATTTTTTCACCAATGCAAGTCTTAACAAAACTCTGAGTAGATTGAAGGAAGTCCTCCTCAATTTTGAATCCTACAAATGCTTCCACATTCTCAGAAATCTGAATAGCGAAGATGATCTTTTGGCAAACAAGGGTTGTACACTTGGGAAAGGTCAAATTCTCATAAACGGGGATAGCTCTATCCATCTATGTAACCCATGAGGATTATGCAGCATGTAACATGGAACAAAAATAGATGCATTGTAATGATGGCAGCAATGGCGTAAGTCCACATTCCTACCAATTCAAATAAAGATACACCCATTTCAGTTAAAAAAAAAAAAAAAATTATATAAATAAACAAATTAATATTAAATAGATATGAAGTAAATGTATTATAATAATAAAATAAATAAATAAATATATAATAAGATCTTTGGTTAGCATAAATATATTTTGAAGAGAAGTGTATTTCACAATGAAATTAAGAAATATATATGAGGCAATTAAGAAATATATATGAGGTATTAATACGATTATCAAAGGATTTATTATATCTTATGAGGATTGTTTTTTTAAGTCTCTAAAATTTATTAAATAAAAAAAACTAGACACCACTGATAATGTGAAGGCTAAGATTCAGGATAAGGAGGGCATCCCTCCTGACCAGCAGAGGCTGATTTTTGTTCATAAGTAGCTGGAAGATGGACGTACTCTGGCTGATTATAACATTGAGAAGGAATCTAATCTGCATCTGGTGCTCCGTCTTTGTGGTGATGATTCGTCGAAGTGAAAGTTATGTTAGTCTTTTGTGATGCCTATTAGGGTATGAATAGAAGGTGCTTTTGTATGTGTAGTTGTCTATGTTTACTGTGTTGTATGTGTGGTTGTCTATGTTTAATGTGTTGTGTCGACTATATTATCGTGTGTATTTGTGGTGGTCATTCGTTGAAGTGAAAGTTATGTTGGTCTTTTGTGATACCTATTAGGGTATGAATAGAAGGTGCTTTTGTATGTGTAGTTGTCTGTGTCTAGTGTGCTCTATGTGTGGTTGTCTGTGTTTACTATGTTGTTTCAACTATATTATTGTGCGTATTTGTGTATATGTGGTGGGCTGAAGCCAACACTAGGCCTAGTATTGCAGTGTTTTTGCTCGGCACTACAATAGAACTTTTTCAATCGTTAATACTCTTTTAATACAAAGACTTTATATACCTTATGGAAGATGAACTTTATATACCTTATGGAAGATGAAAATGTTCTTTTTAGAACATTTAATTCTTTTTATGGTTCTTATTCAAGAATTTGAAATGAGCGTGCTCTTTAAAGATTGTCATTGGTGTTATATTTAATTTTGACATGTTATTCCTCTGTCATTTAGACACTTGCAAGTTCGGGACTTATAGATGAATCAAATTACTTCATTAGCAAAATGCAGGAAGAAGGGTTCTACCTAATTGTTCATCATTCATTGTTTGCAAGGACTTATAACACTCTTATAGCATTGCATGCTCAAAATGCTAAAAAGGATAAAAGGATATTAGCAGTTCTTTTAGTGTATAATAAAAATGCAAATAAAAAGATATTAGTTATTCCTCTAATATAAATTAAGGCTTTGAAGACAGATTGAAAGCTTTGGGTTTTTGAAGTGGGACGTTTTGATGTTTCTTCTTCACAATAGTAAGAGTAATTAGGGTTTTGATATTTTAATTTGTATGATAAAATAAGAGATGGACATTATGGATGCTACTGTTGTTTTTTAACTAGAAAGCTCACAAATTTTTTCTTCATATTCTGGTCAGATATTAGTTGCATCTCATTCACCATAAATCATTTCCCACTAATGGCTTCATTCAGTATAAATTAAGGCTTTAAGGCTTTGAAGATAGACTGCAAGCTTTGGGATTTTGAAGTGGGAAGTTTTGATGTTTCTACTTCACAACAGCAAAAGTATTCAGGGTTTTGATTTTTTATTTTGTATTGTAAAAGAAGAGATGGCCATTATGGATGCTATTATTGTTGTTTCACCAGAGAATAGTCTGCCATGTGGCCCATAGTGCATAATAAGACATCACTATGAAAGGAAGAGCCTGCCTACGTTATAAAAAACAAATTTTTTTATCCAAACGATTCTCCAAACGTATAATTTAATTTAAATAAATTAATTCATATTTATAAGTTCAATATTCAATTAAATCACATAACATATCACATATTTTTTCCTCTATACTACTATTTTCTATGTTACTGTTTTACAGCGTTTCCTTTGCAACATATGGTGCAATTTCTAGTAAATTAAATTTTAAATAAACCTCAATCTCTAATGAAATCCATATATTAATGCTAGAAAAACTATGAAGAGCGGTTGAAGTTCAGCAGAATTTGACCCACAATTTTATTTTATTTTTTTGAAAAAAAAAGCGGTGAAGCTTAGTGATATTTGAAACCTCTCTCTTAGCTTTTGAACAAATCCATACTCACTGATTGTAATGACCTCCACAATGTTATTTTACTGACATCACCATCAGTCCTTGATTGGTTCCATAACACTAAAATCGGTGCAACGTATAGAAAAAATTTAATTTAATAATTTCAATATGAATTAATTTTTGTATAAATATAAATATTAAATATTAAATTTTAATTTTAAAATCTTTTTAGTTTAAATTATGTCTGGTTTACATTATATAAATCAAATTAATTAATTCTTTTATTATTATTAAAATATTTAAATAATGATTTTTTTTTAAATAAGAATAATATTTAAAAAAAAATCATAATTTTATAATAACCTATTATCTTTATTATGTTTTGAAGTTCTTAAAATCCTACCAGATTATTATTAAAATTAGATGATCTAGATTACAAGTGATATTTTTATCAGATGTTTAGGGAGAATACATAATTTTATTATACACACAAACACACACGCACACATATATATTCTCAAACTTGAATACTAACATGAATTAGGTGACTTAGTTGACAACTACTTGCTATCCATGAGTGAGTTTAGTTTTATGCAAGAACATAACAAGCTTGTAAACATAATAAAAGAAATCAAAATCAATCATGAATAACAATGAATACTTTTTTTATGTGGATACTATGGAATTTAAAGTGAAACAAAGAACTAGATTGTGGTCAAACTAGTATGGAAGACCTTTGTGTGTGTTTAAGCTTGTGTTTGAATGAAAGAATATATAGTGTGTGAGATTATTGTATTTTTATATAAAAAAATGGGATATACAATGTTCATATGAACTTTATGATGTGAGAGAGTGCAACATAAAGTTTTAGTGGTCAATTCCTACACATTAGTTAACCACCTATTAAATATTTATCAAACTTTGACATATATAAGCCCAATAATAAGATTAGGAGAATCAATTTAAAAATATTAGAGTTTATCACAATAGACATCGATACTAGCAATCATCCATTAAATAGTTAAGGTTGAAAACGAAAACTATATTTAATCATAGCTTTTATAATCATTACACAGAGAGGCCCTCTACAACCCAATATTGAGTAGATGTGTAGACATTGCATCTTACATGTTAGAAGCTAGATGTAAATATTTTTTAATTTCACTTTTTTTATATTGTAATTTTGTTTCTAATTAATAAAATTACTAACATTTCTTTTAGATAAATAAAATCATATCACATTAAAATATATAACATATAGATAGTAGTTATAAATTAACATTGATTTTACAATATAAATTAAAATGTCACATTTTATCTTCATATATCACACATTATTTTGTTTTTTTAACTTCCTTACTAATCATTTTCATATGTTATTGCATGGCAGATAATTCCTATATTTTTTTATTGTATTTGCTAAATAGTTGATCCTGACGAATTATATCTATGCACTTATTACCTAATGTTTCATGCATCTTTAATTTCCCCTATGCTGATAATTGGATCATTTGCATAATTACTATATGGAAGTATCATCTCCCTAGATGAATCTTATAACATTTAAACCTAACTATCTGACCCCCATTTCTTATTTATTTCCCCAATTAATATGGTGATTTATTAATTCCTATACCATTAGGTCATATCACATAAATTATGTATGGTAACTCACCACATGACAAGTACATTACCCCTAATGCATCCATGTGGCCAACGCTATCCCATCTAATGAGCGAATGATAACACATGATGAGGACAAGGTATCGTATGACTATGTGAAGGGCATAGATTCGTTGTCCCCATCTAATGGTTCTTATCTTTCCACCCAAACCTTAAGCTTGTATAGACATTTCCTATTAACTAATCAGCATCTTTTCCTGGTTTTCGTATCGCTGTCATCACTCTATTTTTTCTCTTTTTTACTTGGAAACTGGTAATAGCCTCAAATATACCAACACTATTTTTACAACACAACGATAGTGCACTATTTATGGTGTCGAGGTATTATGGTTCACTCCACTATTTAATTTTTTTTCATTTTCCACAGTAAGGGTTCTACACTTGACCATTTTGTAAATTTAAATTTTCTAAGAGTGGTTATTATCACTTTGAAATTTGGTTTCTTGGTTTTCCATATCCTCCTAAAGGTGTGAAATTATGGTCATCAATACTCAATTTCTATTGCATAGGTTAACAGGTCGATGTGTCTTGTTGGGTTCATTGGTTCATCTCCAAGAACCATGGCTACATAAGGTGACAAATTTGCTTCTTCCCTTTTTGTATGTACTAGTGAGTTACTAATTGAATTTTTATGCCTATTCTGCTTTAAATTTCCATTAGAACAATATTTACTCTTATAAGCACCAGGGTTTTATATATGCCAAAGGAAAATTCTTCAAAGTTCGATTCTTTCCTAATAACAATTTTACTCGGCCTTGCAATGTGTCTATGTAGCCATAAGACCCAATCATTGCACAAAGGCATCAATCCTTTGTTTTACTTTACTTTCTTAGGTAATTTAATGGATCTTCCTACTGCATGTATGCATGTATGGTTTTTTTGCATTACATATTCTTTTGGATATGGTTTTCCTACCTCAGAGCTAACTTATATTCCATTTTCAACAAAATGGTGAAGAACACAAGCTCCATTGACTCATACTCAGGTAATATAAATGGGAATTCCTTTGCTAATTATTTAATAATGCATATCATTTGTTTTTCTCCAACATCATTCTCATTTGTTGAATGTGACATCTACTTTGCAGGTACACAAGATACCCTCAAACCCTATCTCTGACTATGGAGGTTTTGCACCCATCTTCAACTGACCTAACATATAGTTTTTCAATTCGATGATTTTAGTACTTCTCCTCAAGTTTCACCTTCCAACAATTGATTTTTTCAAGTGTCTGATCTGGTGGAAAATATGAATAACTCCATTGTGTTTTGTTCTTTTATTTTTTGTTTAATGGTTGTGTAATTATGGCTTATTTTTATTCGTTGGGTAGTCTATTCCCTTTCGTTTGATATTTTTTCTTCCTTTTATTTAATTTTTTTGCTATGGGATTTTTTTGATATTCTTTATGAGCTATCTTGTTTACATTGGCTCAGAAGAGATCCTATAACTGTGTGTTCTTGCTTACTAGAAGGGCAATTTATTTGTATATGGATGCATATTGTGATAGTTATATGGCTTTTTATAGTATATATGTGTATTGTATTTATATTACAAGTCCATGATCAATTCAGTTGATTAATCCGTAGTGAATTAACTTAGCTCATACTAATACCGATGGTTGAAACTAGGTTCACTAGTCAATTTGTTAAGATATAAATATCAATTAACTAACAAAGTATTCCTACAGAGGTTATGTTTATGGGTGTTCTTTGAATACAATAGTTAACTTACTCTAGTACTCAATTTTTTATAATTTTATTTTCCTAAAAATTATTTCATTTAATTATCTAATTTTTTGATATATTACAATAATATCCATCTCCCTTAAGAATATATCCGTAGTTTTTTGTATCAGAGTGAAGGCATTCATACTCATTATTACCCTGACTTCATATAATATCTTTTATCTTCCAACACAACCTAATTTTCCTAACTATATTTACAATGAAACATGAAGTTGCACCAGAAATACTTAATCATTTCTTTGGTAACCATCATGCTCCTATGTTATCCCTTATGCCTAGGTTTAACTTTGGACATTTTAGAAATTAGGATATGACCTCAGTGTTATAAGTGCACTACTTTAACTCTCAAAATCTATTTACTCTAACAAGTAATTATTATTTTCTTATATACGATAAACTGAATAAAATAGTTAAAGCTCAACTATACCACCAATAATATTAAAATAGTAAGAATAAACAATTTATTAACAAGAGATCATACCTTCATATGAGTGACAAGTATTAATAAAATTTAACAAAAATCACATTTAAAATCCTTTCAACCTATATATTAATCACAAAAAATAGAATTCCTATCAGTACAAAGAATTTACCCAGATACAAACTCTTTAGCCATGAAAATATATTTTCTACACCATTTGTACATAAATAATTTCTAGTACAATACATATTTTCTACACTAAATTGTATCTTTGTTCTTCAATAGAGAGTAGGCATATGTTTACTTGCCAACCTAATTACCATTTTAAGTTCAATCCATTCCTTCAATACACAATATGCAGGTACCTATTCATCAACAAAATAAATCTCATAGAATTTCTAACAAGAGAATAAAAAGAATCACTAAATGAGTACACTTTCCACCCAACCATGAATTGACCACCAGTTCCCCCCGAGCCAAGATTAATATCAAGAAATATCCCTCAGAGCTCAGCAACCCTTTCATCTACTCCCTAGGTGTTTTATACCTTTTCTTCCTTAATTAACTTTTCTTCCATTAGCATTGTCCTGCTTTTATGGAAGTATTTTTGTTATTAAAGCCTTTTTTTTATCTTCAGGAGTTCTTTATCCTTAAATGTACTGGAAGTTTTCTTTAGCTAGTATATTTAATGGATCTTTGTCTCCCATACATTAAATTTGTTATTTTAGAGACATATATTTATCATGGAATATTTATCTCACTCTTATCTATGATTGAGATTAGAAATTATCTCTTTAGTTAAGTGTCTCATTTCAAGTAATTTTCCATTCCCATTAATTTATAACTACAATTATTGATTTCATAACCACATGTATATTGTTCATTTACATAAGTTATGGAATCACCATTGAATCCAACATAGTTTAATTCTGGAAAAATATAACAATATTAATTATTTCAAAAAACATAGGGATATCACATCTTCCACCCTTTTAACTATATTTTCCTCGATGTTTAATTTCTAGTTTCTTCTCTCCGGAAAATTTTTGGATAGTTTTCAAGAATCTCATCTTCTCGCTCCCATGTAGCCTCTTTGGTAGTAAAGTGCTTCCATTGCACTTTAATATGAAAAAACTACTCGATTTTAGAGCTAGATCTCTTTCCTCTCTAGAATACAGAGATGTTCTTCGAGGGAGTCTCCTTTGAATTCTAGCTATATAATTTTCCAATAAATAATGTGAGAACTACCATGTATATATTTCTTAAGTAAAGAATCATGAAAACATTATGAATTTTAATGCGAGTGGGTAAATCTAATTGATAAGCTACGGGTCCAACCTAGTCCAACCTAGTCCTAAGTTTCAAATGGTCCACAAGATTGTGCTGCTAATTTTGGATAGGTTTCCATCCTAAATGTACTTTTCCTTGGTTTTTGGTGAGCCCTCGTATTGTACCAGGAATGTTGCGACTCCCAGGGGCTAATATACTTTACTTTACCAGCCCGAGGTTCTTAAAAAATTGGAGGTGAAAGTGCTATATACACAACAGATGTATTCTACTCATGTCATCCTCTTCTGATTCCTATTAAAGGGTGTTATTTATAGGGTTTCTGAGTGAATTCTTTCACACTTCTAGATTAGACCTAGAACTACCATTAACTCAAATCCATTACTCTATTAACCATCAAATGACTATTCTAAAGAAATAAAATACATCTAGCTATTCTGCAAGGAAATATATTTATGATCTAAACTCTCAGAAGAAATATAAGCAAACTAGGTATCTTCATGAAGTAAATGGTTGAATATAAATTGCAGAAGGAAGGAAAATCTACTCACACATTGCTAGGCCAAATGGATAAAAAAAATATATATACTTCATTATTTATCTATAATTATTTTACTTATGAATCTAACCATGACCTAATTATTCATGTAAATGCATTGTTTTGCAGCAAGGAGGAGAAGGTGTTAAGGTGGTTTAGGAATGTTTTTAACTCATGGACGTGGGGATGAAGGTGTCTTGATGGTTTTGGTAGGTATATATGACGTTGATGTTGGTTTATGGGCTTAAGGATAGATCCAATGGTGCTATTATTGATTCTTCTATAGGTTTCCTAAAGTCCTGCAAGAAAGTCTTGAATTGGTACAGGAAATAGTTTGAGGAAATTTCATACCAAAAATGATGGAGAAAAGCATAGGGAAGGTGGAATGAAGGTGTACTTGGATGAATGGAAGGTCTCCAACCCATTTTACAAGCTCATAACATCTTAAGAATCATGTCTTTCACTTCTAAGGTTGCTCATGGTGTGAAGGTGAAAATCTTAAAAACAAGGCTGAAGGTGATTTGATGAAAAGAAGGTTGTTGATGGGTGAGAAATGAAGATAAGGGTGCTGGTGAAGTCCTCATTTTTTGAGCTACTTGAAATATAAAGAAAACTACATGTTCATGCAACAAACATTGGAAAATCTATGATGAAGGAAATCAAAAAGATGAGTTGAATTTTGAATGAAGGCCTACTTAAACATTCAAACAGAAATCTAACTCTCTAATCTAGACATGTTCATGACACTACAAAAACCTAGCTATTATTTCCAAGAAATCATAAATTAAAGAGAAAATTTTGCTTGTGGTCAATATTTTCCCTCCTAAAGTTCGAGTGAAAGAGATGAGAGAGGGAGGATTGACACAAAAATTTCTGAGTTTATAAGCTATTCTACCAACATTTATGCAAGCTCAATGACAACAAAGAAATGGAAGAAAAATTTAAAAAGTGAATTGAAATGTAAGCAAACTAGCTAAAACTCATTAAGAAAACTAGCTACAATGACATAAAAATCATAATGAATACACAAGAGAGACTAAGGTCAATTGATTGGGCCCTAACCCACAAGCCTAGCCCTCTGAAACTAAATTAGTGAAGGAGAATATGAATACTCATCTTATTGTAGAAAATAGTCTCATTACATAATCATAAAAATCTCAAAAACATATTACAAGTGCTAAGAGTCTATTAGCTTCCTTCAAAGTTCGAATTCTAATGAGCTCTTTCTCAGCCATATTTAACCTAGAGGGTGTCTATCAAGAGCTCCCCAAAAATTAGGTGATGTTTCATTTTTCATTGCAAGAGAAGTGGAGCTTTGGTACACTTCATCTCCCACTTCCTTGGTTGCCTTTGATTTCGAGATGTTGGAGGTAATCTCAAGGATCCCTTGGGTGCCTTTGGGAGTTAAGGAGGTGGAAAATACCCATAGAATCTCTCGTCATTGTCTACTCCAAGCTTTAATCGTAAAATATTCATCAAAAGTGCAATATCTTCATGATTATCCTCCATTTAACCCATATTAGGTATTGGAAGTATGACAAGCCTTAATCACCATCTACACTAGCAAGAAAAGACCATAATATAGTTTAAATGTGAGAAAGAGAGACTTAATAAGGATAAATATGTGGTAGTTAGCCCCTCCAATTATACCTAATGATGGCTTACATCATCACAGCCCTACCAAATTTTTGCTCATCCTCTAAGCAACTTAGTCTTCATTCTGCATCTCTTTCAAAGCATTAATGAACCCTCTAAATTCACAAGGAAGAAGTGTGGGAGTCCCTTCAGGAGGGTAAAATACATCATTCTATTCTTCTTCCTGCCATAATTTTTTCTACTCATCTTGGTTTGTCCCGTCACTAAGTCCCAAAAATAAGGGTGGACTAAGTTTCAAACTAAGCCACTGAATATTCCTGGCCTACATGGCCCTCTTGTATAGTGGTGCCCTTTCTAGAGAAATTCTCAATCTTTTTTATGTGTGGTATTCCATGTTTATGAGGTAGTGAGGGAGGCTATTCCTTCTCCTCTGACTAGCCATTATGCATTCATCTCCCAAAAACCTAGAAGCATCATCAAAATGGGCCATGGCTTGTACTTGTGTGTTGAGGCAATTT
The DNA here is from genome assembly GCA_034641835.2 of Pinus albicaulis. Classification (NCBI taxonomy): domain Eukaryota; kingdom Viridiplantae; phylum Streptophyta; class Pinopsida; order Pinales; family Pinaceae; genus Pinus; species Pinus albicaulis. The sequence continues at coordinate 786,381,275 of CM076570.1, read as the reverse complement.
TCTACAAGTGCATCATCCTTTGATATCTTTAGATGGTTTTTGATGATGCCCCTCCGACTAAATAGTTTTTCCCTAATATGTATAGGCTCCCTATTTTCTCTCCTCATGACCCTCCTTACTTCTTTTGCTCTAGATTCCTTGTTAACCATCTAAGAGGCTAATTCCATTAACCGCATGTCTCCCATTCTAGGATTATGGTCCCAAATGTTCAAGTTTTCCAACAAGATATTGTGCATGTAGAATTCTACCATATTTTCCTTGTCTGCCATACTTGACTGGTTGAAAATTTCAATGAATTCTCATTAGTTATGAAAAGGTAAGGAACCGTGAGAGGCTAGTATCATGATTTTAAATAGGATCCATTTTTCTTTGAGGTAGACTGCATAGGGGTTTGATGGGTATCTATGTTTAATGGCCTCCATGCACAAATATTCCATGGTGGCCATTTGTTTGTCTTTTTGTTGAAGTTGATATTGCAATCTTGAATTCTATGCTTGGGCTTCCTAAAGCTGCTCTTCAACATGGAATATTTGATCCTAACATCAAAAAATCCCCTTCCCAACTCAGTCGCTTTTTCCTCCATGATCCCTATGTCATGCACTCTCTCTAAGGGTATATGGATGGACCGTCCCTAGGATCACTTCACATCGGATGCACTTGGTGGAAAAGGAGGGGGTAAGGATGATAGGGTAGTGGATGGAGACATCTATTACGATGATATGTTCTTCTTGACTTGGGCTTCCAAGCATGAGAAGGAGGATCTTCATGCAACACATAGTTCATTCCTCTTCATGGATGCATACCAAACCACTATGGAGGACTCATTTATGGACCCATGTGTCATCTTACTTCCAGAATATGGTAAGAATTTTTTTTTTCCAATTATTGATTGGCTAAGACAATAATTTCATGCTCTTAACATTACTATGCAGTGCATTTCTCCACAAGAGGGAACGTTTTCATATTGATCCATGATCAAAATTGGGCCAAACTATATGATAGACATAGCCATATTTTATGTGGCCTTGGGTAAATGTTTTATCATTACATGTATGTTTATTTTTTGCACCCAACCATTTACTATATGATGACATGCATGATTGACCATGTATCAAGAAACATTTTTCCATGTAAATTTCTGAAGCAGCAGTTTGTAAGACTGTGTTGTACATCCTTAGGAGGCTATTGGTATCTTAAAACACCACATGAAGCCATCAGTATCTCCTTCATTCTTGTACTGATCATGACTTCATTTGATGATATTGTTTCTATTCTTGTTGAGAGCATGATTGGGGAATTGACACATGAGTTGGATGTGTCCTTGAGGAGAGATAATTCCCACATTTTTTGCATTACATGTTCTAATGGGAGCATGGGAGGAGATATGTCCAACATAGCCACACATTTTTTTTCTTTTGGGCTGGGCCATGAGTTTTATAGCCATTCACTGTATAACCATGAGCAAGTGTTTGATCATGTATTGTTGACACATTCAACCATTTACTATTCATTAGTAGATGTGATGATTTTTTTATATTACTTTCCATGCTATTTTTTGAAGTTACAGTGGATGAGACTGTGTTGTGTCCTCTTGAGACATTGTTTGTATCATGCATCATCATGTAAAACCTTCAACATACTTCCCATTTGGATACTCTATGATGACCATGTCGTGTTCATCATGGATGAAATGTTTTGGGCCACCTTGTTCTCCAATGTTGGAAGGGAGATCCTTGGAGGATTGTTCTTCATTTTTCCACTTAAGGGCAATACCATTGTAGCCTGAGATAATAACACACTCTACACTTATCACAAGTGGAGAGGAGGATATCATGGGGTAGGCTATGATGCTTACCATATGAAAATTTTCAGCCCACCTTCATTTCTGGAGCTCAAGTTTGAAGGAGATTTCCATGAGTTGCCATGTTGGGAGGTAACTCACTTTGTATGGATGATTTCTTTGGGATGGGAGATTCATATGTGGATGGTAAATCCCAATTCATGTCAAATAGCATGCCTCAAAAAGGCTCATAGAAAGCCAATTTTTGCCTCCATAGATGTTTATTTCTTACATGATAGCTATTTGGGATGCTCACCAAAAGCTAGTTTGCATATGTTGGAGGGAAAACTTGGAGATATATTGATGAGAAAACATCTTGATCCTTGGAGGATTTTATCTTATGCAGTTTTTTGAGGACAACCAACATTTGGGAGTGGAGGACTGTAATATTCCACTTTTAGCATGCAGCTAAATGGAATATTAATTTTTTTTGTTTTCACTTAGGAAATGAATAAATGGGTAAGGAGGCCCATATAATTCAGAAATAGGAATAAAATCCCTCTTCGTATGAAAGAAGATCAGTAGTGGAGTTGGATTTCACACCCTCATGTGTGAAAGAGGACATTTGCATAAAGACAAGGTCATGTTTGACCAAGTCAAATAGCGCAGTGATAGGAGGTGGAGATCATCTTCTGGGGCAGCGTAGTGAAAGAGGAGGGAATTTTCCTTGATGGAGGTAACCCTAATGAGTGGGACCCATGGAGAGGGAGCTTGCATTTGTTTAAAAGGAGGGCAAGGCATCCATTGTAACTCATGCTTATGATTAGTGATTTCTTAGTTTGCTTAAACTATTCGCAGTCTCCTGTTGTTTAGCAGAGTTGTAGTGTTGTTTAGCATAAGGAATTCCTCTTTAGGATTCATTCTCATTCTTGAGAGGCCTCTTGAGGGATTTCACTTTATTTCTCCACATTCATGCTCAAGGCCAAGCCACCTCCTTCAACTACAACGTTATTTCTACTTAATTATAACATTGTGTTGCAGGGTGTTACAGTGGAGGTTCCAAAACACCATTTCTTGGCTTGCTCTTCAGAGGAGAGAGACTTATTTCCTTTGGGAGATCAGTAAGGGAGGATTCATAGCATATTGCAGATCTTCGCATTTGGCCAACACATTTTATTCCACCTACAACGCAATATCCTTTAGTGACTATTTTATTTTCAAAGTACATTTGCAGAGGGAGTTTGCAATGTTGATTGGAGGGTAAGAGCTTCAGTGATAGGATCAAATTTTCACTTGGAAGATCCATTAGAGGAGATATACTCATATTGTGCATCATCTTCAACTATCTCCATCTAGTTCCAGTTCTCGAGTTTCCGCTGCTACTGCAACTCCGACATTTCTGCAATTTTTCCATTTTGTATATATTTCAGACAATCCTTCTAAGGATTGTTGTATTATTGTTTTATGGGGTTGAGAGATTTCTCCTGCACATGTCTTGAGCCATATATTTTTATATATTTGTATTATTATTCAGTATGTTGCAGTATCTCCTATAAACTATGCAGTCATAGCCTAGGGCATTCTGAGTGTAGCAGTATATTTCACATTTCATGTATATGATCTATTGAGGCTTGTATTGCCAATCCTGAGTGACTCTTTCGTCAAGGAATTGTACTCTCTTGCTACTATATTATAAATTTTTTGGATACCTACATCTTCATGAATTCAGGCTCATAAAAATAACGCTGTTACTCTATCCCTTGTTCATACATAGATGCAGTCCCTTCATTGGGCACTTTTTCAAGACAACTAGGTGTGGGAGATCTGTTCAACCCACCTGGAGTGATTTTTTTGGAGCCTCCTCTTGAATTTCGGTCATAGATACATAGATCTAAGGGATCCATGTCTTGGTTTCGAATCCTCTATGAGTCATTCCTGAAAAATGCATTTTTCAGGCATCCCTTGCTCATAGTTCCCATTTTGGGAATTACACATAGCCTAGCCTAGCTTACCGGGCCTAAAATAGCCTACCCTATACTAATGTAACCTACCTTATCCTAACCTTGCGTAGCCTAACATACCCAACCGTAGCATAGCCTAACATAGCCAACCCCAACATACCCTACCCTAGCCTAGCCTATCCTAGCCTACCCTAGCCTAACCTATCCTATCCTAACATAGCCTAGCCTAACCTAAACTAACCTAACCTAGGCCTACCTAAACTAACCTAGCCTAACCCTGCCTAACCTAACTTAACCTAGCCTAGCCTAACCTAGCCTAACCTATCCTAACCTAACCTAGACTAACTTAGCCTAGCCTAGCCTAGCCTAGCGTCACTTAGCCTAGCCTAGCCTAGCCTAGCCTCATCTAACCTAGCCTTGCCTAGCCTAGCATAACCTTGGCTAACCTAGCCTAGCCTAGCCTAGCCTAGCCTAACCTAGCCTAGCCTAGCCTAGTCTGGCTTAGCCTAACCTCGCCTAGCCTAGCCTAGCCTAACATTGCCTAGCCTAACCTAGCCTAACCTAACATAACCCACCGTAACCTACCCTACCCTACCCTACCCTACGCTACCCTAGCCTGACGTAGCCTAGCCTACCCTAACCTAACATAACCTAACCTAACCTAGCTTAACCTAACCTAACTTAGCCTAACCTAGCCTAACCTAACCTTACCTAGCCTAGCCTCACCCAACCTTGCCCAACCTAACCTAACCTATCCTAGCCTAACCTAACCTTACATAGCCTAGCGTAGCCCAACCTAGCCTAACCTAAACGAGCCTAGCCTTTTCCACCCTAGCCTAGCCCACCCTAGACCATCCTATCCTAGCCTAGCTTAAGATAGCCTAGCCTATCCTAGTCTAACCTACCTTCCCCTACCCTACCCTACCCTAACCTAGCTTAGCCTACTCTAGCTTAGCCTAGGGTAGCCTACCCTAGACTACCCTACCCTAGCCTAACCTAGCCTAGCCTAACCTAGCCTAACCTAACCTAAGCTCCCCTAACCTACCCTACCCTTCTCTACCTTAAACTAGCCTAGCCTACCCTAGCCTACCCTAGCCTAACCTATCCTAGCCTAGCCTACCCTATGCTAGCCTAGCCTACACTACCCTGACCCACCATAGCCTAACCTAGCGTAGCCTAACCTACCCTAACCTAGCCTACCCTAGCTTATCCTAGTCTAACCTACCCTTACCTACCCTACCCTATCCTACCCTATCCTAGCCTAACCTACCCTACCCTATTCTAGCCTAGCCTACCCTACCCTATCCTAACCTAGCGTACACTACCCTACCTTAGCCTTGCCTAACCTACCCTATCCTAGCATAGCCTAGCCCAGCCTAACCCTAACCTAACCTATACTATCCTAACCTACGTAGCCTAACCTAACCTAACTTAGCCTAGCCTAATCTAACCTAAGCTAGCCTAGCCTAGCCTAATGTATCCTAACCTAAACTAAACTAACCTAAACTAACCTATCCTAACCTATCTAGCCTAGCCTACCCTAGCCTAGACTAGCCTAGCCAAGCCTAGCCTAACGTAGCCTAGCTTATCTTAGCCTAAACTATCCTAGCCTAATCAATCTCATCCTAACCTAACCTAGCCTATCTTATCCTAGCCTAACCTATCCTAGCCTAGTCTATCCTATCTTATCCTATCATATCCTAACCTAACCTAGCCTAACCTAACCTAGCCTAGCCTAGCCTAACCTAACCTAAACTAGCCTAGCCTAGCATAGCCTAACCTAACCTAGCCTAACCTAACTTATCCTAACCTAGCCCATCTTATTGTGGCCCAATCTAGACTAGCCTAATCTATCATACCCTAACCTAACCTAACCTAGCGTAACCTAGCCTACCCTACTCTAGCCTATCCTATCCTAGCCTATCCTATCCTAACCTAACCTAACCTAACCTAACATAGCCTAGCCTAACTGAGCCTAACTTAAGCTAACATAGCCTAGCCTAGCCTAACGTAACGTAACCTAACCTAACCTAGGCTAACCTAGCCTAGCCTAACATACCCTAGCCTAACATATTGTACTCTTACCTAGCCTAGCTTAACATAGTCTGACCTATCCTAGCCTAGCCTATCCTAGCCTAGCCTAAGATACCCTAACCTACCCTATCTTGACCTAACCTAGCCTAACCTAGTCTATCCTACACTATAGTAGCCTAACCTAGCCTCCCTTAGCCTAGCCTAGCTTAACTTAGCCTCCCCTAGCCTAGCTTAACCTACCCTAGTCTAACCTAGCCTACTCTAGCCTACCCTAGCATACACTAGCCTAACCTACTCTAACCTAACCTATCCTAGTCTAGTCTAGCCTACCCTAAGCTACTCTTGCCTATTCTAGCCTAACCTAGCCTATTCTAACTTACCTTATTCTATCCTTTAGTAGCTTAGGCTAGGCTACTCAAGCTTATGGTACTTTACTCTATATCAGAATATTAATGAAGAAATCATTCAAAAAATAAATTAATTAAAAGCTATTAATAAAAGTTTAAATATAAGAAAACTTTTTTAAGGTAATTTAAATGTATGAAAATACAATTTAAAATACATTGAATTTAACCAAAGTAATAATGTGAAAATAAAATCTAACATAAATTATAAGACAAATGAAAAACATATTTGTAAATCATAAAAAAATAATTGAAAATCATTCTAAGAAATCCAGTAATCTCATCTAAATCATCTAATCTCATAGAGTAAGAAATTAAAAGAAGGCCGAATCTCTATCCTGATTAAAAAAAGCCCAAACCCTATCAATCAAATCTTTTAATAACATGGTTAATCCTACAATTAATCTCATAAATCTATACATCAATGGAAAAAAAAAATAGAAAACTATACATCAATGGAAAAAAAAGAATAGAGATCATGTTTGTGTGCTACGAGAATTCTTAGAAATTTATCATAAAAATATGCAATATAAATGAATATTTCGCACTTGGAAGAAATCCAAAAATTGCATCCTACTAGCAAACGAATCGAAACAGAGAAAAAGAATCAAATCAAAGAGCCATAGAGAACCTGATAAATAGATTTGCATCGGTGGAAGCAGCGCAGCTCGATTTCGATGTCGCGTACGAAAGGCATATACAGTCGATACTTTGCCTCCAATTGTGTTAGGAATGGTTTTATAAAGCTTACTATATGAAAAATTGCGTCACAACATTGTATGATAATATTGTGAATTTTTAAGGAATTTTTATTTGATTGCCCGAAATGGGTGTACAAATTTTGAACCTCCACTCTCTTAATTGGGATCAACCACTAGCTTAAAAGGTACTACCCGAATAAAAACACCTAACATATGCAGCACAAAAGTGGAAATAGACATGTTAGTGACCAATGGATTAAAAGTGGACATAATGTTATTCCAAATATAAGATAATCTATATTATATGATTTTTTTTTAAGTTAAAAAAAATATAATAGAAGTGAAGCTGTTTTACATAGACCTCCATAAATACTAGGTGGCCTTGACATCAAAAGTCACGAGGTTTAGCTAATATTATCCTCCAAATTCCAAAATTGTGAACCTAATATGAATTCAGATATATTTAATTTAATTTTCCATAAACGTCAATCTATAATGAAATCCATATATGAATGCTAGAAAAACTATGAAGAGCGGTTGAAGTTCAACAGAATTTGACCCACAATTTTTTTTAATTTTTTTAATTAAAAAGAGGGTGAAGCTTAGTGATATTTGAGACCTCTTTGTTAGATTTTGAACAACTCCATACTCACTCATTGTAATGACCTTGACAATGTTATTTTAGTGACATCACCATGAGTCCTTGATTGGTTCCATAACACTAAAATCGGTACAACGTATAGATACAATTTAATTTAATAATTTCAATATGAATTAATTTTTGTATAAACATAAATATTAATTTTTAAATATTTTTAGTCTAAAAATTAAGTATGGTTTACATTGTATAAATCAAATTAATTAATTCTTTTATTATTATTAAAATATTTAAATAATAATTTTTTTTTTATAAATAAGAATAATATTTTAAAAAATCATAATTTTATAATAACTTATTATTTTTATTATGTTTTGAAGTTTTTAAAATCCTACCAAATTATTATTAAAATTAGATGATCTAGATTAAAAGTGATATTTTTATCATATGTTTAGGGAGAATACATAATTTTATCATACACACAAACACATATATTCTCAAACTTGAATACTAACATGAATTAGGTGACTTAGTTGACAACTACTTGCTATCCATGAGTGAGTTTAGTTTTATGCAAGAACATAACAAGCTTGTAAACATAATAAAAGAAATCAAAATCAGTCATGAATAACAATGAATATATTTTTTATGTGGATACTATGGAATTTAAAGTGAAATAAAGAACTAGATTGTGGTCAAACTATTATGGAAGACCTTTGTGTGTGTTTAAGCTTATGTTTGACTGAAAGAATATATAGTGTGTGAGAATAATGCATTTTTGTATAAAAAAATGGGATATACAAGGTTCATATGAACTTTATGATGTGAAAGAGTGGAACATAAAGTTGTAGTTGTCAATTCCTACACATTAGTTAAACACCTATTAAATATTTATCAAAATTTGACTTATATAAGCCCAATAATAAGATTAGGAGAATCAATTTAAAAATATTAGAGTTTTTCACACATAGACATGGATACTAGTAATCATCCATTAAATAATTAAAGTTGAAAATGAAAACTATATTTAATCATAGCTTTTATAATCATTACAGAGAGAGGCCCTCTACAACCCAATATTGAGTAGATGTGTAGACATTGCATCTTACATGCTAGAAGCTAGATGTAAATATTTTTTAATTTCAGTTTTTTTTTATTGTAATTTTGTTTCTAATTAATAAAATTACTAACATTTCTTTTAGATAAAATAAAATCGTATCCCATTAAAATATATAACATATAGATAGTAGTTATAAATTAACATTGATTTTACCCTATAAATTAAAATGTCACATCTGCTCTTCATATATCACACATTATTTTATTTTTTTAACTTCCTTACTAATCATTTGTATATGTTATTGCATGGCATATAATTCCTATATTTTCTTATTGTATTTTGTAGATAGTTGATCTTGATGAATTATATCTATGCACTTATTTTTTTTTTCTCGGTAAAACTAAATCTATTTATAAAACATAATAGTACAAAACTGCGCTAGTTTCGGTTGTGTGAGCCTGAGAACTGGGCTTGATGTCCAAGCTTAACCTTAGCAACTGAACTTCCCAGAGTGGGAAACCAGTTCTTTTAAAATAAATTCAACCACCCTTAGAAGGGAAACCGGTAAAATAGCAAAAGTACTATGATACAACAAGAGACAGTAAACTGGAATAGCCTATATCTTTTACAGCTAAATATAAACTCAAAAAACCAAAAAATTCTTCCATGAGGTCGAAAATTTATACCAAAGCACGCTGAGGGGGATCAAAGTCACCGTTCATGAGTAGGGGACTCCAGTTCTTCCACGATCCTGGAACCAAACTCAGCTTCTCCATCATCGTTGTCCTTCTCTGGCGTGCCACTCTTGCTGAAGAAGTCCACCTGCAAATTTTCCATTCCAAGAATGGAATGACCAATGCTGACTGGCTCAACAGGGGCTGGAATGTCAATATTTGCATGTGAGGGCTAAGGGTTAGGTGGAATAGGGGCAGGGCGGGGCATTGAAGCTGGAGCTAGGATAGGGGATTCTTCGCAAATAGTAACAGTGATGAAATCAGTGAGAACATGCATGTTTGAGGAGCAATTGAAGCGAAATTCCGCCCTTTGTGAAGACTGGAAGAGGGCTGGGTTGGTGGGAAAATTAGAAGCAGGGGAGGCAGGCTCAGAGACAGGCGGAGGAGGCTGTCAAGGTGGAACAAAGTGAGTGCTTCCAAGAGGGTAGGAGATGCCTCTCCGATGCCCAAAATCCAAATGCAAATTCCAATCTACGTTCTCCTCAGAAGATGCCGAGGGCGAGCTAATGGAAGGGCAAGGTCGGGAAGAGCACCCTCTGCTCCTTCTGTGCCTGCAATGCATTCTCTACCTGAGCCGAGGCATCGAAGCCACATGAAGCCAAGAGTGCTTTGGGCAGAAGGAGCAGTCGGGATGCAACGAAGATCTCTGAAAATCAGCTGCATGAGAAGGCAAACAGAAATTGAGATGACAGTAGCTGGTCTGGGTGAAGTGGAAACCTGGAAGAGTTTCCAAGCATCCCAAGATGGAGCAACGTCGACCTGTTTTGGTGCGTTCACTTGGAACAGTGCAAGCAGGGGATCAACTACCACGGACGAGAGAAGGATGACTACAAAAAACACAATGAGCAAACGAATTATCCAGAATGAAATCCATAGCCAAATGAACCAGCAAGGCGAGGTAAATGACAGGTGCGGTGAACGGTGTTAAAGCAGAACAGGTTGGCGAAGTTAATGTGTGAGTAATGGCACTGTAGGGGGCCATATGGCCGCAGCAAGCAAACTCCCTTGGGATCCACCAAGGGGTGGAAGTCCCATCACTCCGAGCCATCATCCGCATCCGAAGTATATCTATGCACTTATTACCTAATGTTTCATGCATGTTTAATTTCCCCTATGATTATAATTGGATCATTTTCAGAATTACTATATGGAAGAATCATCTCCCTAGATGAATCTTATAACATTTAAACCTAACTATCCAACCCCCATTTCTTATTTATTTCCTCAAGTAATATGGTCATTTATTAATTCCTATACCATTAGGTCATATCACATAAATTATGTATGGTAACTCGCCACATGACAAGTACATTACCCCTAATGCGTCCATGCGGCCAATGCTATCCCATCTAATGAGCGAATGATAACACATGATGAGCACAAGGTATGGTATGACTACGTGAAGGGTGTAGATTCGTTGTCCCCGTGTAATGGTTCTTATCTTTCCACCCAAACCTTAAGCTTGTATAGACATTTCCTGTGAACTAATCGACATTTTTCTCTCCTATGATTGGAAACTAGTAATAGCCACAAATCTACCAACACTATTTTTACAGCCCAACAATAGTGCACTATTTATGGAGCCCAGGTATTATGGTTCAATAGACTATTTCATGTTTTTTTCATTTTCCACAGTAAGGGTTCTACGCTTGGTCATTTTGTAAATTTAAATTTTCTAAGAGTGGTTATTATCACTTTCAAATTCGGTTCCTTGGTTTTCCATATCCTCCTAAAGATGTGAAATTATTGTCATCAACGCTCAATTTCTAATGTATAGGTTAACAGGTTGATGTGTCTTTTTGGGTTCATTGGTTCATCTCCAAGAACCATGGCTACATAAGGTGACGAATTCACTTCTTCCCTCTTCGTATGTGCTAGTGAGTTACTAATTGAATTTTTATGCCTATTCTGCTTTAAATTTTCATTAGAACAATATTTACTCTTACAAGCACCAGGGTTTTATATATGCCAAAGGAAAATTCCGCAAAGTTCAATTCTTTCCTGATAACAATTTTACTTGGCCTTGCAGGGTGTCTCTATAGCCATAAGACCCAATCACCACAAAAAGGCATCAATCCTTTGTTTTACTTTACTTTCTTAGGTAATTTAATGGCTCTTCCTACTGCATGTATGCGTGTATGGTTGTTTTTCAATACATATTCTTTTGGATATGGTTTTCCTACCTCAGAGCTAACTTATATTCCATTTTCAGCAACATGGTGAAGAACGCAAGCGCCATTGACATATACTTGGGTAATATAAATGTGAATTCCCTGGCTAATTATTTGCTAATGCATATTATTTTTTTTTCTCCAACATCATTCTTGTTGGTTGATTGTGAGATCTAATTTGCAGGTACACACGCTACCCTCAAACCCTGTCTCAGACTATGGAGGTTTTGGACCCATCTTCAACTGACTTGACATAGAGTTTTTCAAGTCGATTATTTTAGTACTTCTCCTCAAGTTTCACCTTCCAACACTTGATTTTTTCAAGTTTCCGATGTGGTGGAAAATATGAATAACCCAATTGTGTTTTGTTGTTTTATTTTTTGTTTAATGGTTGTGTAATTATGGCTTATTTTAATTCATCGGGTAGTTTATTCCCTTTCTTTTGATATTTTTTCTTCCTTCTATTTAAATTTTTCACTATGGACTTTTTTTGATATTCTTTATGAGCTATCTTGTTTTCATGGGTTCATAAGAGATCCTATAATTGTGTGTTCTTGCTTACTAGAAGGGCAATTTATTTGTATATGGATGCATATTGTGATAGTTATATGGCTTTTTATAGTATATATGTGTATGGTATTTATATTACAAGTCCATGATAAATTCAGTTGATTAACTCGTAGTGAATTAACTTAGCTCATACTAATACCGATGGTTGAAACTAGGTTCACTAGTCAATTTGTTAAGATATCAATATCAATTTACTAACAAAGTATTTCTACAGAGGTTATGTTTATTGGTGTTCTTTGAATATAGTAGTTAACTTATTCTAGTACTCAAATTTCTATAATTTTATTTTCCTAAAAATTATTTCATTTAATTATCTAATTTTTTGATATAACAAAATAAATTAAAAGCTATTAATAAAATTGTAAATATAACAAAAATTATCTAAAATAATTTGAATGTATGAAAATACAATTTAAAATACATTGAATTTAAAGAAAATAATAATGTAAAAACAAAATCTAACACAAGTTATAAGATATAAATGAAAAAATATTTTTAAATGAAAAACATAATTCTAAATCATAAAAACATAATTGAAAATTATTTTAAGAAATAAAATAATCTCATCTAAATCATTAGAATATATATATATTTTTACTAGAAAAGGTCATCCAGAACTGATTTTGAGGACCACATGTTAAGTCAACTAATATTTTTAAGTGAAAAAAAAAAAACTCACAAAATTATAAAGCTAATCAACCAATACTTGTGATTTGGCTTTATGGTTATTAGAAGGCTCCTAAAAAAAATTATTAAAAAAAAAAAAGAATTATTTCTACTTAAGAATAGAATAATTTATCAATAAAATGGAATTATTTGGACATCCTAGTGGAATTTTTCAATTTGAGTATTTTATTTTCTAATTAAATCCAATTTCCAATTCAATTTGTTTTATAGAAAAGATACCTAATTATTTCATATTTGACCCAATTTCCAATACAATTAGGTGCTCAATTTATTTGACAAAAGAAATTACCTAATTATTTCATAGATTCCTTTGTAAAATTTCCACCATAATGTTTATTATTTTATTAATCTATAAATATTCTAAATATTATTTTATTAATCCATAAATACTCTAAATATTTTTATTTGGAAAGAAATAAATATTATATAATTTATAAAATCAAAATCCTCAAACCATAATTGAAAAAACATAATAAAAAAACTATAAAGTTAATCATCCAATACCAATACTTATGCTTTGATGTTATGGTTATTAAGAGACTCCTAAAAAATAATTTATAAATAAAATGGAATTATTTGGACGTACTAATGGAATTCTAGGTATTTTCTTCTCCCATTTGACCCAATTTCAAAGACAAAGATACCTAAAATAGAATTGAATTAAGTATTTTGCAACCCTTCAATTTGTTTTAAAGAGGAAGATACCTAATTATTTCATAGGGTCATTTGTAAAATTTTGAGTACAATGCTTATTATTTTATTATTTGATAAATATTTTGAATATTATATTTATTATTTTATACCTATTCGAGAGCTATTATTCCCACTTTCTCCATTATTTGACATATTTACATGAGAAGGGAATGCTTGTGGATCTATTTGTCATAGAGCTGACATTCTTCACTTGAATTCCATTGTTCTTTTTCTTGTTACTTCAACTGACCTCATTCTAATATTTGGTTTTCTGACTTGTGTATTTTTGTCCATTAGAAAATGTAGAAATGAAGGGGTTTTTAATTAGTGCAATCTCAAGTATTCCTTAATGTGATCCACTACCGAATTATTTTCTTCTTATATAGCGATTCAAGGTGAATTTCCTCTATCAATACTTGTTTCCCTTAATTCTCTATGAATTCCACCTCACTTTGACTTACTAGTTGCTTGTTTACTCCTCCATGGTATCCTTGGTAATTTATATTTTGGCTTTAACTTTGCATTCAACCAATTGTCACTACAAGGTTGATTTTACATTTCTACCTAGGGTTTTTATCCTTGAAACCCTAAATGTTATTTATTGATTTTTTTTTTTTATTCTAGTAATGACCATGCCTTTTGAGGCTTGAAATATTTTCTTAATTATCAATGTAGATCACCTAATTCGTATATTCTTGGCAGAAAATAGTTACTCTCTCTTCATGGTTTTTAATTATTAAACCCTAATTCTTCCATTATTTTTACTCTCTTTTAAAATGGTTATTTAAAGTATTATTAATTATAATTTTGTTGCACCATTCATTAATTTGATATAGAGTTCTTCACTCCTAAAAAATAATTACCCTCTTTCTTCACTTACTCTCTTTATTTAAGATATTATGCTAACATTTATTTGTTGTTGAACTTTACAAGGTAATAGAAATGGATGCACCACATTCAATCTTGAGAATATATACTTTCGGTTCATTCTCTATTAAAGTAAATCATCATTTGTTTGGATAAATACAATCATGTTCTTTTACACTTGTTTAAATTCCGTGTTTTTTACTCTCATATAGGTATCGATTCAATCGAGTGCATTTGTACTATACTTTTGCTATCTCGTGACTCTTTTCGACAATCAAGACTAAGTTAGTTCCTTTCTCTTCCTTGCAGTTCATTCGTATATGCTTAATTAAGTACTTTTCATCTATATGTTTGAGACGTATTGGTCTATGATTTCCCGGGAAAGGAAAACTGCCTTTATATTATGGGTCATCTTATTTTGAACAAAATATTATTCTTCCTTCAAACGATTTTAGGCAATACGTTGGTTAAACTATGTATTAGGTATATATGGTCGAGATCTTATAATTTTTCAAGTCCTTATAGACCTTGTGATTGTATATATGTTTCTTTTAATTGTTGGGTTGATATACCATTTCCACATTTTTATTTTCTAAGAACCTAATTGTATACTTGTTTTCCTCTGTAATGTGTGAATAGTAAACACATAGTTTATTGTTATCTTTCTATGGATATGGCTAGTATGTAATTATGCTCTACCACTGTTTTATATATTTTTCAATGTTATTCTTATTATGTTTTTCATATATACTTGTGTTCATTATGTGTAATTGGCCATTAATTTATCTTTAAAAAAAATAGGAAGGCTACACCCAACATGGGTTCTTTTCTTTCAATTTATTTTCTACAAAATATAAATCTATTGTTCAATATTGAATTGAAGGTAAAGTCATGTGTCATCTTAAATTTGTATTGGCTAGGCCTTAACTTTTCTAAGAGTATTTTTCCTATCCTAAAGTTATATTCCCTCATTGTGAGTATTTGTTAGGTTTTTTTTTTCCATTATAATCCACATAATTTACATATGTAATTTAAAGTAATTGCAGTAAGAAAATAATTTTCTGAAATTTCAAATACACATCTTAATATGACATTTCTTATACTGTTTAAATACAAAGCTTCCCTGTTTGCTTCATGGTCTCTACTCCTTTGTACTAGTCCCTTTACCTCTGATAGGGATTCTTCATGAAATTTAATATTTAAATGTTTGTATACAAATTCATGCATATATATGCTAATTATGATTATGTATACATACTTTAACCTACTATTTATTCTATTAAAACTAAGTTAAAGTATCTACTCTAGTATAATTTACTAAGATAAGGATTTTGTTAGTATAACAAATTTAGTATACTTTTTCCACTCCTAATCAAGATATTTAACCATACTCACAAAAAACCTTAATATAAATGGTATAAAAGAATATTAAATATATTCCATGTTTCCTTATCTAAAATCATTGCCCATATTCATTTATAAGAACTCTCAATAGTTCCACTTAATTTTTTTCCAACTCCCTCTTAAGTGGAAGTTTTACCTTATTTATTTTAGTTTTAATTTTTACTTTCTATGTATGTGTTTAATATTGAGGGTTAACCTTACTCCTTTTTATATTAGATACTCTAATAATCTAGTTATTTCGATTCTCTTTCCAAAGCCTAAGTTAGAATTCTCTCAAACTCAAAATATAGCTTAGAAAATATAACACAGGAATATAATCATTATAAACACAGGAATATGCAATTATAGCCATAATAATTTACTCTATTTAATTCCATGCAAATTCCTCATATAAGTCAGCCATTTTAACATAACTTATAGAAATTAACATAACTCGTTTTAACCTAACCTAGCCTAACCTACCGTAACATAACCTATCCTAATCTAGCATATCCTAACTTAACCTACCCCAACCTAGCCTAACCGATAGCCTACCCTTGCCTAGCCTAACCAAGCCATGCCTAGCCTACCCTACCTTACCCTAACCAAGCCGAGCATAACCTAGCCTATCCTAGCCTAACCTAGCCATGCCTAGCCATGCCTAACCTACCCTAACCTAGCAAAACCTAACCTAGCCTAACCTATCGTATCCTAGCCTAGATTAACCTAGCCATGTCTAACATAACCTAACCTAGCCTACTCTAGCCTAGCTTGGCCTAACCTAGCCCGGCCAAGCCTAACCTAGCCTTGCCAAACATATCCTAAGCTTGCTTAACCTAGCTTTGCCTAACATAGCCTAACCTAACCTAACCTAATGAAAACCTAAACTAACCTAACCTAACCTAATGAAAACCTAAACTAACCTAACCTAACCTAACCTAACCTAACCTAGCCTAACCTAGCCTAACCCGGCCTAACCTAACCTTCCTTATCCTAGCCTAACCTGGCCTACACTAGCCTAAGTTAACCTAGCCTTGCCTAACTAAGCCAAACCTAGCCTAGCCTAACCTAACCTAACTTCTCCTACCCTAGCCTAGCCTAGCCTGACCTAATATAGCATCTCCTAGCCTAGCCTAGCCTAGCCTAACCTATCCAAGACTATCATAATATAGCCTAACCTAGCCTAACCATGACCAACCATGCATAGCCTACCCTAACCTAGCCTAACCTAACCTAACCAAGCCTAACCTAGCCGAGCCTACCCTAACCTAGCCATGCCTATCTATCCTAGCTTAACGTAGCTTAGCATAACCTAGCATAAACTAGCCTAACCTAGCCTAAAATATCCTAACCTAACCTATCCTAACATAGCCTACACTATCTTACACTAGCCTAGCCTAGCCTTGTCTAGCCTAACCTATCCTAACATAGCCTACACTATCTTACACTAGCCTAGCCTAGCCTCGCCCGCAACCTATCCTAACATAGCCTAGCCTAACCTAACCTAACCTAACCTGACCTAGCCTTACCTAAACTAATGTATCCTAACCCAGCCTAACCTAGCTTAACCTAGCCTAGCCTAACCTAGGCTAACCTAATCTAACCTATCCTAACCTAGCCTAGACTAACATAGCCTAGCCTAGCCTAGCCTAACCTCGCCTAGCCTAGCCTAGCCTCGACTAACCTAGCCTTGCCTAGACTAGCCTAGCCTAGCCTTGCCTAGCCTAGCGTAACCTTGGCTAACCTAGCTTTGCCTAGCCTAGCCTAGCCTAGCTTAGCCTCACCTCGCCTAGCCTAGCCTAGCCTAGCTTAGCGTAACCTCGCCTAGCCTAGCCTAGCCCAGCATTGCCTAGCCTAACCTGGCCTAACCTAACATAAGCTACTGTAACCTACCCTACCCTACCCTACCCTACCCAACTCTACCCATACACTACCCTAGCCTAACATAGCCTAGCCTAACCTAGCTTAACCTAATCTAACCTAGCCTAACCTAGCCTAGCCTCACCCAACATTGCCCAACCTAACCTAACCTATCCTAGCCTAGCCTAACCTTACCTAGCCTAGCCTAGCCCAACCTAACCGAGCCTAGCGTAGCCCACCCTAGCGTAGCCCATCCTAGACCATCCTATCCTAGCCTAGCCTAGCCTAACCTACCTTATCCTACCCTACCCTACCCTAGCTTAGCCTACTTTAGCCTAGCCTAGGGTAGACTACCCTAGACTACCCTACCCTAGCCTAACCTAGCCTAGCCTAACCTAACCTAGCCTAACCTAACCTAAGCTCCCCTAACCTACCCTACCCTACTCTACCTTACACTAGCCTAGCCTAGCCTACCCTAACCTAGCCTACCCTACCATACCCTATGCTAGCCTAGCCTACACTAACCTGGCCCACCATAGCCTAGCCTAGCATAGCCTAACCTACCCTAATGTAGCCTACCCTAGCCTATCCTAGCCTAATCTACCCTTACCTACCATACCCTACCCTATCTTACCCTATCCTAGCCTAACCTACCCTAATCTATCCTACCCTACGCTAGCCTACCCTACCCTACCCTAGCCTAACCTATTCTACACTAGCCTACCGTAGCCTTGCCTAACCTACCATACCCTAGCGTAGCCTAGCCCAGCCTAACCCTAACCTAACCTATCGTAACCTAGCCTAACCTAACCTATACTATCCTAAACTAACCTAACCTATCCTAACCTACTTAGCCTAGCCTAGTCTAGCCTAAGCTAGCCTTGCCTAGCCTAATGTAGCCTAACCTAACCTAAACTAACCTAAACTAACCTGCCTAGCCTAGCCTAGACTAGCCTAGCCAAGCCTAGCCTAACCTAGCCTAACTTATCTTTGCCTAAACTATCCTAGCCTAATCAATCTCATCCTAAACTAACCTAGCCTATCTTATCCTAGCTTAACCTAGCCTAGCCTAATCTATCCTATCTTATCCTATCATATCCTAACCTAACCTAACCTAACCTAACCTAGCCTAGCCTAGCCTAACCTAACCTAACCTAGCCTAGCCTAGCCTAGCCTAGCCTAACCTAACCTAACCTAGCCTAGCCTAGCCTAGCCTAGCCTAATCTAACATAGCCTAACCTATATTATCCTAACCTAGCCTAACCTAGCCTATCTTATCGTGGCCCAGCCTAGACTAGCCTAATCTATCCTACCCTACCCTAACCTACCCTACCCTATTCTAGCCTATCTTATCCTTGCCTATCCTATCCTAACCTAACCTAACCTAACCTAACATAGCCTAGCCTAACCCAGCCTAACCTAAGCTAAAATAGCCTACCCTAGCCTAACCTAACCTAACCTAACCTAGGCTAACCTATCCTAGCCTAACATACCCTAGCCTAACATAGTGTACTCTTACCTAGCCTAGCTTAACATAGTATAACCTATCCTAGCCTATCCTAAGATACCCTAACCTACCCTATCTTGACCTAACCTAGCCTAACCTAGTCTATCCTACGTTATAGTAGCCTAACCTAGCCTCGACTAGCCTATCCTATCTTAACATAGCCTCCCCTAGCCTAGCTTAACCTACCCTAGTCTAACCTAGCCTACTCTAGCCTACCCTAGCATACACTAGCCTAGCCTACTCTAACCTAGGATATCCTAGTCTAGTCTAGCCTATCCTAAGCTACTCTTGCCTATTCTAGCCTAACCTAGCCTACTCTAGCTTAACTTAGTCTATCCTTTAGTAGCTTAGGCTAGGCTACTCAAGCTTATGGTACTTTACTCTATATTAGAATATTAATGAAGAAATCATTCAAAAAATAAATTAATGAAAATCTATTAATAAAAGTTTAAATATAAGAAAAAATCTTTAAAATAATTTAAATGTATGAAAATACAATTTAAAATACATTGAATTTAACCAAAGTAATAATGTGAAAATAAAATCTAACATAAATTATAAGACATAAATGAAAAACATATCTGTAAATCATAAAAACATAATTGAAAATCATTTTAAGAAATCCAATAATCTCATCTAAATCATCTAATCTCATAGAGTAAGCAATTAAAAAAAGGCCCAAACCCTATCAATCAAATCTTTTAATAATATGGTTAATCCTACAATTAATCTCATAAAACTATACATCAATGGAAAAAAAAGAATAGAGATCATGCTTGTGTGCTACCATAATTCTTAGAAATTGATCATAAAAATATGCAAAATAAATGAATATTTCGCACTTGGAAGAAATCCAAAAATGGCACCCTACTAGAAAACGAATCGAAACAGAGAAAAATAATCAAATCAGAGAGCCAGAGAGAACCTCATAAATAGATTTGCATCGTTGGAAGCAGCGCAGCTCGATGTCGATGTCGCGTATGAAAGGCATATACCATCGATACTTTGCCTCCGCAAATTCCCAATGCAAGCATCACACCCTGCATTCCACAGGAGTAATGGAACATGGGGACTTCGAGCGCCACTCTCCATTCGTCCTGATTCTTTCTGGTGGATTCTTCGTGACAACAGTGAAAGCATACTGCTCCTCCATACTACACACATCCATATCCCACACATCCATAAGAGATTTGATTTGATATTCGATAGATCTAACAAAGAAATATCTAAATTATAACCAAGAAATTTGAGACAAAGAGATTACAACTGGCTGAAATGAATTAAAAAGAAACTATGGCGAGCCCAGGAACCATAAAGAAAATGGAATAATAAAACTAAGATGAATAAACTGGGTTTGGTTTAGACACCAAAAATAGAGTTCTAATAGAAAAAATAGGTGCTATTACTAACTAACTTAGCCTAACCTAACCTAACATATCTTAACCTAACCTAGCCTAGCCTAGCCTAGCCTAGCCTAGCCTAGCGTCGCTTAGCCTAGCCTAGCCTAGCCTAGCCTCGGCTAACCTAGCCTTGCCTAGCCTAGCCCAGCCTAGCCTTGCCTAGCCTAGCATAACCTTGGCTAGCCTAGCCTAGCCTAGCCTAGCCTAGCCTAGCCTAGTCTGGCTTAGCCTAACCTCGCCTAGCCTCGCCTAGCCTAGCATTTCCTAGCCCAACCTAGCCTAACCTAACATAACCCACCGTAACCTACTCTACCCTACCCTACCCTGACGTAGCCTAGCCTACCCTAACCTAACATAACCTAACCTAACCTAGCTTAACCTAACCTAACTTAGCCTAACCTAGCCTAACCTAACCTTACCTAGCCTAGCCTCACCCAACCTTGCCCAACCTAACCTAACCTATCCTAGCCTAACCTAACCTTACCTAGCCTAGCGTAGCCCAACCTAGCCTAACCTAACCGAGCCTAGCCTAGCCCACCCTAGACCATCCTATCCTAGCCTAGCCTAAGATAGCCTATCCTAGCCTAGCCTAACCTACCTTCCCCTACCCTACCCTACCATAGCTTAGCCTACTCTAGCCTAGCCTATGGTAGCCTACCCTAGACTACCCTAGCCTAACCTAACCTAAGCTCCCCTAGCCTACCCTACCCTTCTCTACCTTAAACTAGCCTAGCCTAGCCTAGCCTACCCTAGCCTAACCTATCCTAGCCTAGCCTACCCTATGCTAGCCTAGCCTACACTACCCTGACCCACCATAGCCTAACCTAGCGTAGCCTAACCTACCCTAACCTAGCCTACCCAAGCTTATCCTAGTCTAACCTACCCTTACCTACCCTACCCTATCCTACCCTATCCTAGCCTAACCTACCCTAATCTATCCTACCCTATTCTAGCCTACCCTACCCTACCCTATCCTAACCTAGCCTACACTACCCTACCCTAGCCTTGCCTAACCTACCCTATCCTAGCATAGCCTAGCCGAGCCTAACCCTAACCTAACCTATCGTAACCTAACCTAACCTATACTATCCTAACCTATGTAGCCTAACCTAACCTAGCTTAGCCTAGCCTAATCTAGCCTAAGATAGCCTAGCCTAGCCTAATGTATCCTAACCTAAACTAAACTAACCTAAACTAACCTATCCTAACCTATCTAGCCTAGCCTACCCTAGCCTAGACTAGCCTAGCCAAGCCTAGCCTAACCTAGCCTAGCTTATCTTAGCCTAAACTATCCTAGCCTAATCAATCTCATCCTAACCTAACCTAGGCTATCTTATCCTAGCCTAACCTATCCTAGCCTAGTCTATCCTATCTTATCCTATCATATCCTAACCTATCCTAGCCTAGTCTATCCTATCTTATCCTATCATATCCTAACCTAACCTAGCCTAACCTAACCTAGCCTAACCTAACCTAACCTAGCCTAGCCTAGCATAGCCTAACCTAACCTAGCCTAACCTATCTTATCCTAACCTAGCCTATCTTATCGTGGCCCAACCTAGACTAGCCTAATCTATCCTACCCTAACCTAACCTAACCTAGCGTAACCTAGCCTACCCTATTCTAGCCTATCCTATCCTAGCCTATCCTATCCTAACCTAACCTAACCTAACCTAACATAGCCTAGCCTAAATGAGCCTAACTTAAGCTAACATAGCCTAGCCTAGCCTAACCTAACCTAACCTAACCTAACCTAGGCTAACCTAGCCTAGCCTAACATACCCTAGCCTAACATAGTGTACTCTTACCTAGCCTAGCTTAACATAGTCTAACCTATCCTAGCCTAGTCTATCCTAGCCTAGCCTAAGATACCCTAACCTACCCTATCTTGACCTAACCTAGCCTAACCTAGTCTATCCTACACTATAGTAGCCTAACCTAGCCTCCCCTAGCCTAGCCTAGCTTAA
Source organism: Pinus albicaulis (assembly GCA_034641835.2). Lineage (NCBI taxonomy): Eukaryota > Viridiplantae > Streptophyta > Pinopsida > Pinales > Pinaceae > Pinus > Pinus albicaulis. The sequence goes on along the minus strand of CM076570.1, from coordinate 786,358,898 downwards.
CTTAGCCTCCCCTAGCCTAGCTTAACCTACCCTAGTCTAACCTAGCCTACTCTAGCCTACCCTAGCATACACTAGCCTAACCTTCTCTAACCTAACCTATCCTAGTCTAGTCTAGCCTACCCTAAGCTACTCTTGCCTATTCTAGCCTAACCTAGCCTATTCTAACTTACCTTAGTCTATCCTTTAGTAGCTTAGGCTAGGCTACTCAAGCTTATGGTACTTTACTCTATATCATAGTATTAATGAAGAAATCATTCAAAAAATAAATTAATTAAAAGCTATTAATAAAAGTTTAAATATAAAAAAACTTCTTTAAAGTAATTTAAATGTATGAAAATACAATTTAAAATACATTGAATTTAACCAAAGTAATAATGTGAAAATAAAATCTAACATAAATTATAAGACAAATGAAAAACATATTTGTAAATCATAAAAACATAATTGAAAATCATTTTAAGAAATCCAGTAATCTCATCTAAATCATCTAATCTCATAGAGTAAGAAATTAAAAGAAGGCCCAAACTCTATCCTGATTAAAAAAGGCCCAAACCCTATCAATCAAATCTTTTAATAACATGGTTAATCCTACAATTAATCTCATAAATCTATACATCAATGGAAAAAAAAAATAGAAAACTATACATCAATGGAAAAAAAAGAATAGAGATCATGTTTGTGTGCTACCAGAATTCTTAGAAATTTATCATAAAAATATGCAATATAAATGAATATTTCGCACTTGGAAGAAATCCAAAAATGGCATCCTACTAGAAAACGAATCGAAACAGAGAAAAAGAATCAAATCAAAGAGCCATAGAGAACCTCATAAATAGATTTGCATCGGTGGAAGCAGCGCAGCTCGATTTCGATGTCGCGTACGAAAGGCATATACAGTCGATACTTTGCCTCCACAAATTCCCAATGCAAGCATCACCGCCTGCATTCCACAGGGGTAATGGAACATGGGGACTTCGTGCTCCGCGCTTCATTCGTCCAGATTCTTTCTGGTGGATTCTTCATGACAACAGTGAAAGCATACTGCTCCATATTGCACACATCCATATCCCACACATCCATAAGAGATTTGATTTGATATTTGATAGATCTAACAAAGAAATATCTAAATTATAACCAAGAAATTTGAGACAAAGAGATTACAACTGGCTGAAATGAATTAAAAAGAAACTATGGCGAGCCCAGGAAACCATAAAGAAAATGGAATAATAGAACTGAGATGAATAAACTGGGTTTTACTAATAAAACTGAGATGAATAGATTGGGTTTAGACACCGAAAATAGAGTTGTAATAAAAAAAATAGGTGCTATTACTAACACCGTATTAATCCAAAAATTATAAAACCACTTGAAAATGAAGAAAAGACTACATATAATTCATTGATCATGTTTGTGTGCTACCATATTTCTTAGAAATTGATCATAAAAATATGCAATATAAATGAATATTTCACACCTCCCAGAAATCCAAAAATGGCACCTACTAGAAAACGAATCGAATCAAAGAGCCAGAGAGAACCTCATAAATAGATTTACACCAGTGGAAGCAGCTCGATGTCAGCCTCACTTAGGAAAGGTATATACAATCGATACTTTGCCTCCGCAAATCCCCGTGCTGCATTCCACAGGAGTAATGGAACATGGGGACTTCTGGTGGATTATTTGTGACAACAGTCAAAGCATACTACTCCATATTGCATGCATCAATAAGATGATTAGATTGATGTGGTGAGTGCCATTGGCCAGATCCTCCTCCCAGCACCGAAGGGCATCATCTTAATTCTATTCACTCTCGTAATGTCAACGTCCTTCTCATTAGTCCAGGAAGCACTGGGGTCGAAACTCCCCATCCCCACACTGTAGAACTCCACGTTGGCCTTCGCGGGGATGTAGTCACAGTGTGACACGAAACATTTGCAGGCTCTCCTTCACCAAGTAGGGGAGGATGCATTCGCACGGTCTCCTTCACCAAGTCGTTTAAAAAAAACGTTATTTCTGTGTCCAGCTTTGCAGAGGAGAATCAAAAGTAATTTAACTTGTGAACATCATAATCAAAATCCTCATTATATAACTCTGCCTCGCAGCTTTTTTAATCAACGACTAATTTGTGAGTGGCTGTGCCACGTCCTCCCTAGCCGTTTGGTTTCTAGCCGTTTGAAGGGATAGCAGCACATCATTTCTACCTGTTTGGATTTTTTGTTCATTGTTAAAAGGAATATAACAATCCACTTTCTAATATTGTTTTCATAACTACATTCTATCCACTTACATGGTCATCAACATCAATTATGGTGATGGGATAAGGCAGGTAGTTATTATGAAGTCACGGAACAAACCATAAAATTTTCCATCTCAATAATGTGCGCTTGCTTAGGGCTATTTTTAGAATATAAAAGAATTATTAAAAAATTATAATATTTATATTAAAATTATAATATTTCAATTAAAAGATAATGGTAAGAGTTGTTGCATATGTTGATAGGGACACAAGAATAAAGTTATTGAAATGTAAAATAACATTACATTGTACTTAAGCATAATAGATTTAATAATATTACAATTTTATCATTTAGTTCTAATTAAAATATATTTGTTTTAAATAATATATGAACTTTTTAGTTTAAATATTATAAAAACAAACTAATATGGTCATTAAATTTAATACAAAGTGGATTAAAATAATAAGTCTAAGGTTATATTGATTATGGATAGAAAAGAAAATTAAAATAATAAGACCTAAGTTTAATAGATTATGGACCATAGATATTAAGGATTATGTATGACATGTATTTGTTATAACTATCTTATTACTAAAACAAAGTACCTCCAATTGTGTTAGGAATGGTTTTATAAAGCTTACTATATGAAAAATTTTGTCACAACATTGTATGATAATATTGTGAATTTTTAAGGAATTTTTATTTGATTGCCCAAAATGGGTGTACAAATTTTGAACCTCCACTCTCTTAATTGGGATCTGCCACTAGCTTAAAAGGTACTACCCGAATAAAAACACCTAACATATGCAACACAAAAGTGGAAATAGACATGTTAGTGACCAATGGATTAAAAGTGGACATAATGTTATTCCAAATATAAGATAATCTCTATTATATGATTTTTTTTAAGTTAAAAAAACATAATAGAAGTGAAGCCATTTTACATAGACCTCCATAAATACTAGGTGGCCTTGACATCAAAAGTCACCAGGTTTAGATAATATTATCCTCCAAATTCCAAAATTATGAACCTAATATGAATTCAGATATATTTAATTTAATTTTCCATAAACGTCAATCTATAATGAAATCCATATATGAATGCTAGAAAAACTATGAAGAGCGGTTGAAGTTCAACAGAATTTGACCCACAATTTATTTTTATTTTTTTTATTAAAAAGAGGGTGAAGCTTAGTGATATTTGAGACCTCTTTGTTAGCTTTTGAACAACTCCATACTCACTCATTGTAATGACCTTGACAATGTTATTTTAGTGACATCACCATGAGTCCTTGATTGGTTCCATAACACTAAAATAGGTACAACGTATAGATACAATTTAATTTAATAATTTCAATATAAATCAAATTAATTAATTCTTTTATTATTATTAAAATATTTAAATAATAATTTTTTTTTTTATAAATAAGAATAATATTTAAAAAAATCATAATTTTATAATAACTTATTATTTTTATTATGTTTTGAAGTTTTTAAAATCCTACCAAATTATTATTAAAATTAGATGATCTAGATTACAAGTGATATTTTTATCATATGTTTAGGGAGAATACATAATTTTATCTCACACAGACACACACACACACATATTCTCAAACTTGAATACTAACATGAATTAGGTGACTTAGTTGACAACTACTTGCTATCCATGAGTGAGTTTAGTTTTATGCAAGAACATAACAAGCTTGTAAACATAATAAAAGAAATGAAAATCAGTCATGAATAACAATGAATATATTTTTTATGTGGATACTATGGAATTTAAAGTGAAACAAAGAACTAGATTGTGGTCAAACTATTATGGAAGACCTTTGTGTGTGTTTAAGCTTATGTTTGACTGAAAGAATATATAGTGTGTGAGAATAATGCATTTTTATATAAAAAAATTGGATATACAAGGTTCATATGAACTTTATGATGTGAAAGAGTGGAACATAAAGTTGTAGTGGTCAATTCCTACACATTAGTTAAACACCTATTAAATATTTATCAAAATTTGACTTATATAAGCCCAATAATAAGATTAGGAGAATCAATTTAAAAATATTAGAGTTTGTCACACATAGACATCGATACTAGTAATCATCCATTAAATAATTAAAGTTGAAAATGAAAACTATATTTAATCATAGCTTTTATAATCATTACACAGAGAGGCCCTCTACAACCCAATATTGAGTAGATGTGTAGACATTGCATCTTACATGCTAGAAGCTAGATGTAAATATTTTTTAATTTCAGTTTTTTTTTTATTGTAATTTTGTTTCTAATTAATAAAATTACTAACATTTATTTTAGATAAAATAAAATCATATCCCATTAAAATATATAACATATAGATAGTAGTTATAAATTAACATCGATTTTACCATATAAATTAAAATGTCACATCTGCTCTTCATATATCACACATTATTTTGTTTTTTTAACTTCCTTACTAATCATTTGTATATATTATTGCATGGCATATAATTCCTATATTTTCTTATTGTATTTGGTAAATAGTTGATCTTGATGAATTATATCTATGCACTTATTTTTTTTTTCTCACTAAAACTAAATCTATTTATAAAACATAATAGTACAAAACTGAGCTAGTTTTGAGAACTGGGCTTGATGTCCAAGCTTAACCTTAGCAACTGAACTTCCCAGAGTGGCAACCCAGTTCTTTTAAAATAAATTCCACCGCCCTTAGAAGGGAAACCAGTAAAATAGTAAAAGTACTGTGATACAACAAGAGACAGTAAACTGGAATAGCCTATAGCTTTTACAGCTGAATATAAACTCAAAAAACCAAAAAATTCTTCCATGAGGTCAAAAATTTGTACCAAAGCAAGCTGAGGGGGATCAAAGTCACCGTTCAGGAGTAGGGGACTCCAGTTCTTCCATGATCCTGCAACCAAACTCAGCTTCTCCATCATCATTGTCCTTCTCTGGCACGCCACTCTTGCTGAAGAAGTCCACCTGCAAATTTTCCATTCCAAGAATGGAATGACCAATGCTGACTGGCTCAACAGGGGTTGGAATGTCAATATTTGCATGTGAGGGCTAAGGGTTAGGCGGAATAGGGGCAGGGTGGGGCATTGAAGCTGGAGCTGGGATAGGGGATTCTTCGCAAATAGTAATAGTGATGAAAGCAGTGAGAACATGCATGTTTGAGGAGGAATTGAAGCAGAATTTCGCCCTTTGTGAAGACTGGAAGAGGGCTGGGTTGGTGGGAAAATTAGAAGCATGGGAGGCAGGCTGAGAGACAGATGGAGGAGGCTGTGAAGGCGGAACAGAGTGAGTGCTTCCAGGAGGGTAGGAGATGCCTCTCCGATGCCCAAAATCCAAATGCAAACTCCAATCTACATCCTCCTCAGAAGATGCCGAGGGCGAGCTAATGGAAGGGCGAGGGCGGGAAGAGCGCCCTCTGCTCGTTCTGTGCCTGCAACGCATTCTCTGCCTGAGCCGAGGCATCAAAGCCGCATGAAGCCAGGAGTGCTTGGGGCAGAAGGAGCAGTCGGGATGCAACGAAGATCTCCGAAAATCAGCTGCGTGAGAAGGCAAACAGAAACTGAGATGACAGTAGCTGGTCTGGGTGAAGTGGAAACCTGGAAGAGTTTCCAAGCATCCCAGGATGGAGCAACGTCGACCTGTTTGGGTGTGTTCACTTGGAACAGTGCAAGCAGAGGGGCAACTACCACAGACTGGAGAAGGATGACTAAAAAAAACACAATGAGCAGATGAATTCTCCGGAATGAAATCCATAGCCAAATGAACCAGCAAGGTGAGGTAAATGATAGTCGCGGTGAACGGTGTTAAAGAAGAACAGGTTGGCGAAGTTAATGTGTGAGTAATGGCACTACAGGGGCCATATGGTCGCAGCAAGCGAACACCTTCGGGATCCACCAAGGGGTAGAAGTCCCATCACTCTGAGCCATCATCCGCATCTGAAGTATATCTATGCACTTATTACCTAATGTTTCATGCATGTTTAATTTCCCCTATGATTATAATTGGATCATTTTCAGAATTACTATATGGAAGAATCATCTCCCTAGATGAATCTTATAACATTTAAACCTAACTATCCAACCGCCATTTCTTATTTATTTCCCCAAGTAATATGGTCATTTATTAATTCCTATACCATTAGGTCATATCACATAAATTATGTATGGTAACTCGCCACATGACAATTACATTACCCCTAATGTGTCCATGCGGCCAACGCTATCCCATCTAATGAGCGAATGATAACACATGATGAGCACAATGTATGGTATGACTACATGAAGGGTGTAGATTCGTTGTCCCCATGTAATGGTTCTTATCTTTCCACCCAAACCTTAAGCTTGTATAGACATTTCCTGTGAACTAATCGACATTTTCTCCTGGTGATCGTATCTCTTTCATCACTCTATTTTCTCTCTCCTGTGTAACACCCCCAATTTATGTGTTTAAATTTCCAAGTTAGACATTTGAACTTTAATCCCAAGGGGAGTGGACCCCACAGGATAAGTATATTTTAAATGTAATTTAATATTTAAGTTGAGGAAATGAATAAAATGATTGTGTGCATATTGACCAAGATGAGATTATGAGATCACTTGCTAAATCCATGAGGATGGATAAGGCAACTATTCCCCACAATCTTTCAAAAAAATCCTTGAAAGGAATTAATTCTAATTTAGATTTTGAGGAAGAATCTAAATTTCCCCAATGATGAGGAAAGTAGTTGGGAAGAGGTAAAAAGATGGAAAAGTTGAGGAAAAACATAAAACAGCTTTAAAGAGTCCCTAAAATGGGAAGCCTAGGCAAACAGGAAGAAAATCATCCTGCTATTCTGGACGCAGAATTAGAAACATGCTTTGGGGAACAATCAACTTAAATAAGCTGCTCCTAAACAGATTAGAGGTTGATCTGTTCTAGGAGGTGATCTCAGCTCGGGGGTGAGTCCTAGGAGGTAGAAGGACTCTAAGGTTGGGAGGTTGGTCGACTACATGAGCAGTATGTAATTAAATTGCACTGGTTTTCTATTTTCTGTGGTATGAATTGGCTACATATAATTATTTGATTTTATATAAAAAGATTTTGAATGCTACATTCCATAGAATAAATCATCAGGATTTCACCTTCATGATTTTGTATAGTTGTAAGGAATAATATCTGTGGATTAGAATCCAACAGAATCTATAAACCAGTGTTGGTCTATATCTGAAGATACATGATTCTCCATAGAAAAATTTGTAATGAAATATTAACCTACTTCTGAGTAATTAAATGAGTTAATGAGATAAATATATATCAGTAAGCACTATATGAGAAATTCTGCACTGAAATTTAGAATAGTAGAACCTGAACTGTTACATAAACTGAATATCAAAATGAAAAGACAAATCCTGCAAAATACCTTCCAGGAAACAAACCCCTATCTCTGTAGTAAGAAGATTTCAGTATTCAGTTATGTCTGACATAAACAAAATAGTCCTCATAAGGGAACAAAATATATTTACACCAGTTATTTAGGCTTTTATTAGCAGAAAATAATTCATGGCAAAAGACAACACTCTATAAATAAATTTTGTAAATTAAAAGAATCTCTGTCCCAAATAGAATAACACATCGATATGTAATTGTTGGTATTCAAATCTCCAACTATTTAAAAATGAACATTGAAATTCTTGAGTACTGTAGAGAAAAAATTATGTCATGAATGATATTAGTTAGCTGTGACTTTAAGTGCCAACACATGTAAAATTTGTTGCGAGAAATACTAGTATCAAAATAACCCTTTACGTACTGGGCGGAAAACCTACATGCATAATTGCAAAAACAGAAAAATCTCTAGCATTTAAAATATTCTTCTTAGCTGGGTACCTGCAAAAATACATCCACTAACATACAATAGAAGGAAGAACAACCATTTTAATACATATCCGGACGATCGATACTCTAATAGCGAGAATGTCAGTGATTAAATTCACTAAGACCGTAAGTAGGCTCGGGTCTGAAATTTCGAGCACGATATAAAACGTTATAACCCAAAATCCGACTTACTCGTCGGTTTACCCCTTCTGTTGTACAAAAAAGCCCCGAAGGAAAAACAAAATAAACATCATAACAGGGAAGGTAATATATGATTGTATGAGAATGTTAGTGGCAACCTTTGAGCACCATTAGAGAAGAATTACGCCATTGAAATGTAAATGATCATTGGACGCCTACTCAGAACGAGCATAATACCTCTAAAAAGGAGAATTCGCAGACATGCTCCTTTCATTCTAATTAGCTTTAGGACAATATTAAATAGAAATAACAATGGAATTTCTGTGCGTATCAGGCACAGTAGAGGAATAAACCAAAATCTTAGAACAAGTACATACAGATGTGATTTCTTGACCCTCCAAGGAAAAACGAAAAACAATAAGTTATAATTGAACTAAACAAAACTATTGAGAACCCTAACGTCCGACTGAAGAATCGTAATGAACCTGGGTGGAAATCGAGCCATCATAAACAAGACGAAACAGGGGGTTTCGCCAGGCGTGAAACGATGTAACTGGAATCCATTTATCGTTGATATTGGAATCCTCGATACACAATGGAAAAAAAACATCTTATAGAAATTAAACATTGCCTCGATAATATGTTAACAGAAGCTCAGTAAAAATAGTAATCGAAAAAATGTATGAACATACATTAAATATGTGACCAGGGTTGGAAACTTGGAGGGGTGTCGAGATTAGGGAAACAATTTTCGAGCTTGTGGAGGTAAACCGGTTCTAAGACAGGTATTTCGAACCTTTATCTGTAGAAGCAACGATGAGGTTAGATTCATGTCAACCTCTGAAGTCCCTACGAATGCCCAGACTTGGAATAGGGATGTAGATGAACATATTAATTATTGGATAAACGTAAATGATAGAAGTAGTGGAGGAAAAATTCGTGTTAACAGTGGTAGAGAAGAAAACAAACAAACCCAACATCGTTGAGAAGAAAATGCAGGTAGAACAAATACTACCCTACGCATGAAATAAATGCAGAAAGGAAGCATAGATAGCTTACCAGCTGGCCGACAGAGAATACGCAGGCCTGGTAGGTATGTCGTGAGATGAATATTGTTAAGAGACTGAAGGGAAGCTGAGAGGGCAAAGCGGAGTGATATATAATCCTCAGTAAATGAACCAGTCACGAATAGAACGAAAGTTACCGGAGGGAAAACTAAAACCCTAATGCCTGTAGTAAATCAAAAGCAATCCCCAAAGGAGATTCGAGGAACAAGTCGAAATATTTTTCGTACTATTTCTGCGTCATTCTATTTAATTCGGCCAAAACTCGAGGATCAGTTGGAAAAACTCCGGCTATGATTTAAAATCTTCAGTGCTTATTCAGAACTCCCACAACGTTAACGGTGATACGTGTCATTCCCCTATACGTAGCGGTACAAGGGCTGGGAGAAACCTCGATTAAGGAGCAAGACCGGCGCTGCCCTGACCACGAAAAAGTGCAGTAAGGGAGGGTAGGACGCGTGAATATCTCCACACCCAGGTACGATGGGAGATAACGTAAGTTTGGTAATATCATACGAAAACGAGTAGCCAACTGTCGAACCATATAAAGGTGACACATAAGCTTTGAATAATAGGTATATGTAACGTAGCTAGGTGTATTCAAAATATCTCGTTCCATATTATTTCAAGTAAGGTTGTCATTATACTTGTTTCGTACCACTAACATAATCACGATACCTGATATTCCATAAGGTTTTAGCTATAAGGTGTTAGCTATAAGGAAACATAAGCACAATAATTTTAGCTATAAGGTTTTGATATTCACCATATGGAACGTATCGATAAAACTTAACAATTTCCGGGAATATGGAATGGAATATGGAATGTATGAGGTGTATGGTAGTTGTAAAGAAAAAAAACAATTTAAACATTTTACGTTATAGGGAAAATTTCCATCTATAAATTCTAATAAGTATATGAACATTCATGAGACCGAATTATCAATGACATCCTTGAGAGAACTTAAATAGGAAAAAAAAAAAATTTATATTTAAACGAAAGAGAGAGACGTTACACCTGTGATTGGAAACTAGAAATAGCCACAAATCTACCAACCCTATTTTTATAGCCCAAAAATAGTGCACTATTTATGGAGCCCATGTATTATGGTTCAATAGACTATTTCATGTTTTTTTCATTTTCCACAGTAAGGGTTCTACACTTGGTCATTTTGTAAATTTGAATTTTCTAAGAGTGGTTATTATCACTTTGAAATTCGGTTCCTTGGTTTTCCATGTCCTCCTAAAGATGTGAAATTATGGTCATCAATACTCAGTTTCTAATGTATAGGTTAACAGGTCGATGTGTATTTTTGGGTTCATTGGTTCATCTCCAAGAACCATGGCTACATAAGGTGAGGAATTCACTTCTTCCCTCTTTGTATGTACTAGTGAGTTACTAATTGAATTTTTATGCCTATTCTGCTTTAAATTTCCATTAGAACAATATTTACTCTTACAAGCACCAGGGTTTTATATATGTCAAAGGAAAATTCCGCAAAGTTCAATTCTTTCCTGATAACAATTTTACTCGTCCTTGCAGGGTGTCTCTATAGCCATAAGACCCAATCACCGCACAAAGGCATAAATCCTTTGTTTTACTTTACTTTCTTAGGTAATTTAATGGCTCTTCCTACTGCATGTATGCGTGTATGGTTGTTTTTCGTTACATATTCTTTTGGATATGGTTTTCCTACCTCAGAGCTAACTTATATTCCATTTTCAGCAACATGGTGAAGAACGCAAGCTCCATTGACATATACTTGCGTAATTATTTACTAATTCATATTATTTTTTTTTCTCCAACATCATTCTCGTTTGTTAATTGTCAGATCTACTTTGCAGGTACACACGCTACCCTCAAACCCTGTCTCAGACTATGGAGATTTTGGACCCATCTTCAACTGACTTGGAATAGAGTTTTTCAAGTCGATTATTTTATTACTTCTCCTCAAGTTTCACCTTCCAACACTTGATTTTTTCAAGTTTCCGATCTGGTGGAAAATATGAATAACCCAATTTTGTTTTGTTCTTTTATTTTTTGTTTAATGGTTGCGTAATTATGGCTTATTTTTATTCATTGGGTAGTTTATTCCCTTTCGTTTGATATTTTTTCTTCCTTCTATTTAAATTTTTCACTATGGATTTTTTTTATATTCTTTATGAGCTATCTTGTTTTCATGGGTTGTGTTCTTGCTTACTAAAGGGAAATTTATTTGTATATGGATGCATATTGTGATAGTTATATGGCTTTTTATAATTTCTATAATTTTATTTTCCTAAAAATTATTTCCTTTAATTATCTAATTTTTTGATATAACAAAATAAATAAAGCTATTAATAAAATTGTAAATATAACAAAAATTATTTAATATAATTTGAATGTATGAAAATACAATTTAAAATACATTGAATTTAAAGAAAATAATAATGTAAAAACAAAATCTAACACAAGTTATAATATATAAATGAAAAATTATTTTTAAATGAAAAACATAATTGTAAATCATAAAAACATAATTGAAAATTATTTTAAGAAATCAAATAATCTCATCTAAATCATTAGAAAATATATATATTTTTTACTAGAAAAGGTCATCCAGAACTGATTTTGAGGACCACATGTTAAGTCAACTAATATTTTTAATTGAAAAAAAAAAAACTCACAAAATTATAAAGCTAATCAACCAATACTTGTGATTTGACTTTATGGTTATTAGAGGGCTCATAAAAAAAATTATTTAAAAAAAAAATGAATTATTTCTACTTAAGAATAGAATAATTTATCAATAAAATGGAATTATTTGGACATACTAGTGGAATTTTTCAATTTGAGTATTTTCTTTTCTAATTAAATCCAATTTTCAATTCAATTTGTTTTATAGAAAATATACCTAATTATTTCATATTTGACCCAATTTCCAATACAATTAGGTGCTCAATTTATTTGACAGAAAAAATTACCTAATTATTTCATAGATTCCTTTGTAAAATTTCCACCATAATGTTTATTATTTTATTAATCTATAAATATTCTAAGCATTATTTTATTAATCTATAAATATTCTAAATATTTTTATTTGGAAAGAAATAAATATTATATAATTTATAAAATCAAAATCCTCAAACCATAATTGAAAAAACATAAAAAAAAAACTATAAAGCTAATCATCCAATACCAATACTTATGCTTTGATGTTATGGTTATTAAGAGACTCCTAAAAAATAATTTATAAATAAAATGGAATTATTTGGACGTACTAATGGAATTCTAGGTATTTTCTTCTCCCATTTGACCCAATTTCAAAGACGAAGATACCTAAAATAGAATTGAATTAAGTATTTTTCAACCCTTCAATTTGTTTTAAAGACGAAGATACCTAATTATTTCATAGGTTCATTTGTAAAATTTTGAGTACAATGCTTATTATTTTATTATTTTATAAATATTTTGAATATTATATTTATTATTTTATACCTATTCCAGAGCTATTATTCTCACTTTCTCCATTATTTGACATATTTACATGAGAAGGGAATGCTTGTGGATCTATTTGTCATAGAGCTAACATTCTTCACTTGAATTCCATTGTTCTTCTTCTTGTTACTTCAACTCACCTCATTCTCATATTTGGTTTTCTGACTTGTGTATTTTTATCCTTTAGAAAATGTAGAAATGAAGGGGTTTTTAATTAGAGCAATCTCAAGTCTTCCTTAATGTGATCCACTACCGAATTATTTTCTTCTTATAGAGAGATTCAAGGTAAATTTCCTCTATCAATACTTGTTTCCCTTTCTTTTTTTTATTCTAGTAATGACCATGCCTTTTGAGGCTTGAAATATTTTCTTAATTATCAATGTAGATCACCTAATTCTTATATTCTTAGCAGAAAATAGTTACACTCTCTTCATGGTTTTTAATTATTAAACCCTAATTCTTCCATTATTTTTATTCTCTCTTTTAAAATGATTATTTAAAGTATTATTACTTATAAGTTTGTTGCACCATTCATTAATTTGATATAGAGTTCTTCACCCCTAAAAAATAAATAACCTCTTTCTTCACTTACCCTCTTTCTTTAAGATATTATGCTAACATTTATTTGTTGTTGAACTTTACAAGGTAATAGAAATGGATGCACCACATTCAATCTTGAGAATATATATTTTGGGTTCATTCTCAAGTAAATCATCATTTGTTCTGATAAATACAATCACGTTCTTTTACACTTGTTTAAATTCCGTGTTTTTTACTCTCATATAGGTATCGATTCAATCGAGTGCATTTGTACTATACTTTTGCTATCTCGTGACTCTTTTCGACAATCAAGACTAAGTTAGTTCCTTTCTCTTCCTTACAGTTCATTCGTATATGCTTAATTAAGTACTTTTCATCTATATGTTTGAGACGTATTGGTCTATGATTTCCCGGGAAAGGAAAATGCCTTTATATTATGGGTCATCTTATTTTGAACAAAATATTATTCTTCCTTCAAACGATTTTAGGCAATACGTTGGTTAACCTATGTATTAGGTATATATGGTCGAGATCTTATAATTTTTCAAGTCCTTATAGACCTTGTGATTGTATATATGTCTCTTTTAATTGTTGGGTTGATATACCATTTCCACATTTTTATTTTCTAAGAACCTAATTGTATACTTGTTTTCCTCTGTAATGTGTGGATAGTAAACACATAGTTTATTGTTATCTTTCTATGGCTAGTATGTAATTATGCTCTACCACTGTTTTATATATTTTTCAATGTTATTCTTATTATATTTTTCATATATACTTGTATTCATTATATGTAATTGACGAACAATTTATCTTTAAAAAAAATAGGAAGGCTACACCCAACATGGGTTCTTTTCTTTCAATTTATTTTCTACAAAATATAAATCTATTGTTCAATATTTAATAGAACGTAAAGGCATTTGTCATCTTAAATTTGTATTGGCTAGGCCTTAACTTTTCTAAGAGTATTTTTCCTATCCTAAAGTTATATTCCCTCATTGTGAGTATTTGTTACGTTTTTTTTTTTTCATTATAATCCACATAATTTACCTATGTAATTTAAAGTAATTGTAGTAAGAAAATAATTTTCTGAAATTTCAAATACACATCTTAATATGACATTTCTTATAATGTTTAAATACAAAGCTTTCCCTGGTTGCTTCATGGTCTCTACTCCTTTGTACTAGTCCCTTTACCTCTCATAGGGATTCTTCATGAAATTTAATATTTAAGTGTTTGTATACAAATTCATGCATATATATGCTAATTATGATTATGTATACATACTTTAACCTACTATTTATTCTATTAAAACTAAGTTAAAGTATCTACTCTAGTATAATTTACTAAGATAAGGATTTTTTTAGTATAACAAATTTAGTATACTTTTTCCACTCCTAATCAAGATATTTAACCATACTCACAAAAAACCTTAATATAAATGGTATACAAGAATATTAAATATATTCCATGTTTCCTTATCTAAAATCATTGCCCATATTCATTTATAAGAACTCTCAATAGTTCCACTTAATTTTTTTTCCAACTCACTCTTAAGTGGAAGTTTTACCTTATTTATTTTAGTTTTAATTTGTACTTTCTATGTATGCGTTTAATATTGAGGGTTAACCTTACTCCTTTTTATATTAGATACTCTAAGAATATAGTTATTTAGATTCTCTTTCCAAAGCCTAAGTTAGAATTCTCTCAAACTCAAAATATAACTTAGAAAATATAACACAGGAATATAATCATTATAAACATAGGAATATGCAATTATAGCCATAATAATTTACTCTATTTAATTCCATGCAAATTCCTCATATAAGTCAGCCATTTTAACATAACTCATAGAAATTAACATAACTCGTTTTAACCTAACCTAGCCTAACCTACCGTAACACAACCTATCCTAATCTAGCATATGCTAACTTAACCTACCCCAGCCTAGCCTAACCGATAGCCTACCCTTGCCTAGCCTAACCAAGCCATGCCTAGCCTACCCTACCTTACCCTAACCAAGCCGAGCATAACCTAGCCTATCCTAGCCTAACCTACCCATGCCTAGCCATGCCAAACCTACCCTAACCTAGCAAAACCTAACCTAGCCTACCCTATCGTAGCCTAGCATAGATTAACCTAGCCATGTATAACATAACCTAACCTAGCCTACTCTAGCCTAGCTTGGCCTAACCTAGCCTGGCCAAGCCTAACCTAGCCTTGCCAAACATATCCTAAGCTTGCTTAACCTAGCTTTGCCTAACATAGCCTAACCTAACCTAACCTAATGAAAACCTAACCTAACCTAACCTAACCTAGCCTAGCCTAACCTAGCCTAACCCTGCTTAACCTAACCTTCCTTATCCTAGCCTAACCTAACCTACGCTAACCTAACTTAACCTAGCCTTGCCTAACTTAGCCAAACCTAGCCTAGCCTAACCTAACCTAACTTCTCCTAGCCTAGCCTAGCCTAGCTTGACCTAACCTAGCATCTCCTAGCCTAGCCTAGCCTAGCCTGACCTATCCAAGACTATCATAATATAGCCTAACCTAGCCTAACCATGACCAACCATGCATAGACTACCCTAACCTAGCCTAACCTAACCTAACCAAGCCTAACCTAACCGAGCCTACCCTAATCTAGCCATGCCTATCTATCCTAGCTTAACCTAGCTTAGCATAACCTAGCATTAACTAGCCTAACCTAGCCTAAAATATCCTAAACTAACCTATCCTAACATAGCCTACACTATCTTATACTAGCCTAGCCTAGCCTCGCCTAGCCTAACCTATCCTAACATAGCCTACACTATCTTACACTAGCCTAGCCTAGCCTCACCCGCAACCTATCCTAACATAGCCTAGCCTAACCTAACCTAACCTAACCTAACCTAGCCTTACCTAAACTAATGTAGCCTAACCCAGCCTAACCTAGCTTAACCTAGCCTAGCCTAACCTAGCCTAACCTAACCTAACCTATCCTAACCTAACCTAGACTAACCTAGCCTAGCCTAGCCTAACCTCGCCTAGCCTAGCCTAGCCTCGACTAACCTAGCCTTGCCTAGAATAGCCTAGCCTAGCCTTGCCTAGCCTAGTGTAACCTTGGCTAACCTAGCTTTGCCTAGCCTAGCCTAGCCTAGCCTAGCTTAGCCTAACCTCGCCTAGCCTAGCCTAGCCTAGCTTAGCCTAACCTCGCCTAGCCTAGCCTAGCCCAGCATTGCCTAGCCTAACCTAGCCTAACCTAACATAACCTACTATAACCTACCCTACCCTACCCAACCCTACCTATACACTACCCTAGCCTAACATAGCCTAGCCTAACCTAACATAACCTAACCTAACCTAGCTTAACCTAATCTAACGTAGCCTAACCTAGCCTAGCCTCACCCAGCCTTGCCCAACCTAACCTAACCTACCCTAGCCTAGCCTAACCTTACCTAGCCTAGCCTAGCCCAACCTAGCCTAACCTAACAGAGCCTAGCGTAGCCCACCCTAGCGTAGCCCATCCTAGACCATCCTACCCTAGCCTAGCCTAGGATAGCCTAGCCTAACCTAGCCTAACCTACCTTCCCCTACGCTACCCTACCCTAGCTTAGCCTACTCTAGCCTAGCCTAGGGTAGCCTACCCTAGACTACCCTACCCTAGCTTAACCTAGCCTAGCCTAACCTAGCCTTACCCAACCTAAGCTCCCCTAACCTACCCTACCCTACTCTATCTTACACTAGCCTAGCCTAGCCTAGCCTAGCCTAGCCTAACCTACCCTAACCTAGCCTACCCTACCATACCCTATGCTAGCCTAGCCTACACTAACCTGGCCCACCATAGCCTAGCCTAGCGTAGCCTAACCTACCCTAATGTAGCCTACCCTAGCCTATCCTAGCCTAATCTACCCTTACCTACCCTACCCTACCCTATCTTACCCTATCCTAGCCTAACCTACCCTAATCTATCCTACCCTACGCTAGCCTACCCTACCCTACCCTAGCCTAACCTATCCTACACTAGCCTACCGCAGCCTTTCCTAACCTACCATACCCTAGCGTAGCCTAGCCCAGCCTAACCCTAACCTAACCTATCGTAACCTAACCTAACCTAACCTATACTATCCTAACCTAACCTAACCTATCCTAACCTACTTAGCCTAGCCTAACCTAGCTTAGCCTTGCCTAGTCTAGCCTAAGCTAGCTCAGCTCAGTACAATGCAGCCTCAACCCAACCTTAAACTAACCTAAACCAACTTACCTTGAGGCCCAGTCATTCTACCAAAGCCTAGCCAAGCTCAGCCCACCCCAGCTTCAACTTATCTTAGCCCAAACCCTCTCAGCTCAATCAATCTCACCATAACCTAACCTAGCCTATCTGATCTCAGTGACAACCTGCCCCAGCTCAATCTATCCTATCTTATCTCATCACATCACAACCCAACCTAGCCCAATCCCAACCTAGCCTAGCCTAGCCCAACCTAACCCAACCCAGCTCAGCTTGGGAGTTGGGCTCAGCTCAGCCCAGCTCAGTTCAACCCAACCTAGCCTAACCTATCTTATCCCAACCTCCAGCCTAATCTATCCTCCACCTTATCTCATCATATCCCAACCCAACCCAGCCTAAAGCATTTCCTGTCTCCAACCTAGCCTAGCCTAGCCTAGCCTAGCCTAGCCTAATCTAACATAGCCTAACCTATCTTATCCTAACCTAGCCTAACCTAGCCTATCTTATCATGGCCCAGCCTAGACTAGCCTAATCTATCCTACCCTACCCTAACCTACCCTACCCTATTCTAGCCTATCTTATCCTTGCCTATCCTATCCTAACCTAACCTAACCTAACCTAACATAGCCTAGCCTAACCCAGCCTAACCTAAGCTAACATATACTACCCTAGCCTAACCTAACCTAACCTAACCTAGGCTAACCTAGCCTAGCCTAACATACCCTAGCCTAACATAGTGTACTCTTACCTAGCCTAGCTTAACATAGTATAACCTATCCTAGCCTAGCCTATCCTAGCCTATCCTAAGTTACCCTAACCTACCCTATCTTGACCTAACCTAGCCTAACCTAGTCTAACCTACGTTATAGTAGCCTAACCTAGCCTCGCCTAGCCTATCCTATCTTAACATAGCCTCCCCTAGCCTAGCTTAACCTACCCTAGTCTAACCTAGCCTACTCTAGCCTACCCTAGCATACACTAGCCTAACCTACTCTAACCTAGCCTATCCTAGTCTAGTCTAGCCTATCCTAAGCTACTCTTGCCTATTCTAGCCTAACCTAGCCTACTCTAGCTTAACTTAGTCTATCCTTTAGTAGCTTAGGCCAGGCTACTCAAGCTTATGGTACTTTACTCTATATTAGAATATTAATGAAGAAATCATTCAAAAAATAAATTAATGAAAAGCTATTAATACAAGTTAAAATATAAGAAAAAATATTTAAAATAATTTAAATGTATGAAAATACAATTTAAAATACATTGAATTTAACCAAAGTAATAATGTGAAAATAAAATCTAACATAAATTATAAGACATAAATGAAAAACATATTTGTAAATCATAAAAACATAATTGAAAATCATTTTAAGAAATCCAATAATCTCATTTAAATCAACTAATCTCATAGAGTAAGCAATTAAAAGAAGACCCAAACCCTATCAATCAAATCTTTTAATAATATGGTTAATTCTACAATTAATCTCATAAAACTATACATCAATGGAAAAAAAAAGAATAGAGATCATGTTTGTATGCTACCAGAATTCTTAGGAATTGATCATAAAATAATGCAATATAAATGAATATTTCGCACTTGGAAGAAATCCAAAAATGGCACCCTACTAGAAAACGAATCGAAACAAAGAAAAATAATCAAATCAGAGAGCCAGAGAGAACCTCATAAATTGATTTGCATCGGTGGAAGCAGCGCAGCTCGATGTCGATGTCGCGTATGAAAGGCATATACCGTCGATACTTTGCCTCCGCAAATTCCCAATGCAAGCATCACCGCCTGCATTCCACAGGAGTAATGGAACATGGGGACTTCGAGCGCCGCTCTCCATTCGTCCTGATTCTTTCTGGTGGATTCTTCATGACAACAATGAAAGCATACTGCTCCTCCATACTACACACATCCATATCCCACACATCCATAAGAGATTTGATTTGATAGATCTAACAAAGAAATATCTAAATTATAACCAAGAAATTTGAGACAAAGAGATTACAACTGGCTGAAATGAATTAAAAAGAAACTATGGCGAGCTCAGGAAACCATAAAGAAAATGGAATAATAAAACTAAGATGAATAAACTGGGTTTGGTTTAGACACCGAAAATAGAGTTCTAATAGAGAAAATAGGTGCTATTACTAACACCGTATTAATCCAAAAATTATAAAACCACTTGAAAATGAAGAAAAGGGTTTACTTCAAGAAATACAAAATGAAGAGGCAGAAACTTACCTTTCTTGTCTGGCGGGAACTAGGTTTTTTTAGGGCCTTATTTACTTCCAATGATCCAATTTGTTGTAATCTTATCTTGTCGTGGGAGACCTTGCATATTGAATTGGACAGACATCGGCTTAAAATAAAGCAATTAAAAGAAGGCGCAAACCTTATCCTGATTAAAAGAAGGTGCAAACCCTATCAATCAAATCTTTTAATAATATGATTAATCCGAAAATTAATCTCATAAAACTATACATTAATGGAAACAAGAAAAGAGATCATGTTTGTGTGCTACATATTTCTTAGAAATTGATCATAAAAATATGCAATATAAATGAATATTTCACACCTCCCAGAAATCCAAAAATGGCACCTACTAGAAAACGAATCGAATCGGAGAGCCAGAGAGAACCTCATAAATAGATTTGCACCGGTGGAAGCAGCTCGATGTCGGCCTCACTTAGGAAAGGTATATACAGTTGATACTTTGCCTCCGCAAATCCCCGCGCTACATTCCACACGAGGAATGGAACATGGGGACTTCTGGTGGATTCTTTGTGACAACAGTGAAAGCATACTACTCCTCCATATTGCACGCATCCATAGCATGATTAGATTGATGTGGTGAGTGGCAATGGCTAGATCCTCCTCCCAGAACCGAAGGGCATCATCTTAATTCTATTCATTCTCGTAATGTCAACGTCCTTCTCCTAGTCGAGGAAGCGCTGGGGTCGAAACTCCCCAACTTCTCTCCTAAGAACTCCCCATCCCCACACTGTAGAACTCCACGTTGGCCGTCACCGGGATGTAGTCACAGTGTGACACGAAACATTTGCAGGCTCTCCTTCACCAAGTAGGGGAGGATCCATTCGCACGGTCTCCTTCACCAAGTCGTTTAAAAAAAACATTATTTCTGTGTCCAGCTTTGCAGAGGAGAATCAAAAGTAATTTAACTTGTGAACATCATAATCAAAATCCTTATTATATAACTCTACCTTGCAGCTTTTTTAATCAACGGCTAATTTGTGAGTGGCCATGCCATGTCCTCCCTAGCCATTTGAAGGGATAGCATCACATCATTTCTACCTGTTTGGATTTTTTGTTCATTGTTAAAAGGAATATAACAATCCACTTTCTAATATTGTTTTCATAACTACATTCTATCCACTTACGTGGTCATCAACATCAATTATGGTGATGGGATAAGGCAGGTAGTTATTATGAAGTCACGGAACAAACCATAAAATTTTCCATCTCAATAATGTGAGCTTGCTTAGGGCTATTTTTAGAATATAAAAGAATTATTAAAAAATTATAATATTTATATTAAAATTATAATATTTCTATTAAAAGATAATGGTAAGAGTTGTTGCATATGTTGATAGGGACACACAATAAAGGTATTGAAATGTAAAATAGAATTACATTGTACTTAAACATATTAGATTTCATAATATTACAATTTTATCATTTAGTTCTAATTAAAATATATTTGTTTTAAATAATATATATGAAATTTTTAGTTTAAATATTATAAAAACAAACTAATATGGTCATTAAATTTAATACAAAGCCGATTAAACTAATAAGTCTAAGGTTATATCGATTATGGATAGAAACGAAAATTAAAATAGTAAGACCTAACTTTAATAGATTATGGACCATAGATATTAAGGATTATGTATGATATATATTTGTTATAACTATCTTATTACTAAAACAAGGTACCTCCAATTGTGGTAGGAATGATTTTATAAAGCTTACTATATGAAAAATTGTGTCACAACATTGTATGATAATATTGTGAATTTTTAAGGAATTTTTATTTGATTGCCCAAAATGGGTGTACAAATTTTGAACCTCCACTCTCTTAATTGGGATCTTCCACTAGCTTAAAAGGTACTACCCTAATAAAAACACCTAACATATGCAGCACAAAAGTGGAAATAGACATGTAAGTGACCAATGGATTAAAAGTGGACATAATGTTATTCCAAATATGAGATAATCTCTATTATATGATTTTTTTTAAGTTTAAAAAAATAATAGAAGTGAAGCCATTTTACATAGACCTCCATAAATACTAGGTGGCCTTGACATCAAAAGTCACCAGGATCAGCTAATATTACCCTCCAAATTCCAAAATTGTGAACCTAATATGAATTTAGAAATATTTACGATGTAAAGCGTTCTTATTTGAAAACAACTTTCCTCAAATGCCACATGTACTATTGTGTAACGTTGATTTGGATGTTGGACAATTGAAACACTATGGAACTTACGATTAAATATGGTTATTAATTAGTTAAAATAAGAAAACTGTTAAACAAGTGAAGTGTGGCCATGAAATTGAAAGAAATGTCTAAGAATCCTTTGATTTCTCCAAAATATTTGATACCAGAGTTTCTACCTTCATGTTATGTGCCTCTCCTTCGATTTAGACCCGAGGGAGCTCGACAAAGCGGATGTCAAAACCCTCGCACTACAGCCTCATCAGCCAAGATGCCAAGATACGATTCAGGCAATGCATAAAGTTGCAGCATGCCAATCCACTTGTGCGGCTCCATCTGTGTGTGGTTCTACATTTTGGGGCTACAAAGATGAACTTGGTTCCTACGATTTGCATTCACGGATCCTATAAATACAACTTTGGTTCCTATAAATACAACCCACCCTTTGTAACACCCCCAATTTGTGTGTTGAATTTCTAAAGTTAGACATTTAAACTTTAATCATAAGGGGGGTGGACCCCAAGGGATAAGTATGGTGTGAATGTAATTGCATATTTTATTTGAGGAAATAAATAAAATTATTGTGCATTTTGACCAAGATGAGAATTTGAGATCACTTGCCAAATCCATGAGGATGGATAAGGCAACAAAATCCCCAAAATCTTTCAAAAATCCTTGAAAGAAATTAATTTAGATTTGAGGAGGAATCTAAATTTCCCCAATGAAGAGGAGTAGTTGGGAAGAGGTGAGAAAAAGCTAGAAAAGCTGAGGAAAAAGCTTAAAGAAGCTTTAAAGAGTCCCAAAAAAGGGAAGCCTAGGCTAAACAGGAAAGAAAGCATCCTGCTATTCTGGACGCAGAATTAGAAACATGCTTTGGGGAAATATGAGCTTAAATAAGCTTCTCCTAGGCAGATCAGAGGTTGATCTGTTCTAGGAGGTGATCTCAGCTCGGGGGTGAGTCCTGGGAGACAAAGAGGACTCTAAGGTTGGGAGGTTGGTCATTTTGCAGATTTTGGTATGTTCTGAAAATTCTGGTTACTTTGTTTTAATACAGTATGAATTGACTACATATAAAATCAAATTTTATTAAAATGAGAAATTTTGGTACTACATTTACCAGAATCCATCCTAAGGCTTTCACCTTCCAGTCTCTGGTTAGTTGCAGACCATAAAACCATAGAGTAGAAATTCCAGAATCTCTACACCAAGGGTGGTTTAGATCTGGAATTACTTAATCTCCACAGATAATTATATAAATTCTGCGATTATGTCGATACAAAGCAATGTTACCTGCTTATAAGTATGTTAGAAGAATTTTGTAGTAGAGTGGAGATAAAGACATTTAAAACAATAGCATATGGAATATTGTAGTAGAATTAAGGAAAAGAAATTTAAGGCATTAGCATATGGAACCCAACTTTCTTGTAGTTAAGAAGTACTTCTACATTAGGGTAGTATTCTAGACTATATAACATGTATGAAGTCTCTCAAAATTGAAATTCACCTATAAACATGGAAATAAATATTATGGTTATGAATTTAATTTAGGCTCAATGTACACTATTCAATGAACTATGAAATCCATGTAAACGCATGTAGCAAAAATATCCATATGTTAACCGGTGGCAAGAACCCATACCAATAGGTCTTTTTTTTTATATAGAAGGCACGTGATCTATACCTCTATATATATATATATATATATGAATCATAGGTATGGAAATATATATATATAAGCAATAAAAAGGAAGTTATAACTACGACGCATCTATATGAGTTTTATATGTGAAAAACGAAGTTATTAGTACGAATCTATTATGTTAAAAACAAAACATATATATGTGATCTCTACGACTGAGTGAATAAAGGATAGAAAATTTCATATATGCATGACAGTAAATAACAAAAAGAATATTACGATGCCGTTAACATAAGTCAAGCGAAAACCCTTGTGCGGTCCGACTTGTATAAGTCAAGGCACGCCGAGGATCCTTTTTAAGGTTAAATGAAAGAAATAGAGGTCACGATAACACTAAAATACTATGCGTGTAATGAGCACAATCTGCAAGAGAAACGTCGGAAGCTGAACCCTAACTCATTTTAACCATGCGTGCCACACCTGTAATTATGAGAAAAACAGAGAAACCGTATCAACACTAAGCGCCACAATAACCACTCATTTGCAACTAATTCTGGCGGAAAGGTTAGATTAGCAGAAGGGTAAATGAAGTGGATGGGGTTTCAGTAAGGTAAGATTAAATTATAATCATTGTTGAGACATGCATCGTAGGTCAAACCAACATAAATCTCTGTTAAGCAACAAAAAGGCCGCGGCATTCTGAATATCGTCGGATGAACCGCAACCAACTGTGAAATAACGCCTCCACAGTGATGGTCCATATCATGATTTATTTGCTGTGCTCGAGCTTCCTGTAACGTCTTTAAATGATTGATAGATGTATCAGTGGTATTATGAAAACCCTCCCAAGCCAGTGTGACATGACCTGATCTCGGGAGGTATGCTACCATCACTGAAATGATAGGAGTAAAGGCGCTGAGCTTTCGTTCCGGGAGGTGGCTTACCGATATAACAAATCGGCATCCCTTCCTCGTATGAATCCCCACCAAAAACATCAGTAAAACGAAATAAACACACTGAAGCACAATTCGATACAACTGGGGGGGAAAATAAGTAAGGGTTTACCTGTGAGTAGAGTTCACCTCTGCGTCATGTTGACGGTACTCACAGAAAACCGAGAAACCAGAAAGGGTGCGAGGAGATTTGCAAGGGGGTTATGTAACGACTGCCGCGTTTGAACATGGGTAAGATGGAATTTGAAAAAAAAAAAAATCTCGATGTTTAAACTCCTAACAGGCCTGCAAATGTGAAACATATTGAACACTGAAATGATAACTATTAAATCAAACCATCCCTAAATCACATTACTATCGTTGCCTCCGACTGGAATTACAACACGATAGTAAGAAAAGAAATTAAACCGCGTAAATGAGGACAGGTTAGACCTCAGTCTACAGTGGACAGACAGAGGTGTTGAGCTCCTGCCCTCTCTGCGCAACCATATGATATCTAGTTAGATGCTGTAGAAAAACAAAATAAAACCAGGATAGAAAAGATCTGGGAAGTTAGGTCGATTGACGGGGTTTCAAATTAAAAGAACACCGAAACCCTAATTCTAATACATCAGAACCTCAACAAATCCCGAGGTAGATTTAGAAAACCATCTACGTTGACAGGAGAATACCAGGTGCCATCAGTGGGCTCGGAGGCGGTAGGGCGTCCTCTGCATGCCGTCGTTTGGTATTTACAAAAGCCAGAGGCAGAACGCAGTGTACTCAGTCCTTGGCCCAGCCGATCTGACAATTTCAAATTCTACCTGTCAAATTCTTGCTGGACCCGGGTCACGATATGCCGGCGCTAGTTACCCTTCTCCTACGTACAAGACGCGCTCCTGCAATCAAAAACCAGGAAAATGTTATAGTTCACTCACACGTCAAACTCAGACGGATTAAACATTGTATTAGAAGGCCTTCTGTACTGGGGCGAACGTGGCATAGTATCAGCTGGTACGAATGTGGCCACGCCGCGACCGATCCTGTAAAGAACGAACACCAATAAGTCATAAACAGTACCGATTTGGAGAGGACACGGTTCACAAATCTCATAATTCAAACGGCGACAGTCTAGGTAACCCTGTCTATACATGACATTATCTAAATGTATTGTATATGCGCAGATTTACTATGGTCTCCAAATCAAATTCGTCTAAGTCAAACCTCCGTTGAAATACGGCAACCGCTGTTCGTCGACATGCATCGACCTAGCTAACAAATAGAATACATATCGCAAGCGGCGTTGCTCTGTAAGTACACCTTCAATAAAGGATCGGGTGGTATGTTTATATATATATGGTTTTACATATATATGTGTTATGCATAAGCGTATGCAAAATTTTAAATTGACCAAACCCAATGATATATATATATGGGTTAAATATTCTACATCTACGTGTGAGAGATGTTCATGTATAGGTGTAATATGATACATATACGTGTGATCTATGTTTCATATATGGATATATATATGAGTCATGCATAGGTATATGCAACTTTTAAATGGACCTATTCAAATATATATATTTAGGGTTCATAATATATATATTTGTATGGTTTCGATGTTTTATATATATGTTTTATATATGTAATATATTGGATATATATATATGTTTTATATATGTAATATATGGGATATATGTTTTATATAGGTGATATATATATTGCCTTATGGAATCAACAAAGATGAGTGTACATAGTACTATAAGAAGTCTATAAGAGACTCAGCAATTGATGTACATGGGTTTAAGGCGAATTAGGTAGCATTGAATATTATTAAGAGAAAATAGTGTACAAGGAAATTGGTTAAATTGAAAGAAATACTACAGGAGCAGAGGGAATTAAACTAAATACCCAACTTCTGAACTTAGTATTCATACCACCAGGTAAATAAAGAGGGGATTCAAGTATATATATCTGGAAAAGAAAAAGAAAAAAATTTCCTTGAAACTGGAGATGTTACA